>OZ025189.1:10561929-10964429 GCA_964019065.1 Catostylus mosaicus | reverse complement strand
AAATGTGCGACTCGTGAATCTGACAATACTAAATATTATGTTAAAGGATCTGGGTAAGGATTAATGAGCGATCTAAAGACAGAGTTTTTCGGAGTGAGGAGTGAACTTACTGACTGGTTGTAACAATATCAAGTAGCAAGTACGTTTGAAGAAGCCCATATTAACACTGACTACACACCCCATGCTTGTGTCTCTAAAAGGCCTCCTCGATTAACTTAGGGAGAATTGACCCTTCCCGGGTGCCTATTTATTGGACATGACCGGAACTTGCAAACAATTGAATAAAAAATGAAACCATGCGAATACCTTCTTCTATTCCCTCCCCCTTTTATTAAAACTGTATAGTACATGTAACTGGTTATATTGATTTAAAGTTTATGTTTGATGTATTTCACTTACCACTGGTCTCAGCTCTCCAAACGTACTGTCTCTATCATCCCATAAGCAATAAAAACGAATGACTTGTCTGTCCAATTCTATAAACTGACGCAGCTTGTCAAAAGTAGATGGTGTTTTGTATGATCTAATTGGCTGCTTTCGTGATTCTGAATAAGGATCTTCTAGTGGATTCTCTGGTTCATTTAGTATGATTCCTTCACTGGCCATAAACTCCTGCAGGAATATAATTGACATTGTTACTGCCTGTATGTAGGAATGAGATAAGCAACCTGAATGCAGCAATAACGGCTTGTACATCACAACCAGACACCCAAAATCTGATCTAGAATCAAGGTGGCCTTGCAGGTCTATGAACTAATAGGTTGCAGCTCGAGACCTAAGACTGAACCTTTTTCAACAAGCTCTTCAGCCAACCCAGTTGCCTATCATTCTGAGTTCAGTCAATGGGTACTCAGGATAAATCCTGACAGCACAGGCCTTAGTGCTCCAGGTCCACATCAGCTTGATAGTTGGCAGGGCTTCAGACTAGGTTAACAAATAAAATTGCTTGCTTACAACATACAATGTACAATGCTTTGAACACTTAAAACTCAGCTTCTTGAGATATGCTCTGTGCATTGGTGCTTAGTTTATCAGTGCCAAAAAAGTATTTCTAAAATTCTGAATGCTCAGCAAAAGGTATGAGTTTGCAATGACAACTTAGCTAGTCTGGTAATGTTTTAGAAGCTGTTAGATGCTTAAATTCTGCCAATGAATAGGATATTGCACTCCTGCCAACACATTGCATAAAGAGGGGTCTCAAAACTAACTGGATTAGCTACTGAAGAAATGGGCAGTGATCGCAAACAGATTTTAACTAGTTAGTTGTAGTAGTGATTGAAATCTAGAAAATACTGATGTTTTGTTGGAGACTATATCAAATCACTTGGGAGATGAAGAATTTCCATGAAATGCTACCATCCTGGCAGAAGAAGAGTTTGGAACAACCACTCTTTCATCAAATTGATCAAAAAAGTACCTTTGTCCATTTGTTGCAATCAAAAATGAAGAATGTTTTCCCATAGAAAGTAACATCTATTCCAATGTTAAGATCTTTCCAATGCCAATGATCACCAATATCGTTCTTTGGCAGTCTTTGACGTTTGATTAGCTTCCCTTGTGGAATGCCACTGAAAATGAAATTTCAGTTAGATGAAATTAAAAACAAAATGTTAAAACCACCAAGCCATAGGCAGAAAGTTAAAGCAGTTAACAGCCAAAATAAATGGAAATTGCAGATTGTGAAATGCACATTTGCCAAAGTATTGTTTGTTTTGCACACTGTTTGTAATTATCATTTTATTATATATTTTGATTTATGTTACTTGCAATTATGATTATTAGTTTGTGATACATTTTGCTTCTTATTATTACCACTATTTCTCTGAATTCCTTAAAGACCTTTGGTTATGAGTTTTGAAGACATTTTTATCTATAATTTATCAATATTACTCAATATGCAAATCAATACATTATTTCTTATCTGCCTGTATTCAGAGTAAACTTTCAATAATCTAAAAGGGTATCTGGGAATTAACTAGAGGGGGCATTGAAAAGAGAAGGGTACAAAAAAGAAACTCAGCTATAATGACATTTTTACCTGTTTTCAACAAGAGGCTCAACCACTGATATTGAATCATCTTCAAGGTAGTAATAAATGTTCACATGTCTGATTCTGAAATGCTCATTTGGTGATTCATGTACAGTTTGCTTGAAGTATGCATTGAAGAGCAACACTTTCTTGTCAAAGCCAACAGTTGCAGGGATGAAGTCTTCTGGGGGTGCCTGAATTGCTTGACCGTAAGTCAGAGAAGGCTTGAAATTAGCCAGTTCATCTAGTTCTGCTTCAGATAATTGGTTCAGTGGTAATGGTTCTCCTCCAATACCATTTGTTGGTATTTTTGGTAGAGAATATCCATTTCCCCAATGCAATGTCTGTGATCTATGAAACTTTGTTTTCTGCAAAAATAATCAATTATTGAATGCTTAGTTGATTGGTATCACATTAATCTCATGAGGTATCAGCATTAACATAATATATTCATTTCTATGGAAGAATGGGGAAGGGATAAACAATGTGAATGCTGCATGGAAGGAACCAGAGATTGGTAAACAACAGCAGGGCCACTTCACTAACTTTTTTGATCAAAAACATCCCTAATTTTCAATTTCTCTAGCAAAAAATTGAATTAGTTAGCTATCTCTACTTCTACAAAACATGGAAATGTCACCATTTATTTCTACAGGAATTTTTGTCCTTTTTTTATGCTGATACTTTATAAAAATGCACCAAATATTGAATTTCTCTTGGGGTAAAAATCATTGTCTGCTTTGTGTTTTTCATCTTGATTATCCCCTCTAGTTGCCCCTGTAAAAGTGCAAATTAAGACACAAATAATGCAATAAAAGCCACTCTTATAAACCTGCTGTTTAGCAGTGGCCCTGGGCATGGTAGCAAACTGGCTTTAAACTAAGTATTGCAAGACTGTCCATTCAATTTTCATCTGCAGTTGGCTACCATGCTCTATGCTACTCCAAAACAAGCTATCTAAGGGTTTCTTTTCTTATTAATTTCCTTAAAAGCAAAAGTACTTGTCCCATAACATTTATGGAGGCACATATCGTAAAATACTTTACTTTAGGCCTATCACCATATCGTGCATGAGCCTTTTTCACTGACCGTACAGCGCCAGACCGTACAGCACTGACCGTTCAAACTTACTCACACGTTAAGACAATTTACTTACCGTAGGATCGGTAAAGTTGTTTCCTGGTAGAAATGGTAACGACATTTTCAGAGATTTCTTTTGACAACTCGACAACCTTCTTTCTTTGGAAAAATTTATGTTTGAAGGACTGTGGTGTCAATCGTTGATTATGTTTCCATAGAAACTTTGACACGCAAAGGAGGCTCGAGAAGCGTTTCTACGACAACGGCGCCTTCGCATCTACATTTCTAATAAGGTGCTGCTGCATTCAGAGATTGATTTCCTTCAGAGAATAAAACTTCTCACTCAGGGGTGGCGCCAGGATTTGCCCGACGGGAGGGCTAGGTTCCCCGACAGGGGGCTATATGACAGAACAGATGGTATCGTTTTGAGCAATAGAACACAATTTTGCGTTAAAAAATCCCCGACAGGCATAAAGTTTTTGCCCCCTGGCGCCACCCCTGCTTTCTCTTTAAGTAGGGTTATAAAACAGTTCTTTTTATAGTTGAATAAAGGTAGGGGCAAAAATAGGGGGCAGAGATGAATTGCTTAGAAGATAGATGCTTTTTATTGATACGGCTAGTTTTACAATTTCATATTTAGGCTTGATAGAAAATATATACACAATGTATAAAAGTATAAGAACCAAAAGTAATTTTATGTACATTGGTGCTATCTTTTAGAATGCTTTTCTGTATAGTATCGAATCATGTGGGTCCTAATCAGATTGACCTCAGCCAAAAGCCTATAAAAGTAAAAAGGCTGCACTGTCCATTGTAACATTCAATCATTTGTATGACAGGCATAGTTTAGCTAAAACAATAGTCGCTAATTTACCCAACGTTCAGGACTAATAGAGTATCAATTATGTTGTTAACTGTGAATCAAAACTACCATTCATTAAAAACTTATCTCTTAGTAAGCAACAGAGCCAATGTGGTGTTACCACTGATTTTCTGTAGGTTTATGATCAGGTCAGAAAGTTAAAAAATATGATCAAAAAGGGACAGATGCTGAAGAAAAAATGAAATAGAAAAAAATATCGAGAGATGCTCCAAACAATTCACATAGATTTATGTAATTTGCAGCGATCAAAAACTATAGCCATTGCCCTAACAAAATGGTTCAAAATGAGTTGATCCAATTCTGACCTACAAAAAAGGCTTTGGCCTTGGGAAAATGACCAGAAAGTGGGTTCAATTTTGTGGTCCAGATTGAATTCTTGCGGTATCAAACTGCTATTTATTTTATAACACTATAACATAATCTAGTTTGCCATTTACATTTAATGAAATCTTTCTAATTGAAGAATGTTCCATGCTGAAAAACTGGAAAACTTCACAAAGAAATTATTGAATCAATATTTTTCAAGTTATGGTTCCGTACAATTTAAAGGAATCTACGATGATCTCGAGCACCCAAAGCCCTTTTATGAGTTTCGCCACTAATACATCTTTACCAGCATATATTTTGAACTACCATTACACTACTTAAATCATCATATGCGATATTGCAGTTAAATTGGATAGGTTTTTCCTAGCTCAGCCATAATTGTAATTGCAAACATGACTTTACCAAAGTTATAAATATCATGCTTTTTATAATCCTCAACTATCTGATTAAGAACCAAACTCCTGTTTTGTATTTCAATATTCTCAATTAAAGTATCGAATATCTAAGGTAAAGGAAAATTTAAATTGGATATTTATTGGCAGCTGTCAGTTGGCTGATGATCGCATTTAACGTGAAACTCTAACAACTTTCAAGTCTTGTTCCACTAGAGATATCTAGAGCTGTAAAACAGATAGACCAATAGTTAGTTTCATCATGTACAAAGATGTATCTTTATATTGTACGAAAGTGGATAAATTAACAAGGAATTCCAAGAAACCAAACAGAGCTTTATCAATAAAATTTCTATTTGCTGAAGAAAATCTCACTGAGGTAATCTCTATTTGAAGAAATGCTTGCAGAGTATATACTTTGATTAATTGCTATTGGTTATCCTTTTATGAAATGATTTTGATATCTTACATGCCTAAAAGAGTTTCACCGGTTCAATAAACTAGCTGAAGGGTTTTTATAAGATATATTACATCTTAAACTGCCTTTTACTAAAGGGGAAAGTTGCTACATGGACCCATCATAACGATACGGCAAAATAATATCTAATGACAGCACATTCAGTAATGGTATCCACACATTGTTTTTTGGAAAATTTTAGCAATTACGGAACAAGGAAAAGTTTTCTATGTTTCTGGATGTCCGCCGGTTTCTTAAAGGACCATTGATAAAGAAATATGATTCTAAGAAGGGGAGACCATTGAAGACTTGCCATTAGGTCAGAAAAGCTTAAAACATTGCAATGTGTGTAACTTTTAAAATCAGTTAAGTCAACTGATGCCAAGCAAAAATAAAACAAAGGTTGTTTTGATTCAAACTACTGAGTTAAACAAGCAAAGATGAAAGTTTCGAAAGTTTGATAAAGTCTACGTAGCACTGTACTAACAAAACATTATTCTTGCTTATAGCAATTCCATCTATTGTGTTTTAAATGTTATTTTAATGTTCGCACAGAAGGAAGATCGATGAACGTGTTCCTGAAATGTGACAATGTAGCTGTATTATGAAAGCTGTAAAATTCATCTATGTTGCTGGTTATTTGGAATAAAACAGCAATTGTTCCAACATTTTGTAGTTCACACCCAAAACCTCCGCTTCTCTCCATCAATTCAAGTATCACTTCAAAAATCATCACACAGTTACGAAAAGGCTATAACTAGAATCTGATCTCTTAAAACTTTATTTACATATTTTTAAGCTATCAAATACTTTCGCTAAATTATCAAGTAGTTGAAGCATTTTTGTGTTCATGTCTGCTGTATGAGAACGCAAAACAAGCTATATATACAAATTTGTCTTGGAATAAGAAGCACAGTTCATTTCTCTATCCATTTTTCAATTATTTATAACTTCTGTCATAAAAACAAACTTTCGTACATGTATAAACGACGAAGCAAATCATATCAGGATTTGGATAACTGCCAGAAATTTAGCTAACCAAGATTCGCATATTACCGTGAAGTTTTAAAACAATAACCTTTTTGAAAATAATTCTTTACGGTTGGCTTTTATGTTGTATTTCGTCCACTCTTGTCGCATTTTCACTTAATTTTGGTTTGCGTTTATCTCTATGTATGAGTAACATCTACTTTGCATGAATTTCAGACATCGTAGGTCGCCGCATTTCATCGTAATTCATCGGATCTCATTGCGAAAAATTGCAAAAAGAACTGTTTCAGTGTTATCATTCTTGTAGCTGTACACCATTGCTTCAGGGAAATACTTACAATCAAATAAAGTTCTTAAAAGCAAAAAAGCGATGAATGAAGATGATTTACGATGAAACACGATTCATGGTCTTAATAGAAAATCTGCAAGAAAGCAGTAAAATTGGATGAATTCTGATGGAATTTGGTGTATAAAAATTGAAACTCCACTTCTACGCATGACATTGAAATAGTTTTTAGTCAATCGATCAAAAACAAAGCTAAAATTACCACGAATTGTTAGAAATTTTTCTTCAATATTTATCGCCAATATAATCAATCGAATTTGCTCCACATTATGTGATGTTTTTGCAGTCAAACCATCTGTGTAATTCTCAAAATGACCAGGTGTGTTACTGTACTATGTTACAATGCAGATATATCGCAACTGGATAGAGACATTTGCCTTCACGACCTGTTCTGCTATCATTCTTTGGCAGTTGGAACCTTTGATTCCTTTTTCCATTTTGTCCGTCGATTTTGAAACCAAGTCTTAACCTGGACATGGGTTATATTCAAATTCATTGCCAACTCTTGTCTTTCAACTCTCGACAAATACTTCGCGGACGAGAATTTCCTCTCTAATTGATAAAGCTGTTTTCCTGAAAATGTAGTTCTTGTTTTCTTGTGATTTTTAAAATTCTCGTTTTTTGATTGCTTACTGTTCGCATCTGTGCCGATCCCTTCATCTCTGTCAATATCTATTCCTTCAAGAAACAGAAAAATGCATAATGATGTAAATGTATTTGGGATAACATAGTTTTCTTATTGAGCGCGATATTGATACCCTCATTCAGCAATGTTATCGACACACTAAACCTGCAGTTTATATTTAAATCACCTAAGCGTATTCCTAATTTATTCGCATTTAAATAATGCCTCTTCTTCCTTCTTTATTTAATGTTATTTAAGAATTTACATGTAGTTTCTACAAGGCCACGTGTAGTGTCTATTATGATAAAGCATCGCAAATATTCTGGTACGCTGCAGAGAATACATTGAAGTCGACAAACTCAGTCATGACATCAATCCCCTAGTCTATCTTCTATTAATGTACACGAATATTCTACATCTACTTTAGTAAGATATATATCTGTTTTTCAAGTAAGCAAAATGACTTAACGAGAGAAGATACCATTCTTAAAATCATTGGTAAAAATTAGCTCAACTTGACATCGAAAGCGCCTCCTTGGATAATAGAAGAGACTACATATTTAGGCTACTATTTAATACCCTTTCGATATTTATAAGTTTTACTGGTCCCATTAATATTTTGGGTTAGCCACTTGGCTGATTTCTAGGCTTACGTAAAATTTTTGAAAGCTCATATAGTCCATTTATGTTACTGTTATTTTCAATTAATTCAAATTTTTGTGAGATCAGCTCTCTCTGGATTAGTTTATCTATTTAGTCAGCTCCTCCTTACTCAATCATTTTTATATTTAATCTTGTAATATTTTCATGCTCTAGTTGTAGCTAATGTGGCTGATGATATTACTGTAGTTGTATTTCACAGTATTGTTATAATGGTTTAAGCTGAATATAAAATAAATTGATATTGCAAAACAAATAAAGAATTACACGCACATTTTAATTCATGAACATAATCTCTTATTTCTAGTGCAAACTGGAGTTGATTTGGCATTTTGACGTATCGCAAAAAGAATCTTGTTTATCTGGTGTTAATTGAGATAAACTGGCAAGCATCAATTCTCTGTAAAAGTCAAACGTTACAGTTTTGATTAACCTTTATCAGTATTCTACTCTGATTGGAAGCATTATCTTTACGTTTCTACATCGCTTTGTCACTTCAGCTTATTTTAGAATTGATAATCCTTATACCATGCACTTTTTGGCAAAAGCCTTTGAAAATTTAGCTTCATGTGTGGAAGTTTGAGGCATCTATTTGTCAGGCAAATCTTTCAATAAATAGACAGGCAAATTGCACCAAATTCTGTCTTATTGCCCTTCAAATTACCATAGAATTTTGTACCGTATGCCAGTCTCATTAAGTAATATGAAAGTTTTTTCTGAATCACCACATCATTCTTTACAACAGCCTCTAAGGCAACGCGACTTTCAAATGTTGCACAGTGGTAGAACAATAATGAAAATTTTTTGTTATCAAAACCATGCCATTAACTTTGCAGTAAAACAAACGATGAATGCAAAGCAAATGCAATTATGGTTTAGTTAACTTCTTCTAGAGGATAAAATGCGTGTTTGCCTAACTCATGCAAAGAAAGATGATGTATGAAGCAATGTGCTATTTCAGGCATACAGATGCTCTTTTTGTACCATGTCCTCCTTTTAATTTCTAGTTTTGCCTTGTAAATCTTACCCTATTTCTCGCAAGTTAATTCAGCTTAATCTTAAACTTGTAATTGATTCATCACATAGTTTATCACCCAACTGCTAAAAATAAAACGCCTAAAACATCTAAAGATAATAGGCATAAAACTTCTTATACTGTAAAAGGGAAGGTATCTTTTTTGTTCATGCCTAAAAGTCATAAATATCGATGTTTATAGAAAGTTATTGCTCCAAAATGGAGAAATTATTGGACTATAAAGTTCCCTGATAATCACATTAAATCATCCAGTCGTTATCACAGTTATTGGCAGTAAAAAATAGCATCAATTGTTTGCTACAGTAACACAGTACTCTAATGTAATTCAGTTTCTACTAATCAACGCACAGACTTTCCATGATCTTTCATATCAGTCCTATCACCCACTAAACGTTTTAGCTTGTCTTGTAACATCTTTAGTTTTGACCCCTGAGAATACTCTGGGAGCACCAACCACAATATTTGTTTTCTATCTGCAGCTACCCTATCTCTCCCTTAACAAATGTTGCTTAAACTATGTTTCATGTCTAACCTTTAATCAAAAGCAATTGTAAACAATTGTTGTTTACAGTTGTTGCAATTTCCAATCGACATTGTTTCACTTGGGAAAGAGGGAAGATACAAGGCAGGAAACCACAAAGCAATCATTTAACCCTTGATTTTTGAGTTGCTCCAACGATTTTTGGCAGGAGTTGTTGGTATTTTGCTTAATAAAGTTATAAAGTTGTTTCTATTTGAATGTTTGAGGTCAGTTTTTTAGCGGAGAAGACAGGAAGTTACCCTAGCTTGGTTGCCAAATACCTTGGGGACAGAATGAGTGCGCCTTGATAGGAGCTTATCTATTGCTTTAGAGCGTTTTCCTTGCATTAACAAGATCTTAACAGATAAATCAGTTGATTAGAGATAATAGTCACAAGAAGACGAAATATTTACTGCTGTAATGGCATCGTTGCTGTAAATACGCAGTCAATATGAAGGCATTGCATGAAAATTGAAATAACCAGAAGTACTGGGGAATGCTGGCTGTGATCAAGCTGTTACAATTATTGTTTACTTTTTAATTATAAGACCTCATGCAGACATAATGAATTCATTGAAATTATCAGAAAGCTGTTGGCAATTATTGCAAGTATTCTCTTTCTTTTTGGTCATAGATATTTATGTATTGGGGTTATCGCGCGGCCTACTGGACAAAGTCGATAGTGGACTTATTGACAGCTTCTCGCATCTTTATGAATGCGACTCAAAAGACATCTTTATTCTCTTGTCTATTGAGTCATCTCCCTTTCTATTAACATAGCTTTATTCAATACATTCTTGTCTGCATTTCATGCATTTTAAGGCGCTGCTAGCGACTCGCCGCTGATACCCTGACATTCCCAAGTCCCTAGCTTAAGCAAATAAAGACTATACCATTTGGGTCTCGGTCTTCCGATTTGTGGGAGTTTTCAGTATCGCCAAGGCCAAGTATGTTCCGTATTCCGAACGGTGTTGGGTGTTGCTTCATATCAGCCCCCTGTCTTTGGCAGAGCTCCGGCCTTTCCGAGCATCTTGTCTGCTCCAGACACCCAGATCGCCCCAAACATCGACTTTGTCCTAAGCATGCAGCCTTTCCAAAATGTGTCCGTTCCAATGAACTAGCCCGATCCAGACAAACACTTTGTCCCATACAGCCGGTACGCTCCAAATACCCTGCTCTTTCCATGCATCCAGCACGCTCGAGGTAACCAGATTGTCTTTGGCTGGGTCTAACCGTGTACGGACAGTGGCCTTTACAGACGAATATAGTTCTACAGTGGGAACACATGTCTGTTACAATGCAGCTCATACTTCGTCCGTAGCCTCTCTTCACTGTTGGCAATGCTAATGAGTACTAACCGCTCGTTACATGGGTACTGTTGTGTTCACTTTGCCGTCCCTTTTTCTATGGCAGTGGCTGAAAATGCCATTAGAATCGAGAGCCAATTGCTCTCTTTCAAATCTTTCTGCCTGTAGTTTAAAGAGATAAGATTAAAAGCTTACGACTGATAGGCTAAACTGGGCGATTGATATCAAGAATCGTTTAAGCCTTTGTCAGGCTAACCAACTCCTCCACTGCTAAGAAATCATGATTACGAAGTAATTATTGGTTAATGGGAATAGCACCAGGATAAGGTGGCATTAGGTTGGCTTATGCGTCGGGCCCTTGTTCGAATCATGTTTCCAATGAATGGTAAATCACCATGAAGCTATTTATAAAAAGAAGATGTTGACCAGCGTGCCATGGAAATCTGAAGAAAATGTAAAAGATGAGGAAAACATGTTTGAGCGCGATTGTTCGCGAGGGGAAAGCTTGCCACAAGATGTCAGCTACACATGATGTGATTAATTCCTATTTAAAATGTCAGATTTATATTGGATTGGAAACAAATCAATAAAAACAATAGGCACGGTTTTCCGATGAGATTTAACGAATGTTTGTAAGTCATTTAAACTTACTAATTTAGTAGGATCAATTTGAAACGCGGAACTGGCAAATTGGAATGGAATGGAGGGAAGAATTGAAAATCGTTCAGTCGAAAACAAGTAAGACTGGAGATGGCAATGAGGAGAGCCTCCGGTGACAAGCGGGATATGGCAGTCCCAAGGTTTATCCAGCATTAGTTGGAAGTATTTTCTAAAGCAGTTGATTTACTTGTGTACAACCGATCTCATACATATTCTCATGTAAAGACGATCTTGATGTCAGTCCTTGAAAGCAGCTCACCCCGTTGTGTTGAGTAAAGTTTTCGCACCAAAGCTTGCTCATCCTATTTTTCTAGTCTCATCGAAGGACCAGGGTTTTGCTAATTGCCATGACCCCCTTAACTGAAAAGTAACACGTGCATTCATTCATTTTGAATTCTTTAGACACGGTGAAACAATCAGCCAACTACGGCTGCTTTCCAGGGGGCAGTAACAGGCCTAAAATTCACAAATTCAAATAAAATGTACAAAATTAGAAGCCAAAACTAGAGTCCAGATTTAACAGCAAACAGAGAAGGGCCTCACTTAACACAATCTTCAAGACCATTCTAAACTAACCGGAAAAATGTTTTAATAAACGTTTTCATAAATAAAGGCTTATATGCTCACTTAGAAGGAAGTAACTTAAATGACAATATGGCGGACATACTCCCGGATTCTCGCGATAATACTTTAATTTGAAAATTTGTAGCATTAAATGCAGAAGTCATCAAAAAGTAGCAAAAACCTTATTATAGTAAGTAGGTATGTAAATCAATACGTTGCACTTACGTTTCATTCCTTCTAGGGTGTACGTAAGTCGGTCACCAGAGCTACATAAGAATCTCGAGTGTCGTTTCGAGAAATTGAAGACGTAGAACACTATATGGTCAGGGTAGACTTACACTTCGTAAGAATCAAAAACTACGCAGAACTGCATTGAAAAATAGCATTGAATATTATTGTTATACATCGATCTTTTATACTTATTATAATAACAAATATATTTTTTAGTGTGGCAAATAATACATGCATACATGCATAGCTTGCCGGTGTCAAAGATGTAGAGAGTTGTATCGTCAGGCTCTTAGCATTTGTCACAAGGGTGGCTGAAATTGCGCATTTTCTACAAATTATTGCTGTAAAAGGATGCATGACCCAGGGAAAATTTCAAAATGAATGAATGAAATGATGTCAAACTAGTCACAAAAATCGATGAAGTTCTGAAATCTTGTCCAAACTTTCAGCAAAAATCTGGAAAACAAGAAAAAAGCCAGGTTCAATTGGAGATCGTTGCTATTTTCCAAAGATGTCAACAATATAGGAAACAGCTGCTGAAGCTTGTCAGCACTGGTCTTAAGGGCGGTAAAATCTTACGATTTTGCGCATTTTCGTCACCAGTTATGCAAGATATATTCATCGATAACTTGAACTCCTAAATCACTCCGTAACCAAGAATTCTGTTTGGTTCTGCTCCCATTTCATTCCACGTTTCCCCATTTCCACATCATGCGTCAAGCTCTCCAAGTTCTATACTTTGCACATTGTTCCACTTTCTAATGCGGTTAAGGGGCTGTCTGTTTTTTCTGAATTAAATACAATTCTGAAATTAAATGTTGATTCGTTCATAGATAGAGCACAAATTGTGGCCTTTTTATCACTCAAATGTCTTCGCTAAGTTTCTGATAAGTGAGGTCATCCTTACACGTTTCGAAGCAATTACTTAGAGATTACTTAAGTAGCCTTGCAATCAAATGATTCCCAGTTATAGATATTGAATTGAATTCTAAAAAAACTGAAGGCGAATATGAAGGCAAAGCATTGTGTGATATATCATCCTCTGTGCAAAACAACAAAGTCGTTATTGAGACAAAATTCAATGTTACGTCTCCCTTTGTTATCGTGTGACCTCTGCTTTTGCTTTGAAATTATATGATCTTTGCTTTGCCATTGAAGCAGCAGTTCAATTTGCGTCGTTGTTCCCACCAAATGGAGTGTCTCAAACTCTTCGGGCAATACAGGCTGTTGGGAAGTTCTTATTTAACGTGCAGAGAACAAGAAGCTGGAGAGAGAGAGAGAGAGAGAGGGACGTCTTAATTCTTCGCTATCTTTCTTGACAATACCACTCTACTGACTTTACTAAACTGAATTACAGGCTTATTTATATACGTTTCTTGTAGTACTAAAATTAACATTGAATTACGTATATAGGAAGGGCGTGTAAAAGTAGGGAACTAAATGAATAGCGTGGCATTGATAAAGTAAATAACGGGGGGGGGGAAGGATTAATGGCAATATGATGGTGACTTACGAATTTGGGTTATCTGTGAAATGCAGGGCCGCAGAGAGGGAGGTGCAGAGGGGGCAGTTTGCCTTAGGGCTTCAGGGCCTAATCAACTGATATCAAAATTTTTATTTACTGCCTTTTAGATGTATTCAAGAAACCTTCCAATAGGAGCAGCCTACAATGTTCTAAGAGTGCTTCCATATTCAGTTCTCCCAGATTCCGTCGCTTTCTGCCCTTTCTGCTCTCTTCGACAAAAAACAAAAGGGGGCTCGTTTTGCAGTTTTGCCCCTGGGCCTCGAAAAGCTCTCGGTGGATCTGGTGAAATGATGTTATAATGTGAGAGAAAGGAGGAATGGCAAAAAATAAAAATAAAGAGCATAAACAGGCCCAAGTAAAGTCAATATAATATCATGTGATCTTTCGCTCGCTATCATGTGATCATTCGTTTGCTACCATATGATCTTTGCTTCGATTATATGGATCTTTGCTTTGCTATCGTGTGATATCTGCATTGCTTACATATTATCTTTGCTTTGATATCATGTGATTTTGTTTTGCTATCATGTGATCTTTGCTTTGCTTTCATGTGATCTTTGCTTTGCTTTCATGTGATCTTTGCTTTGCTATCAAATGATCTTTGCTTTGCTTTCATGTGAACTTTGCTTTGCTATCATGTGAACTTTGCTTTGCTATCATATGATCATAACAATAAAAAGTAACTTAATATTAGATTCTAAAACCAAGCCTTTTTGATAGCCAATCTTACTTTATTCAGACTCAATGTTTTAATTTTCTAATAACTGATATCTAATTGGTCTTAGTCTGTTCTTAGACACAATGATTTTAAACTATGTTTTGTTACCCTGAAAAGCGCCGAAGGAAAAAACGGCTTTACAGTATGCTTAACAGAACGAAGAGTGCAGAGTAAGAGCAGAAGAGATTCATCTCTATAAACAGTATCCATGACGAATCAAAAACAATGGACAAAAATTATAGAAAGTTCACTTGAAGCTGGCAAAGAAATAGAAGATAATAGGTTCTCAGAATTAACGAAAAAGCAAAATGGTTAAGAGATGGAAAAATAGCACAATAAATATAGAAAAAGATCGCAGCTAAAAATCGAATGAAATAGATTTATGAAAAAGACAAGGGAATTTGAAAATAAGATTGAAGAAATCGAAAACACGCCAAAAGACTCTCAAAAAAAGTTTCAAGTCCTTTAACAAATAAGAAAGCAAACATGTGTATCCAAGTTGATTATTGAAGCAGATGCAGAAAAACAGGCAGATCTAATTGCAGAATATCTCAAGTAACAGTTCTATCGACAAAAAGTTACAATTTGAACTATGCAAATTCCTTTTACAACTGAGGAAATCAAACAATCATTCTCTGAAGAATAAAAAGAGTACTGGTATATACAATGTTGAAGCAGAACTTTTGAAAATGGGTCCAAAAATTTTCTGTGAAGAGATTGCACAAATATTCACTGAAACAACCTCAACTGGTATTTTTCCAAAGGAACTGTTTTTTTAGAATAATCACTGCATTGCAGAAACCCAAAAAGAAGAAAGGAACGATCGAAAATTTAAGACAAATAAACTTGCTGTCCGTGTTAAGAAAATCGTGGCCACATATATGATAAAAGGAATCAACGAGAAAATCACTAAAGAAATACCTTTATCTCAAGCACCTCATTGCAAAGGTCGAAGTACAACAGAACATGTCTTTGCCTGTAAGATTCTTGCTAAGAAGGCAGCAACGTTTACAAATTTTGAAATTCATTATCCATTGCTAGATATGTCAACAACTTTCAAAAGCATCATAGGAACTAGTAAAGGATCTGCAAAAAGTATTGATTAAGGATAAATTCAACATTATTAAAATACTGCTAGGAACTGAGCTAATTGTGCAAGTTGGAAAATCTAGAAGATCGATTTTAAAGTATAGATTGACTGATTTAGCGGACATGAATTCACATACTCCTTAAAAAAAACACTCGTAGCAAAGCAGAACGAAGAGCATAACAAGGAAGCCAGACAGGAACAGACAAACCTGCAATGGAGTATGAGAAAGAAAAGATTGTGAAAAACCACCACATGACACGAAAATAGGTAATGTCGAAATCATTATCGAATGTGTGGATGATATAACTATAGCAAGAACAGACAAGAAAGTAATCGAGCTTATCAAAGAAAAAAAATTCCATCGAGATAACAGAAAAGAGGTTTTATGATTAACATGTCGAAAACAGAGGATTTTACGGTCAAATATAAGAACGAAAATGAATGAAAAAATGCTAAGATTCTAGGAACTACACTAAATACAGAGACATCGCAAACAGGAAAAGTCTGTGATCACTTAATGCGCTGATAAACGTAAAGGAAATTTTGGAAAACAATCGTTTATTTATAAGAACAAAAGTATAGGTATTTGAAGCATATGTTAAACTTATATTTTTGTACAATAGTGAACTATGGATACTAACAAGAACTCTAGAAAATCAAATCAATAGCTTTCACAGTAGCATTGATGCAGTCCAAAAGACCGCGAGGAAAATCCAAGCTTACATGGATTGAGCTGATGAAGAATCAACTCGCCTAGAAAGAGGTAAGTCACCAAGCAAATAATCGTGAGAAATGAAAGGATATTTTGAAACGATAGATGGCAGGGGTTGGAGTGGCATTGTGGACTCTGCTGCCGGCCCTTTCTGGTTCTTGACCGTTCATGTCGAAAGTACTTCTACTCCACTTTCCTTCCCTTTTCCAATTAATGTTACACTATCTTACAACATGGAGAATGTCCGATTAGAGGAGGGGGGGGGGCTGAAAATTGATAAGAAGCCCACCATTATGTCACTTTTCACTTTATTAAGCAAAAAGGACAATCGCAAGATTCTCGTTTTTTCGTGTATTTTATACTCCTCTCGACACACCGAAGAAATTTTAAACTCTTAGATGTTTTATTGATATCAAACTGACCTTCAATCGAAATTAGCTAATCAAACTCCGGCCCCGCCCCCGGCCCCTGATTTGGATATTGTTCTTCAACAAGGATATTAATGAATAGGTCAACAATCACGTGTCTCAGATAACTTTTCAAATCTTCTCAAGAGCTTCATCATGTTTCATAAAACCTCTTAGCTGGGATCTGGTCATCTCATCGGACCAACCCCCAACATCCTTAAGCACAAGGAACCGCCAAGAGGTGACCGATATTGAGAAACTTTTAACTTGCAACATTTTTTACAGTGGCGATTGATTGAAGAAGGTTGCTTTGAACGTGTCTTGATTGGCGATAAAATCTTAATTCCTGGCAGGTGAGGAGATTCTCATCCGTGCTTGGAATATCACTTAATTAATTTTTGATTGGTTAACATTCAATCTTTCCTAGATTATTCGAAAGACAGATCAAAATTTTGGCGAAAATGAGAATTCAAGCAATTGAGGTACTTGAGCCAATCAAACCAAGCCGTGACACTTCTGTAAGTAACTCTGCTTACTTACTTTCTGGTTTTCCCTTGACATATATCTCGTAAATAGTCTAGACAATGCATGTAAACCCAATTTTCTCCGCTACAGTTGAGAAACGCAGATAATTTGAGAGGAAATTTGATTTAGCTGATGTTCTTAAAAAACAATTTAAGACCACCGATAAATGTCATGTGGGAAGGGTTACAAGATTGGCTACTTCGTAACACAGAAGAGGATGTATAAGGTAGCATAGCATAGCATAGCATAGCATAGCATAGCATAGCATAGCATAGCATAGCATAGCATAGCATAGCATAGCATAGCATAGCATAGCATAGCATAGCATAGCATAGCATAGCATAGCATAGCATAGCATAGCATAGCATAGCATAGCATAGCATAGCATAGCATAGCATAGCATAGCATAGCGTGCGATAGCACTGCAAAGCATTTCACAGCATAGTATAGAATAGTATATGATAATAAGCATAGCATAGCATTTGTATTTACACCCTGATTATGTGATATGAAAGTTGCCTACGATTGGTCCCTTAAAGTTTTGGAAAGGAAATCATTGTTAGATACAATCAAGATATTTTACTAGATTGTTATGAAATGATACTAGCAAATTGAGTAAAAGGATATGAACGGTGTTTTGTAGACGCGATACTACGTAGACAAGACTACTATGTGGGCAATAAATAGTGGGAGCATAGATAAAGACTGAAAACACTTTTAAGCACTGTAACCAATATTCTTTTTCTCAAT
The DNA here is from genome assembly GCA_964019065.1 of Catostylus mosaicus. NCBI lineage: Eukaryota > Metazoa > Cnidaria > Scyphozoa > Rhizostomeae > Catostylidae > Catostylus > Catostylus mosaicus. The sequence continues at coordinate 10,946,595 of OZ025189.1, read as the reverse complement.
GTCATGTTTCTAAAGGAACCTTCACACGTTTTCATATAACTTTCATCCTCTTAAAGAGCAGATTCGATTAAAGGCTATATCTCCGCAACCACCATGACACGCTTTCATCCAACATTACGGAGCCCGTAAAAGTGACTCGAAATCATCCAATGATTTCGAATCAATGAAGATATAATCATTAATCATTATCGAATCAATAAAGTGTGACAGTTGTGGTCTATAGTCTGTTTCTAGCCAAAGGCTACCCAACAGAGTTTAGTCCCCTCAGGCGCTATTCGCATATGGCAGGGTGAAGCCATAGGCAGAGCTCATAACTACGGACCAGTTACCCATTTATACTCCTGGTTAGAGAAAGGCACATTTATATAACACCTTTGCCAAAGGGTGCTATAATCATAAATGACAAAGTCGAGAATTCGAGCAGGTGACGTTTAGATAGCTAGTCCTAAATCTTAACAACTTCACCATAGACTTCGATAAATTTAAGACATATTATATATCAAGAATAATAGATAGGCTTGTTTTAATATTAGGTGACTCAATGCAAGCTATTAGTGGAAACAACTTGAGCTGGGCAAACCTAAGATATATCAATGTCGCATCTAGACGATTCGAGACGTCTCTATTAGACTTTAAATTTCGATTAAACTCACTTTAAGGGATTTGTTTGAATTTGTTGATAAAACTCAAGTCAAATGGATAAGAAACTTTGATTGGGCCCCAGATTTGCCTACTAGATGACTTGGATGAATCTTATAGCTTGTGTCCAGCTAAGTAGGATAAGTCTTACAAAAGTAGATGGCTTGAAACAATACGTTAGAGGAACCAACCTCAGTTTCATTGATTGAAGATATTCAAAAGTACAGCAATCTATTTGAATAGAATTCTTTTATTAAATTTGATATGAGGAGCACTCATCATTCTGTTTTGTTTTACTTCAAGACATATTCATCAAAACCTGACCTATATTGCTACCTTCACTCGAGCATTTAGCAATATTCCGGTGTTATCTACAACATACAAAATGAAGGAAAAAATTAAATCCGAAGTAGTTAAATGCCAAAAGACACGATAAAGATGAATCAAGTTTAAATGAAGCCTTCAAGTAATTATGTTTCAATTAAGTGTTGAAAAAAGTTTTCAATGTCCTCTAATGCAAATGATTAATGTTTAATAGAGATCTTCCTGTAATTATGTCTTACGTAATTATTCAACGAAAGATTTATGCCAAAATTGAAATTGAATTAAAGTAGCCATGTGTCAAGTTATATCTGCATCAACTGCCGGCACTGGGTGAAGTTTCAGCGAGGAACAAAATCTTCTATGAATATCTTGACCTTATCTCCTTAATTTGCCTGATGAAATGGGTTTTTCTTAAGGCCTCGTAAGTTCACTGTAATATTGCCTGTTGGTTGAATCTGTTACACCTGAAGAATGGTGCAACAAATGCATAATTAATTTCATCAGTCTGAAATTTCTCTTCATTAATCTCAAAAAATTTAACTAAGTTGGTCATGTATGCTTTACTACTTCCAATAAGATCTAAGAAATGCCCTTATGACACTACATTTATTCGTATTAACTTAATAGTATATAGATAAACAGTAAAAAGTAAAATTGAAAACATTGAAATCAAAGTCAACCAATTCAATTACATCTCAGCAACCAGGATGTGTCTTGACACATTGGAACTTCCTCACTCTGCTGCAGGAGAAGAACACATTCTTTGGTGGGTTTTTATATTCCGTATTCAGACTTATAAGTCTGCTTAAGGTGTGGGAGTGAATGTACCTTATTTGCTAAAAAATAAACAAGAAAAAGCTCATTAAGACAAATATAGTTGCATTTAACACAAATTGGCCATATTATGCGATCAAAGGCCATGCTGATAACCATACTAGAGAGAAGAGTGAATGGAAAAGAGGAAGGGAAAAAGAAAAAGAAGAAGAGGAAAAAGAAGAGTAAGAAGAAGAAAAAACCAAGAAAAAAGGAAGAGGAAAAATGAAGAAGGTTATGACAAAGAAGACGAAGATGAAGAAGATGATGAAGAAGACGAAGAAGGCAAAGACGAAGATGATGATGAATAAGAAGACGACAAAGAAGAAGACGAAGAAGATGATGTTGAAGAAGAAAAAGAAGAAGAAGAAGAGGAGGAAGGAGAAGAAGAGGGTGGCGAAGAAGAATAATTCTCAATTATGTGAAACTCCTCAAGTAAGGAAAATACCCATACGTCAAGTAGTTATCCAACTGCAAGATCGACCACTTTAAAAGTACTTATCTAAGTTCTATTTAAGTTTTTTGTGCAGTTAAACATGCGCATGAATAGCCTAATTGGCTCTTTTTAGTATTCTATGTAGATAGTAGGCTTCGATATTCTTATAAATTGTTCAGCCTTGACCCTAAAAACATTCTTTAATTGTTACTCTATAAGCAACGACAAGATTAAACTTTTTTAGATATTTCAAATGTGACAGAAAATCCCAGCTAGGGACAAGGCTAAATATTTTGCTTAAAACTCCGATGCTTTTTAGCCCAAAGCCATGAGAGGACCAGGAGCGTTACGAGATGTCTTGTTTTTTTGCTCTTCTTCAAGTCCTATGCAGGGCTTGAAGATATGGGACTTCTTCAATTGTCTCTCTTTTTTTGCTCTTCTTATTTCCTCGCCATACTGTATTGTTTCAATTCTTCTACTGTGTCTGTCTAAATAATTTGAAGTCTCACTCCCTGTTGTCTTCCTTTAATTTTTGCCTCTAATATAATTCTAGATACTTTATTCTTTCTTTCGAGATGACCAAAGTACCTGAATTTTCTGAAACTTTATATGTTGTCAGTAATGTGCTATTTGTTTTGCTGTTTTTCTGTACTTTTTTAATTGCTATTTAAGCTTTTCAGGAGATTTCAAAGGCAGCATTTATTTTCAGGTTTCATACTCATGTAAAAAGATGAACCAAAGCATATGAAATTCATTTCTCTTGCTATTGGTTTTCGTGCTTCTCATTTTGTTGAGGACACTTGTCTTGCTAATATTGCCGCTCTGATAAGGGCTAGGGCTACCGATGGCTTCAGAGTTGCCTAGAGCTAGAGTCAAATTTAGGGTGATCTTAGATACGTTGATGTAGTCTGCAATTAGGGGCGTTCAAACAGTAGCGAAGTCACGGGGTTTTTAGGTTAGCTACCCTCCCCCAAGATTTGGTGTCGTAGATTCGTCAACTATTTAGTGTAGGGTTAGGACCTTATTAATGTTCGCTTTTCAGTCACACACCAGCTTGAAAATTGATTGCAAAAAAGATTAGACCATTTTAGACTTTTCAAAAACTATCCTTGTGTTTAAATGGGCGTTTCCCAAAATCTGAAGGTCGTGGCCGGGCCCCATTTCATCGTTATACCCCCCTTACTTTGCAGAAGCTGGCGCCACCACTACTGGTACAAATGACGGCAACATTACATTGAGAAACAGAGGATACAAAGAAATACAAGTTGTTTAGCACGTACATCTTTTGTCATGATCCTTTCATACCAGAATCGATCACCATCTCGAATTCTTTTCATCTGATTAATAAATATTTTCTCAAATGTTGGCCCAAGTTCTGATCCACGCACATGATCTTCAGCCAGTCCACCAACCCATAAATCTACGTTATTCACACTTTTGTATAAAGACTGCAGCTTCTTCGCAATTTTCCTGTTGCGGGTGATCTGACTAAACGATGTAACACCTAGAAAATACAGACCAATAATCTTGGAAAGAACGATGAAGACACCTTTGTTATTGAAAGTAACCTTATTAAGGAATGATCAATTGATTCTATGAAGGGAAGCTCACGGCACAAAATGATAAGGGGGACAATACTGGCAGCCTATTGGAGATATGATAGAAAAATAACAGCTCTTTTCACTTTCACTGCTTTCTCTGCCCAATCTTGCAGGCTACTCTTGTGACAGCACTTAGGTATATCCTCTTAGCTCTCGCCCAGTGGAAGATTTATTTCATGGAATGGAAAGTAAACATGACATAAAAATTTAATTGATGTAGATATGAAGAAATTTGCAGATGCGTGAGCGACAATTGAAGTAAGTATTACCGTAGTAAATATTAGCTGTTACTTTAAAATCATAGTTTCAGAGTTTTTAATCTTCTGGTGGGGTCAAATGCAATTCGAATAATCTGATTTGCATAAAAGTAGGGACTGCTCTGTTTAAAACCAAATATTTGCCAAACTTGTGCTAGAAAAGTGGTCGTTGTCTTTTAGACAATAGGGAAATACCAATCCAGGCCCTACTGACCACTAGTATGCTTGCATTTCCCCAAAACATGAATCGACCAATTAACGATGACCTTGTAAAACTTCTATAATACTGCTTTAATTAATAATTCTACAATCCTGTAAACATTGGTTGCATTTCAAACAAGAAAAAGTTATTAATTTTAAGAATCTTTCTGAGTTCTTGTCGTAGCGAGGTACTCACTTAATCTCTCACATATGAAAAATGTGACTACACATTCTAGCAAAATATCTCGCTAACAAAATACTGTATGTATTGCAGATAAGTCTAGAACTTGATAGCATGCGTAAAAATGAAGGCATTTGCGATAAGCCATTTCTAAATGGGTTACTTGACTAATTTGAAAACAAAACTTAAAATCTTACGCCTCAATCCAAGTGCTTTTCGGACAGTATTGTAGTCAGGTATCCCAATCTCCCTGCCTCTTTGTATATTAATTGCAGCCAAATCCAATCCGACTCCCTTCTTAGGAAACAGAAAGTTTCGCAGTTCGTCCACTACTTTTGTATCTACTTCTTGTGCTGGCTGTTTCACAGCGCCACGGAGGATGGGAGCCAGGCCTCCTTCCTCTGTCACTCTCTCTGGTCTGAAATACCCTTCACGCAAAAGCAGGTGGCCATAGGGGGACACTTTGCCATTCTTGTCGAAGCGGAAAACTTGCGTGTTAATCTGTGAGTGTCCAAACCTAGGAGAATATTACAGAGAAATAAGAAACGGTGGGGAAATACATAGCTTTTTATAATGTTCTGCAATTTTTGCGGTAGTCGATGCAAAAATGTTCCAATCTTTTGTTCCGAAAAAATCTCGTACGATTTTTTGAAGAGGTAAAATGAGCATCGCATTCTATTATAACCCAGAAAAATTAAGGTGTTATCAACTTAGAAAATATAGGCCACTGGCTTAAATTCTTGAATCTATAATCATTATCACTACAAGGGACAACGTTAGGCCTGATCTGCTGTTATCTTTTCAAAACGAATGTATGTACTCTTTTGAAGTTACTGTTGGCTTCGAAACAAATCTCAAGCCTAACATATCTCGTATAAATTGGTTACATCAGAGTATAATTATTAGGATTTAGAAAGGTCTTTAGAACAAAAACCCAATGGATATTTCTCTTCTCTCTGTCTTCCGATTTTCTTGACATGCTCAAGGATTTAAACATTACATAATTTGCAGCAGAAACAAGGAATTGAACAAGCTTGAACTGCTGAACTTTTGAACGATACTTTCTATGTCACTGTAATGATAAATAGTTAACTGTAAATCACTTAACTTTAGTGAGGTTAGCTCTTGTATTTTAATAGACAATAATAATATGAAATTTAGAAAAGCTAAACAATTTGCAACCGCATACCCTCGAGGGTGACCCAGAAAAATTCCCCATTTGATTGTTAAATCAAATAGCCACTCCTGGATTTGCAATTAGCAAAAGTTATTTGATGATGTCCTTGGGGAACGTTGGGCATTTAAAATCACTTAAGATTTAAAGTTTAAAAACATCTTTAGGGCTTGGTTGGTAAAAACGTTTGTTTTGTCAAAACCAACGCTTGTTTTCAATCCTGAATTTGAAAAAATAGAATGAATCTGACAAACGGAAAGACTTTTTCGAGGTTTAAGTACAGGCCAACAAAATCTATGTCGTGCATTGGTTACAGTCACATTTCTTTGCAAGGGCAATTAAGAAATAATCGAGCTTCAGAATTGTTTTGAAATTATGAACTAGCTGAGGCTGAAGAAGCACAGTCGTAAAATGTTATTTTAGACCAAGATGCATATGCTTTTCATTTAAGTATATATTAGCATGGACTTTCATTTTGTAATAGAGACGAAGTGACGAGGTGATACCTTAGTTACCTCTCCTCTTCGATTTTCGTTAATAGAATCAGTTAATGTGTTAAAATGTTTAAAGTGTTATGGATGTTTACAAACTCAAGGCATAAAAGCTTAACAATCTAAGAACCTTTTAAGAGCAATTCAGCCTTAATGTTTTGGAAATATTAAGAACAGCAAATATGAACCTTGAGTTAACAAAGTCTTATGAAAGGAAAGTGTAGTCAAATAAAGATTATGCTGCGTGTTAAAAATAAAGAAGTGTCGAATGGCATTGCTTGTCCTTTAGTTGCTTTTGCTGTGATCCTGCATCTCTGGTATCAAATTATAAACTTCCTGCTCTTGAGGAAAATCTTAAGGCACCTTCAAAGGGACATAGAATTGTTTTCATATGGTCTGACAACAGAGCCAGCTAATTAGCGTTTCTTACAAACTCAAACTTGATTATAACTATATCATTTTCATAAATCCTGGTCAATTGCGATGGTCTGTTACATGTTTTGATGTACTTCGGTGGGGGCGATGAATGGGTTTTATCTACTCTGGTTTTACTTAGGCCTATCTGGATTCATCTCCTTTGCAATACTCAATCCTGACCTAACCTTTGTTCAGTAGTTAAAAACAAAGCAACCAACAAACCGGAAGTCTATGTGAAGGCATTGCGAAATTATCGGCAAACAATTTTCAGGTCATTTATTCAAAGAGAACAAGTTTAGCGAAATACAATCATTGTATTAATCAATTTTCTGTATCATTGTATTAGTTAATTTCCTGTATGATTGTATTAATTTTCTGCCTTATAACTTTGTTTTAATTATTTGTTAACTGTTTGCTATGGGACTTTAAATTGCATGTAGAGAATTTAATTTATATCAACTGAACTGAAAACATAATCAAAATTTAGTTTTGGACAAAATACAACATATTTTCTATAACGAGGCCAATACAGCGTGTGGAAAGAAACACATACCACAGGGGGGACCTTATGGGATAGGACAACCCCTGTCTTTGAGACAAAGCTAGTAGAGCTGATGTGAAGGAAGAACAAAGTTTGAGACAATGATTCGCCCTTATAGGACAGGGTGACCCCTGTCTTTGGGGCAAACTTGAGAAAGTAGACCAAAATTTTGAACAGAGATACAGTAAAACCTCAAATCTAACCTGAATGCAGCAGTTGCAAACTCTGTTGTAATTGCACTGTTGATTTTTGGGTTATAGCCTCTGTATTTTGCCAGCCGTCGTCCAATAAGTGATGGGATGTACTCGCGATACGTAATCGCTTGCATCTCAGCAATGACAAGCTTTCTTGCATATTGAAATATCTTTTCGTCGCTGGCCTAGAGTTGTAGTACAAGAAATTATAATAAGAAATATCGGCAAAGATTGAATAGTGCAAAATGTTCAAGTGAAGTTCTACTCCTAATTATTCAACGGTTCATTGATCATTTGCTATCATAAAGACAGCTAGCTTGATAGATATAACAGCACTCGTCTTTTGATTGGTTCCTGTTGGACTGACAACAATAGATAGGAGAGATGAATAGGCGGCCATGCAAAAGAACCAGCTAGAAACCTTGTGACAACGTTTCTATGGTGATTTTGGCATAGATCAATCGGCATTGAGCACTGGAATTCTGGTGCTAGGGGTTTCCTCAGAACAAGGTGTCTTAGAGTTTCAGTTCTAATTGTCATTAAAATTACAAATCCATCCTTAGTACAAATGATAAACAAACTACAGCACAATTAAAGTGCATTTAAATATAATGAGTTGCCTAAGAACTACATTACTGCAGACTAAACTGAGAATACAGTATGTGATTGTACTTCTTCCAGACCCCTCCCCAATAAAACCAAAGAGCTTGTAGCTTTGGGACTGACCGTATCTTGCTCTTACATGGTACTTTATCTAATCCTACCTTTGGATGGCGTCTCTTGTACAATTTGGCCAGTCTGTTGTGTTCTCTGACGAATACGGTATGGAGAACAAGGAGAGTAGGTGCTACATTTGCTCTTACGTCACCAGCTATTCGTAGCTTGGTTGGTTCTCTACCGATTACATTTCCGTTTGGCAGATTGAATGTGTTTAGCTGTGGAAAGATTAAAAATATCTTAAATCGTTGCGTAATAAGTAGAGAATTGTAAGTAATACATCCCAGCGCATCTGAAAATTCTCAGTGGCGGGAGATTGTGAATAGTTTATAGAGGTTTGAGCCAATCACAAACTTGTTGCAAAGGTAGCGTTTACCGTCTTGAGAAATAGCGAGTGAAAAAGGCCCAAGGGCCAAGGGCCTTAGCCAGGAGAAACAGCACTTTCTGTGAACTAGAAAAACATTGACCACCGGAGAAAACACAAGCGGAAAGAGATTGACATATAGATAGTTATTACAGTGACAGTATACATTTAAAGAAAATGCCTAATGAGAAATAAAAAACGAAACGTGCAAAAAACAGCAACTAGGAATTGAAAGCAACTAACGATTTATAAAATTTCAACACCTTACACAAAACTCGTGCGAAAAAAAATCTGTTTTAGTTATTTGATTTCAAAGTTAGGCTTTTCAAACGCAATAGATTCAAATATTCCATTCTTAAAAAGCGAATTCTAAACGCAGGATTGCAGGAATTGAGAAAAAAGAAAGGAAAACGCTATACGCTAGGCTTCTGAAGTATATTGTTTTCGTAGATTTAAGCAGGGACGCAGCCAGGGGGAAGCCATGGGAGCCATCGGTTCACTTTTTTCGAAAGGGAAAATAAATATTATCGGTTCCTTGAGCACTAACATGTGCGTGTGATTGGCCAACTATTTTGACCAATCAGCATTAAAATCGGAAAATTTGTTTTACTGTGCATCAACCTGCGCTCAATCTATTGATGGGAGACGGAATAAAATAAAATGAAATACTTACTGGGAGGTTCCCTTTGTCTGTTTTCAATAACCCATCCTTGAGCGTTCTTAGTGCTTTTGAACGCTTTTCATCAGAACCATAAACAGTGTTTGCATCCAGAATGGCAGAGAGCACATTAATGTGCTGTCTTGCTGTCTTCCTTCGTTCGCCTGTACATCTGTAAGAAACGCATTGTTAGGTAAAAGAAACGACAATTAGTCTATGCACTTAGATAATGAAATGCAGTGAGAAAAACAGTTTTAAGGAAAGAAATGCTGATTCAAGCGACGATATTTGGTACTCGTAGATGGTAAGGTATATCTCTTAGAACGAAGAGATCTTTCAATCTGTGCAAAAATGAAACTTGGCTGGGGATCGGCTCGAGTTTTAAAGAATTATGTAACAAAAAACTTAACTTCTTGTGGTCATTGTTAACTGATAGAACAGAATGTTCTACTTACGTATCGAATCTAAATCGCCTGACGGGAATCGTCTCATTGCCTTTGGAATCTGGATCGAAAATAACGTCACCCTACATAAGAAAGACAAACAATTCAGCAAATGAATGTAATTCCACTGAATTTCTAGATACTAGCCTGTTTTATATATCCTTTAAGATTGCATCGTTGAATATCTTAAACACTTGGAAAAGTTTCTAATATTCTATAACTTTTATTCACCAAACGAGGGCGATTTAATTATTCTGAATATCTATGTACAAATCTATTGCATAATTCTTTAATGATTGCTTCCTTAACGTTTTAAGAATGCTAGAAATATACTGGTTTGGTGCCATAACTTGCGTTATCCAATTGGTTTAATCACTGACAAATTGTTCACTACTGCACAAGCTAATAAGTCTCAATTTTTTCAGTATATATATATTTCGAGCCAGAAACTGCACTAAAAATATCATTATTTGATCTGATTAGAAATCTAGCACTATTCCTAAGAATGATTAACATATAACAAAAATGCGATATCTAGTTCTTCAATACATCTAGATTGCTTACAAAAAAAAGCAGGTATTGGAGTGAATTACTTTTGGACAGGTATGTGGCCTCTATATCTTTACGAGAAGTAACATTTGCTAAATTTCGTAAAAGACCTGAACAAGACGTCGATGTGAATAATATTAGACTAACTCATGCCTTGAAATTCTGCAGAATTGTTCTTGAATCTAAGCATTTAGCTTAATTATTACAATAGTTGTTTGATCGTAATGGCCTCACTGAATGACGATGGTCTCTTCAATGAAATAAGGTTGCAGGTGAGAAATAAGAACATTGACACATTGGTCGTAAATGAAACAAAAATAGATAAAAAAAGTTGAGGACCAACATATATCCTTCAATGATCATTCTCTTAAAAGGACTGCATTAGGACCAACACAATTCATTACATTATATCTTATCTTCAATTCATAATCTTTTTCAACACGTCAGTTTATAAATAGTATTTATAGCTTCTATTGAAAATGTTCACGTGCCTAAATATCATACGATGAACAAAGTGAAATGTTCAATAAATTATACCTTTGGAACTGTAATAGGAACCTCTACATCAATTGGTCTCTTGTGTTCAAAATTTCTTGGTAGTTCAGGAGTGAGATCGGTATCGTGATCAAGAAACTAAAATTCATAGATTGTATCAACAACGCATCGAATAAAATGGTTCATATTTGAGATAGGGTTTGATAACTCGTTTTGTCTACCTATCAATAAAGAGCTAGACGAAGTGCCTGGAAATTAACTGATAGGAAAACTTAAGTCGATAAAACTAGTTAAATATTTCTTTCGTACTGCAATGTTGCAAAGTTAGATGGACAAGAGGAAAAACCAGTTTGCAAATCGTGAGTAATGTTTCCATCTGAGAGTATGCATTTTGGATAGTATGCATCGTAGAGACAGATCAAAGTCAACTGGATAGTTGGTATAATTGATTATTTCTTTGCCCAATTTACAACCAATCGTTGCATTGCTTGAAGAATTCCAATGAATAAACCACTTCTATCCGTCGTGAAACTTTTATCAAAAATAACCATTATGTATGTCATGGAGCTAATTATGTAAACAAAACAAAACAGAGCAATTTAGAAGTATCTAATATATGCTATCAATGGTCAAATACTCAAAGTATAAATGCTCAATATATTTACAAAAAAAGTGACTTAAATTGGATCCGACCGAGGTAAGATACTTATAAATATTATTTTATTGAAGAGCTAAAAATAAAGTTTATTTCGTAATGTTTTGGATAAGAAAATCGCTCTTAATGAGATATAACTAAAAAGTAAAGCATGTGTACTTGATCGGGCATTCAAGATAATATTTTAGCTTCTCATGTGTCTTGTGAATTTAAGATTATGTTTATGTACAGACAAAGTGGCAACATACCTGTCCAAAGTACACAGAAAGATCGCTTAGGCCTCTGCTGCTTGGAATATCTTTGTTCTAAACAAGATAGAATACAACTTTATTATAGAAAGGAACTTTCATATGCAATTTTTCATCGAAAATCGAAGCATAAATGATAATGTCATAAATGGAAGACTACTTGACGATGGTGAGAAACAGTTTATTGTCAGAGCTGTCATGTTGTAAACATTATGTAGCGAGCGTGCGAGCAAGCAAGCAAGCAAGCAAGCAAGCAAGCAAGCAAGCAAGCAAGCAAGCAAGCAAGCAAGCAAGCAAGCAAGCAAGCAAGCAGGCAACGTCGAAGTAATTGACTTGGAACTGAGCACATTATCTTCTACTGCCTTGGCTCTAGTCCTTTAATGTATGGCCTAAATTGATGTGTGGCCCAACCGATTTTTCGATTGTGTTTTTCAAACAAATTTTTTGCTCAAAGTTCCTACAACATGCGGTAAAGCATTCGATACAGCATTTTACTGTTTACACCAAGAATTATGTTTTCAAAGCAAAAATAAAGTCAAAATAAGGAGGTGGTGATTTCAGCTGATCAGCGTGCGTGCAATGAAAAAAGAATACCAAAAAGCCAAAGGTAACTTTTAAATCAGTTCAATTAAAGCATTTTCGCTCACCTGGCTTAAAAGTATATTACTTATGTAGCGTGCACTTGGCCGATTAGACCCTGTGCCGTTGTTTTCCTTTGGAAATGGACAAGTGCTTGATTGCATCTGGCTCTTAGAGCAAGAACCCGATAAAACGGATACTTTATCAGCATATCCATTGCCAGAAAGTCTCAGGTATCTTTCTCCAGCTGCTCCATTAAATATCTTCTTTTTGTTGTTCAGTCTTCCATCTAACAGCCTGTTATAAAAACACCACTTTAGCCATATGTCTTATGAATGAAAATTTCATTTGACTTTTCTGTTTGCATGTAACTGTTCAAAATAAATGAAATTCAATTTCTTGCTAGTATAAAGTAGTGTATTAGAATATAGCCCATTACCATTCACAAGACAGCAATTTTCATGCAATCAAAAATATTACTTAAAAATGTCGAATTGATATTTTTACATCTAGATGCAAAACATGCTTATTTTCTACTGATTTTAAGAGTCCTTTTCTTCTCTTCTTCTTTTTGACTTTTACGTCTTATTCAAAGACACTAGCCTTGCTACTGTTTTCCTCCATACCTCCCACTAGTAATAGTTCTCAGTTAATTAATTCACTGTTTTATTTATTGGTTTCAGATCTTTGTTTATTTGTTTGATCCATGTTTGTTTCCGTCTTCCTCGATTACGTTTCGCTTTTTTCAGATGTTTATTGAAAGCTTGTTTTGCTGGTGATCCTTCAGTCCTTTTGTGGATATTGTTAAATGATGATGATAAAAGCAGATTCTCAATATATTTCTTTAGGTCATTAATTTGCTAAAGACTGTCGCAATATAAGCACCTTTTTAATAGGAGACGGGTATTTTCACGAGCATTTAAAAAGGTAAAACATTAACCAACATAGAAAAAAGGCCCTGCCTGTCTTTGAAGAACTGTCTTGATCCAACAGGAAAGCGAATTCTTCCATTTGGACAATTTTTTCCTTGAAGTGCTTCGGTGATGATGATCGATTTTGGAGCAGCATTGGATTTGCAGGTCACCAAATTTCTCATAAACAACTTTGCATAACGCACCCTGGAAGAGCAACAGTAAAATGTTCCCGCAATAATTTTAAATATCCAATTTTGCAAATTTACGAATTTGTGAATCAAATTGAAATATTTTTTAATTATTGTTATTATCATTTTACATAACTTTATTTCATTTTCAAACAGTTTTGGTACTATATGGGAAAAATATCTAGTCTTTATACTATTTCAAAGATACAATGAATAAACAAGCATAAGATCAAATAATGTCTAGAGAAGTAAAAATAACGTCTTAATTACAATTTTATCATATTTCAGGAGGAACAGCAAGTTAATCTTTACAATGCCAAAACTGGAGGTAGATTCAAAGGTTCAAAACATTTAACAACGAAAAAAACAAGAGAAAATAAGAAGAACTTGTCATGCTGTAATACAATGTAGAACAAGATAACAGAACTAAAAAGAACAACTGCTTAGTTTTCCTGCCTCTGGTTAAAAGCTTGCATTTCTGGCCTTTTCAATCATCTTTTATTTGATTTACTTAAATTTTTCGGTGTTTCTAGATTTTTTTAAAATAATTCTTTTCTAGTCATTTAGCATCTATAGTACCAAAGTCTCTGATTGGCTGATAACGACAATAGTGTACCCTGGCACTAACGCCATCCAACCAATCACAATACTTGTTTGCTATGATAAGGTAAGGAAAGCAAAGTGGCTTATGAGAACTGTATAACCAAATCAGGGCATATTTTAAGAAACTTTCACTAGTGGGGATAGTTTGCAAAAGGAGCCAAAAAGAGGAAAAACCCGAAGAAGCAGGCGAGTCTATCTTGCAGCAAAACACCTTAATTATAATATTGTCACAGGCTCTCAAGAGCAGAGATAAAGGAAATGGAATTCAAATGTTGATCTACAATAAAGGCGTTGGTAAGTGGGAATTGACAAGGGTCCAAACCACATGGAAAATTATATGATAGCATTGGGCCCATGGGGGAATTTTTTCGGACCAAATTGAACGAAAAATATTTACCTGGGCATGACAGCTTTTATTGAAGTTGAACGAGTGATTCCCCTTATGAAAAGTGTCCGAACATGCGATGGCCAATAAATTCTGATGTTCTTAGGTGATCGGTAAGATACGCAAATGAATGCTGCATTATACCTTGAGTAATGGCATCTCTAAAAGAAAAATGAAAATAGAGTCATGCCTTCTGTTTTCCTACAAATGGACGATTTAAATGATTCCTTCTAGGGAAAATTTTAGGATTTCCATGAAGGAAGGCTCTTGAAAACAAATGAGGAATAACGCAAAATGGTGAAAAACAAGAAGGTGTTTGATTCAAAATAATAAATAATTTTCAAGATAAAGTTAATGAAATGTTTTATGCTGGTGCGTTACTCGGCAGATAAAGAGAGAAAGCTTTTGTTAGTGTTTATGCAGATCTTATTAGCATATTTCCTGTCTTGAGCGATCTAAAATCTCTCTAAATGTTTTCCAATTTTTGCAAAATTGACGTAATTTTGATACAAAGTAATGTGACTAATAAGGCAAAACAGAAAAGGGGAATTGAGATTGCTTACCGTTATAAATAACTTGAAACAATTAAGTCCATTCAACCGGGTCGCCGAGATTTTTTGAGGCACAGGGACAAAACTGCAAAATGAGACCCCTCTTGTCGGTGATCGAAGCGAGCGGAAGGGGCAGAAAGCAAGGGAATCTGGAAGGACGGAATCTGGAGGTACTCTAATAACCTTGCAGGCTGCTCCTATTGGGAGGTCCTTGAATACATCTAAAGAGGCCATAAATAACAATTTTGATATTATTTGATGAAGCCCCATGGACCCTTAAGCCCTGGGGAAAACTGCCCCCTCTGCCCCTCCCTCTTGGTGCTCCTGAAATCTAATGTATTAGCAAAAATTGGCAGACCATGCTCTATCAGGATGGATGTCAAATGGATAAAGCGATGAGCCAGGCCAAATGGATAAAACAGAGCAATACACCCAGCCAAATACTGCCTCCGATTAACGCCAATTAATCTCCATTGATAATTCAAAACCAAACATAGATGTTACATACCCGTAGGCAGCCTCTTCTGCAAGTGGTTTGGTAAACCTTCGCAGTGCGACTCTTGCACAAACGAGATCCGCATCTGTATACCGAAAAATAGATTATCATAGCCTAAATATGCTCGAGGGACAGAGCGCCCCCCAAGGACCACCAATTGCCATTTCGTCGGAAATTTGACCTAATTCAAAAATAGATTAAATAATAAGCTATTGTTCTTTAAACAATGGGTCTATTGTTTTGCAGTCAATTGTCGGAAATTCTTTTGTTTTTGTCCCCCTATTCAGAGATGGCTGGATTTGGGCCTGCATGGAACAGACATTAGATAATGGTAATTGAGGCCCAGAATATTTAAATGCAAAGTAACAGTTTGTTTGAGAATCATTTTTGATTGTAATGGAATTCTACCACTTGTTAAAGTTTTTATAACATACCTGTGAAACACATTCAGCTTGACTGCTATTCTTCTGCGATAGCGATAGTAATGATGTGGATCTGTTGAGAACAAGAAAGATAATTTTACGCGAATAAACGGCACTCCTTTGTGGCCTGGTGCCAACGGTATTACATGATGTAACAAATTGTTTCGAAAGTCTAACACCAATTCTTTGAAGAGCTCTTTGACGTTATAAAACCTATCGTATCTTTCTTTCTACAAAAATATCTTCCATAACAGTTGGTCTTTGTGCATTTCTCTGATATAAATCTTTATAAATATTGAACTGACTAAGTAAATAATCTTTGACTAGGGTTCATCAAAAAAGGATCCAGTGTATCCATATTCAAATAAAACAATTTGCGCTGTTCGTGGATTTAGTAATGTACTGATACACTTTTATTTTGCAGACAACTTGCTAGTCTAACGGTGTTTATAAAGCATGCCGGTATACCTGGTAATGAAATGTATCTCTACCGCGCTGGGTGGTGTGGAGCGCAGTGTGCTATGTGCCCTGCACCAATGCACGGGTTAACTGCCACCCCCTATTACACAAGGAACTGTCACCGCCATCACAACTGTGCAAGAAATCTATCAGTTCATTGGTTCCAATGCTATTCTTTAATTACTTCAGGCTAGTGGCATCGTCACGTGTCCACCCCAGTATTCCTAGAGGTCGATTTTCCAATTCTCGTAAATCCGTTGAGAAAAGTTTGGGGGTGTTTAAGGTATTCTGAGTCTTGCTGACAACGACAAAGAAAATGCAACATTGTCTGTACATTCTCCAAGCTTGTAAAGAGCGTTGTCGCAAAAATTTCTTCTGAAGGGTGTGGCCCAAAACCCCTTTAAATACTTGTCCACTCCAGTTTATTTTGTCTTGCGACGCCACTGACTAAAGCCATATTTTCACACCCTGGTACTTTATTTCAATACTAGAAATGTTAACGATAAGTATATGTTAAAGCAGGAAATAAGGCACTGACTGACCTTCAATCTCTTCGTCTTCGCTGTTCAAATCATTGTCCTACAGGCGTGAATAGAAACAGAAAATGATAACTTGAAAATTGAAAATATGATAACTTTTGAAAACTAAAGTAAGTTTTAAGTACACTTTTTAGGTCTGAATGTTGTTGGAACACCTTTGACTAGCCATGAATTACTGATTGCTTTTATTGTTTCGGCCAAATAGCGCTGTTACCTTCCCCTCTTATGTGAACAGCAATACCTCAGCTTTCATTTACAATTTCTCTTGGTCAAAGGGTAGCCGTGAAACGTGATTTTAGCAACATTGTTTTGAGGGAGCAGAAGGAGGAAGCTGCCGATAGAGATAGATATTGTGGCCAGTGTTCCAATAGTATTTGAAGCGATTGCATGCAACGTGGCTGGTACAATTGTGAAAGATAACAGGAGCAGCCTGATTCGACAATCTTTGACAATAACAATATCAAGAGTTTGGTTTCATATCAATCCAACTCATATCTAAGCAATGGATATGATGCATTCAGCTAGACTTGAGGCAAAATAAGTTTCTAGGTTCCTTGATATAAGAGAACTATATGCACCTCACAAGACATGCGATGAAGCAATACAAGGCGCATAAACAACCAGAAGCTTCTTGAATTCCACCAGAGAACGACAAAACACCTTGATTAGACACTGCTTCAAAAAGGGTTGTTTAGGAAGCTTTGCAATACTTAAAAACCTCTTTTAAAAACATCCAGTGGTCTGAAACACCTCTCTTTTAAAGCAAAACGTCTCTAGAACGAATGCGCAAACTCAAAAATCAATTCATAAATGCATATCAAATCAGTAAGTAATCGTTCGGTAAACTCCGTTGCTTATAAATTCTTTCCTTCATTATTGTACGTAGCTCTTATTGAAATTCTTCTTTTTATATTACTGTAATTTTATGATTTAGTTTTTTTTTGTAAGAAAGTATAAAAATTAGTTTTTAGATGCATGTTTTGCCCTGCTTATATTACAGAAATTTCCATTTATGAACATAGATGCTCTATTTTAAAAAGTGTACTTCTTTATTCTATAAAGGGCACTTCTCCTCTCTTAAAAGGGCAGTTTTTTTTCTAAAAAAGCACCTTCTGCGCTCTAAAAAGGTACTTTTTTTTAAAAATAGCACTGCTCTTCTCTAAAAAGGGTACTTCTCTACTCTGAAAGGGCACTTGTCACCATCTTTTGGGAAGTATCTACGACTCTTGGAAAAAAATAACCCTATTCAATCTAACTCCAAATCTATCTTCAGGACGTCTGAGCATGTGTAGTTCATTGCAAATTACTTGCTATGAGATGAAATGTACTTATCTGAAAGGAATTTTTTCTATAATGCAACCAAATCATCTGAAATTCAGGTCGTTAAGTCACGCATTCTCGGTTGGGAGGAAGCGATTTATCAACAAAGTACTATTTATGGGCAGTTAAGAAGATGCCAGAAGTATAGTTTAACAGCCACAGGATAGTTAGAAAATAATTTAGGAACATGTTGACAATTACCCTGCGACTATTAATCACCGTTGGACGAGACAGTCATATATCTTCTGTCTGGCTCACATGTAGTTATACATTGAAAATGAGCATAATCATAAAAAATAATATCATAAATAATAAGAAAATTAAACTTGGATTTATCGAAGGTGGTAAGTTTGGAATGAAATAGTATATGGTTTTGGAGAAGCTTCACCTAGAAACTAGAATTAGACTAATGAACTAATTGTCGACCTAAAAGAAAAATTGAAATGAAAAGTGCACTGATTGAGATATGGGTCTCATGAGGAATATATTGAAAATTTATGCGATTGTCCAAAAATTTTAATCAAAATCCCAAGATGAGACGGACTTGTTTAGTTACATATAATTCCAAAGTTCTAAAAGGTATCAACAACACTCTTCAAAAATTTCTTACCAAGGTAAGAAACATATATTTCAGACGTTTAGTTTTTGATAACCAGTTGCCGGGTAACTGCTCCGAAACAGAGCTCTAGCTCTAATCATTATCATCATTTTTCATAAAAGCTGGAGGATCTCTCGCAGCGTTTTGAAACAATACCTTGCCATAAAATCGCAATTGAAATACCTTTAGATAGCAGTTACTTTGCTTCAAAAGCTCGAATTTTAATAAGCTAAGTGCTGGGATATGCATCAGCTATTCTAGAGTATGCGTAGCTGCATCCAGCACATTTTGGTACCCAGTGACGCCTGCTCTACACCAGGTTAAGGGGGATGATACTATGAAAAGGGGGTACAACAATAGCAAAATTAGATAATCAATCTTTTATTGAGAACATGGGGGCAACTGAGACTGTTGCCCCCCTGCTAGAGGTGTCAATGTTGGCACCTCTCTGTTCTTATTTGGACTATTTAGGGCCATCATAATTGAATTTCAAACATGCACCTAATTACGGGGAGGGGTGGCATTGGGGGAGTGGGACATCCCAATCCTGTACCCAGTCCGAAAATCTTGGGGCAGTTGGCAATTTGCTAAAGGGTTTCAAATTTTCCGACTACCCCAAAATTTTCCGACTGGATACAGGATGGGAGGGGGGGGGGTAATACACCCAACACCCACGGTATTTACGTGCGATACGGTAAACATGATTTGACGCTGATCTGGATGAATCCACATCTCTTTCTATATTTTTACAGTCTTGTGTTATCGCTTAGATCGAAGACCAATCGTACGTGTGGTCTACGAGGAAAGTATACACTAAAAGGAAGATTTGATATATAATTGTACTATATCATTCGGTAATCTTGAGCCCATCCCTTCAATAAAGAATTTCTGTTTATTTACGTCACTAAGTCTCTGATTTTCAGGATATCCAGACACCCTGCATCGTTTGTTGTGCTCTTTTATGCAAAGAGCCAATGTATTCAGGATGTGCACCCCTTCTCAAATACGCTCTCGTAAAGAAAACATCATAAATTCACACATTAAATTTTAAAAACAATGAGCAAATTGCATGATAGAATCCAGACATTTCTTACAAACAACATGAATGAAAAGCGAGCAATGCATAGCTAAAGTAGATTAGAATAAAGTCTCAATGTCAAAGCAAGATCTGAAATTATTTGCAACCTTTATGGTGTTATCTACTAAGGTGGCTTGACATGCAAAAATCGATGCAAAATTCGTTCACTTTTAGAAAGGCTGTTTTCATAAGAATCATTTGATAAAAACTAGAATAACATATGAAATACCAAACTGCTAACATCTTCACACAGCAGGTGACTAAGTGTGGCAAACAGCACAAACATCGAACAGAGGTGAAGGCGAGATGCTTGCTTCATATTTGTTTTGGTGTTTTAAACATAAATAAAGATTCCCAAAGCGTTTTTGTTCAAACTGAGTCTTACAGCCACGCTTGGGAATTGGCACTTGTAGCCACTTGAATATGAGAACAATCAATTTGAGTAAGCCTTGACTTTTATCATTGTTCAATCTATACCCTTGAGTATTTGGGTCATTCAAATTTCTAACCCTGTTACCCTCTCAGCTCCCGAGGGATCATCCGTTATTTTTCAGTAAGAATTGGTTACTTAGAAAAATGGGGTAATGCTTCAATAGATTCATTCGTTTTCAACTTAATATTTCATCTTAAATCGTGGAACATTAATTTAGCAGTTTGTCTACTGTTTCTAAGCATTTTATCCCAGACTAACAAACTTTTTTATAAGAAATAATCAGTGTTTTTCAATGCTGCCTCTTTTTCTGTAAATTTTAAGCTTCGCTGTTTACGATTTCTGACTTACATTTACCTGGTGTACATAGAACAAGTGATCCTTAATAAAGACATTTAGCCCCACATGGGGCTTTATTAATATCCCGGAAGCCCTAAAGGCACGGAGGCCCCCAGAGAGTCATTCTTACCCTTACCTACATAGCCAAAATCCTATCGATTAATTCTTTAAATCTGACGAAAAATTTGTGAGTCTATTTGCACACTAAATTGCACCTGCCAGACACACGTGTCGGATTCTCAGTTAACGCTTAAAGTTTCACTGTCTGTCATTGAGGTTGGCTGCTTCCTGAAGTATTAGGTTTTATTCTCAGCTTCTACCTGCTCATTAGTTTTCTTGCCATAATTTAGCAATAAAATGAACGATTTTCAGAGTTGAGGCTAATTAAAGACATTGATAACCTAGTAATTATAATCACGTGATAAAATTAGCCAGCAGTTTCTCAGTAATTAGTCTAATTTCTCCGGATAAGGATGATTTATGCATCCTAATGTGTTAGACGCACAATAGAAGTGTACTAGAATGTTTCAAAATATATTTACAGATCGCCGGGGGCATGGATATAGTAAGAAAAATAGCAATGCTTTGAGATTTACGAAGAATGACCGAGACCTGGTACTTCGTAGAAATGATGATGATGATGATGATGATGATGATGATGATGATGATGTTGATGATGATGTTGATGATGATGATGATGATGATGATGATGATGATGATGATGATGATGATGATGATGATGATGATGATGATGATGATGATGATGATGATGGTGACGATGATGATGATGATGATGATGATGCAACTTCTTCCGACCCCTACACACTGCCAATCTTGCAACCTTGCAACTTTGCAGCCCTGAAATTGCCAATGACCCTAATTAACTTGCAATCTTGCAACCCTAACACACTTGCAATCTTGAAACCCTAAAACCATGCAATCTTGCAACGTCTAAGAAACTTACCACTCTAACACTTTTAAATTGCTGCAAATCTAACAAACTTGCAATCTTGCACCCTGACACACTTCCAATCTTGCAACCTTGCAACCCAAAATTGGCTTGGACCCTAACAAACTTGCAATCTTGCAATCCTAACAAACTTGCAATCTTGCACCCTGACACAATTCCAATCTTGCAACCTTGCAACCCTAAAATTGGCTAAGACCTTAATAAAATTGCAATCTCGTAACCCTAATAATTCAGTAATCTTGCAACCCTAGCACACTTGCAGCCTTGCAACTCTAAGACACTTCAAACTTTGAAACCCTAACACCCTGCAATCTTGCAACGTCTAGGAGACTTACGACTCCAGCACCCTTATAGTGTTGCAAGCCTACCAAACTTGCAATCTTGCAAGCCTAATAAAATTGCAATCCTTCACCTATTGCAAATTTCTAATCCTGCAACGCCAGCACACTTGCAACCTTGCAACCCTAAGACACTTGCAATCTTGCACAGCCAATCTTGCAAACTTTCAACCCTGAAATTGCCTATGACCTTAATATACTTGCAATCTTGCAACCCTAACACACTTGCGTTCTTGAAACCCCAACACCCTTGCAATCTTGCAACGCCTAACAAACTTACGATCTTAAACCTTACAATCTTGCAACCCTAACAAATTTGCAATCTTGCAACCCAAACACCCTGCAATCTTACAACGTCTAAAAACTTACGACCCTAACCCTAACGCCCTTACATTTTTATAAGCCTCACAAACTTGCAATCTTGTAACTCTAAAAAGCTTGCAACCTATATATTACGAAACCTACCGGTCTATGTCTGAAAATTGTGTATAATCCATAATAGATAAAATAAAATTAGTAGAACTACGCAACGTCTCGATTATGATGTGCATATTAAACCCCCAAAATTTGCTTAGTATTTTCAAATAGAATCATTACCTTAACTACGCCACAACATTTTGGCACGCACATCGATTATTAACAATGGGAATGACAACACCTGAACTAAGCCACGTCTCATCGGACACTTCCAATCTTACAATCCTAACAAACTTGCAACCTTTTAATTCTTAAAGCCTTGAATATTCCAACCCTAAGACACTGGCAATCTTGCAACCCTTAACAACCTACAACAGCTTATGACATGAAAAGTAGATTGGAATGTGAAGCTACGCAAATAGGTATCACGTGGCATCGAGAGAATTCCTTGCATCATGACTCACGCAACGTTTCAACTACAAAACCCCCAGATCCTCCTAGAAATATTTTTAATGTTCGGAAAATAGAATGGGCCATTACCATCATCAGTCCTTTCATCACTTCAAAGTCACCGGTCAACTTAATGTGACCATTTGCGATGGTTAACGAGCCAAATGCGCAAAACTTCAAACGAACAAACAACCAATTTAGATTCCATCTTTTGTCACACTTTTGGCACAAAAATCACATTTATGGATGGATGGATAGATAGATAGATAGATAGATAGATAGATAGATAGATAGATAGATAGATAGATAGATAGATAGATAGATAGATAGATAGATAGATAGATAGATAGATAGATAGATAGATAGATAGATAGATAGATAGATAGATAGATAGATAGAAAGATAGATAGATAGATAGATAGATAGATAGATAGATAGATAGATAGATAGATAGATAGATAGATAGATAGATAGATAGATAGATAGATAGATAGATAGATAGATAGATAGATAGATAGATAGATAGATAGATAGATAGATAGATAGATAGATAGATAGATAGATAGATAGATAGATAGATAGATAGATAGATAGATAGATAGATAGATAGATAGATAGATAGATAGATAGATAGATAGGTCCCCGGACAAAAATTCCTCAAAACTGCCCACATCATGTACGCATTCTTCGTACACAAAAATCGCATCCTCCAGTGACTTATGATGTCATCTTCTCATGATCCTTTGCGGCACCTTTCTCATCGCAACTCCGGAATCTTGGAAGTATGCCAGAATTGGATTACCCTGTCTTGAACCAGTCTCGAGTCGGAGAGCAAGGTTTTGCCTTCTCGAGCCTCATTTTATTGTTAACTTTTATTTTATAAAAAAGCATTTGAATACTACATGTTGTTTCGTAACATGGCCGAATTTTTCTTTGATATTTATTGAAAGCATCATTTTTCCTTGCTAAAATAATCGTTTTGATTGCGTGAGGCTTAACATGTACACATTTTCATTAAACGAAAATGTTTGCATTAGTTGTGAAGGACGGATTGTCATGTTGTGACGTGTAGATTGCGCAAAACAGGCACAATGAAACGGTCGTTCAATTCGCATGTATATAAATGTATATATATATATATATAAATCCAACACCGAAAATAATCATTACGTAATGCACAAAGATGAACCGTGTCATGCGGAAATAATGATGCGATTTCCGCTACTTGGCGGACACCTTGAAGTGGGAATATAAGAGGATTGATTTCTTGGTCTTGTAAGACTGTGAGGGAGGGTATTGCTTAACGTGAATCAAGTTCGAATTGCAGTGTAAACTGATACATTCATGATATGATTTTACCATGATCATGCAAAGAATATGAAATATCATGCTTTGAAGAGGCCCTGATAGGCGGTAGAAATATACATTATACATTCAAGTTATAAATAATAATTATCATCTGGTTATATTTATTGTGTACCCCGGCCGCCTTTACTTGTTTCCTATCTAAATATGAAATATCCTCCCAGCCACGGGGGCGGAGACATTCCATGAAGATTTTGTGTTATGGGAAGTAATCGAAGGATATGAAAGAGGAAAATTTTTAGATGATGATGATCAAGCAAAAATAATATGCGCTTGGAATGGAGGAAGAGATTAAGTCGGTTCAAAGATCTCTCCATAATTTCCTTTTAAGGCAATCTCGTAACTAGTTGAACGTAGAAATCTAATAAACTTTAATATGTGGTTACCCAAAGCGTATTAGATGGAATAACTATGACTAGAAAACCTGGATGACTGTCAATCACAATCCAACTACTTAACTCTTTTCAAAACTATGAACACCTGCAGCGAGGGGCAGCGAGGGGCAGCGAGGACAGTTAACCCTTTCACCACTGCACGGGCAATATGGCCCAATTACAAAGACCGGAAAAGATGATTTTTCGGGGGGGGGGGGGGTGAAGTACAAAATATTGTAAATGTTCTGATGGCAGTTATCTAAAATAATTAAAGCTTCCATCTAAGTTATTTGACTATGCTACTTCTTAAAATGCGTAGGTAGAAAAACATATGGGTTTTATCAATTAACTGAAAATAAATCCGGGTGCGACACAGTAAAAATGAGAAATGGTATGGATGGTAATGAACTAATTTTAAATGTTTAAAGTTTCTTATAAACCTTTTGTTGATCCAAGTGGCAGCTGCTTCCTTCCGTGTAAAGCACTTCATTACAAAGAAATTGACCGCCACAGAGTTATCTACTATATCCTTCTAAAATACTAAACGTTGAATCTCACTCGCAACAAAACGTCACTGACCTTTTCTTTGATGCGTATGCACATATCACTGTTTAAGAGTAAGGGGGTAACTCCCTGAGGCAGAGAAATTTTTTCGAAAACAAGGCGCTTGTGGCTATGCAGGGGGTATTCGTCGACAAATTTCGCAAACTTGTTTGCAAATATAAGGACTGTACGTCTATTTTGCTGGTTAATTCATCCTGGGTACCCCCCTAGAACAAGACATCTAGCTCCTCAAAAACTTTTTAAATGTACAATCCTTAAAATGAACCGGTTTTTTTGTGTAAAACTTTACGAAGCTCAGCGCCGAAATCAGACCTTGTATCGAGCCCTCGCCTCCAATCAACACAACACCCTGTTGGAAAATTGGAGCTCTAGAAATCTGTTTACTTTCCCTTTTTTATGTTTACTGTCTTCAAACTATATAGCCTCATGAATGGCAACCTGAAAAATGACCGCCTCTAAAGGCTGGAATACGGTGGATGGGAATGGAGACAGGAAGAATCTATGAACACGATTCCTTACATCGGAAATTTAAGGATCCAAGTAAACCCTTGAAGGGAAAGTAAAAAATGTAGAGCTCAGCAAACCTCAGAATAAAAATTGTAGCGACAAAAAAAGAGATTGTGTCAGACCTTTCTGTGTTATGAAAACTGCTAAAAATTGCAACTATTGTCAGATTTATTTCAATTTGCTATGTGCAGATAATAACTTTTAATATATACAGGGTATGTAGCCACATCATTTGTGGCACTGTAGACTGGCTCTCTCTGTTACGGAACTTCTAATTCTTAAGAAACTTTTAGTACCAAAACTAACTAAGAGTTATGAAGGCTAGGAATGCATAGACAAGTTTCTTATATAAAAGAGTGCATATAATTATGAACCTAAAAAAACTCACTTTGGAGGGCACTTTTCCCTTGATGATACAAGACTTGTACTGGCTTGCACCTGACTTTGAAATGAAGGCCAAAATGACCGTTGAAGCTAGGCAAACGAGCAAAAGTCTTGACGTATGATGCATGTTGTTCATCACTTGTGAGATTCACTGCTTATTCCACCAGAACTTTTCCCGCACTGAGACTGTTTCATTCAGTTCCCTTTACTTATATCGTACTTGATTGATTGCTTAATCTGTATCACATGATTCTCTTGAAACTGGGAAGTCGTTTCTTACTTCGCTCAGCTCTTGCCAGTCAGATTGAAAGACGGGGGTCTGCTACGTTGCGTGCTATACAACATCAATTCTCGTTGTCGCGCCATTTCAAGATACGAACGGTTGATGATCTATGCCATAGCTCAAAATAAGGTTTAGCTCAAAATAAGGTTGTTCTAGAAATCACTGATCACTTCATATCAGTTTTGTGATTGTTTTGATCACGAAACTTCAAACACAGCACTTATGGCGGATGAGGACTGAGGCTGTTGATTGTCGATCAATCGATCATTAACATTTGTATGATCAATCAACTGTTACTGACCTTATTCTGAGCTATGGCATAGATCATCAACCGATATGAACAGGGGCGCAAACGAGGAGGGTGCAGCCATTCGGGGGAGTGACAACCCACCATTAATTTCACTGTTCTGTTCCAGTTGCTCTTTGCCAGCGATAAAATCGGTCCCAAATTGGTTTTTGAGCTTTATTTTTCTGCTTTAACAGTTCTAAGCAGAGTGTAGTTTATTAAAAACAGCTGCTGTTTTGCAAATATGGGCCTGTTGCAATATAAACCTGATCGTTGTTCCCAAATTTCGCTCCCTCGAATGCGCACGCCTTTAAATAAATGTGCATTTGCGACTCAGAAAATCAACAAACGCGGTTTTTCTTTAAAACGCCCCCAAAGATGACAATTTAGGCAAAAAGACTTAACCAGGCAAATACTTGTAATTGAGAAGTAGATAGCCATGATCCCACCTGTTCTTGTTACTGATTATCTAACGCCAAACTGAGATTTAAAAAGACAAGATACAAGATTAATACTGCCCTGTATATGTATGCTCATAAAACATGAGGGCTTCTGACAAACAGCTACAATAAATCTCACCAAATCTAGGCCATTCAGAAAATTCGCCCACAAAATCTTTGATTCACAATATTTGGGAGAAAAATTTGTGTTTTTGTATGCTACTTTCTATAAAACTTAGGCCTAACAATTGATGCATTTCTGTTTTTATTGCGGCGTGTACACTCAGTCTCACATTTATGCGACTTTCTAAATGTATCTAAGGGTTAGGGGTGTGGCATGTTCGCCTTTTTCGTAATGAACAGTTACGAAAATTTGACGGAGAACACTGAATCTGTTACGTAACCCGATATCATCATGAAGATACCTTGCTTTTCCATGAGATTTTTTCTGTCCACTTGTAAATCAAAACGAGATCAAATAACGCATCTGCTCCGCTTGTGGCATATCCGCTTTTGGACACGTTTGGATCGTACACGACAAGGAAGCTAAACTATGACGTATCAGATTTGGCAAACAGGGACGCCGGAGCCAATTTTCGAGTGGCTAGGCTATTAAAGATTAGGCGTGGTCATATCTGGGCATGGCCACTCATGTTCATGTCAGTGCTCACTAGAAGTCGATAAAAATGTCAATAATATTCCAGAAATGATTAGATACCCTTCAAGTAAAACACTTTTTATCAAGAACTATAAGAAAATACTACTAGATGATTAGTAAATACTCCTTCTTTTGATTCTACCTAATTTTACGAAGCCAAAACTTTCCCCCTGTTCTTTTCTGTATTTTCTTTATTTTTCTCTATTTCCAAGTTTATTGCGTTAATAAATACGTCACTGAGGGCACATGGCGATGTGTCCAGCAGCAACCTTATGATTTAGATGTTGAATTTTTATTAAGTATTTTAATAATCTGTTGTGTTACTATTTTTAAAAATAAACTTCTCGAAGCGTAATTATAAACGTTTGTAAAACTGCTGAGAATTTTGAACTGAAATGAAAGATATGCCCAAGCTTTGGATGGAAATATTGGCCAATACCCAAGTGCAATTGGCATAGATCAAATAGCAACGTGTCACATAAGAACTTGCTCCTTTGTCACGCTCATTGAAGATAAATCCAAGGTAGTAAAGACGCCTCCTAACTCAATACCTGTTGTACCGTTTTACCGCCTATTTAATGTCCCTAGAGGTCACTGGACTGATCTGGTCATTTAGGATGAATATTCCACGCGGCCAGGCGCGACTTACCTGCTTACAGACGGGGAAGTTCGAGTGGTATACAATTGTTGGACTCCCTAGAAAAAGGAGATTTTCAGCCACCTCCCCCGTACCAATTTTGATTCGAAAGAGCTGGCACTCTTATATGTCCCCTTCGTATTATCAATTCATTTTAAATAAAATTGGTGGAGCGGGAGGTTGAGACTATTTTCTTGGCTTTTTGCTTGGGGTGCAAACATTTTGCATTCGATTGCGGGTGCAAGGTGAAGTTGGAACAAACGTAACGTCAGAAGGCTGTTTTCAACATCCTTTTGTAAAGATCGAGATTTCTGAGAAGGTTTCTGGTTTCTGTCACTCTGTTCTCAGATCTTCTGTAATCAGTGGCGGTTTTAGAGACTGCTGGGCAAGGTCATTTTTTAACTTCTTTTTCTCTAAACTTGTTATGCCTGAAGATCTTGCCTTGTATTTTCCTAATTAAATCGCCTTTGCTAGTATTTTTTACAGATTTCTTAGGTGCGGGGCACTTGTTTGGCTACTAAAAGCGCCAAGCCTGTGGCCATGGTTCCCCTGGCACCCCCCGTAACCTGCCACTGTCTGTCATAAGGCGTGGGAGGATTTATATAATGAATCCAATTCTACGGGGCTTAGCAAATTTCTGTATTCAAATGAGGGCGTGAAAAGCAAAATCTAGATTGTTTAAGCAAACTCGTTTGGAAAATCTCGCTCTGATAAGGTTAAAGGAAACTAGATTTATGGAATAGACATAATACTTACCGAACAAAACTGCAGCAAGCGACACAGCGGAATATCAAGCTATTATCAGTAAAGAACCATAAATAACAGCACAGTAAACAAACATGACTCAAACAGACTCAATGTTCTTAGTTTAAGCACGCTCTGAAATAGCGTTAGCTTGAAAGGCTTTGCTACATTATTGTACATGTAATGTTTATTTAGATGGTAGTTTAGGAGTTTTGCGAAATGTTCCCCGTGATAAACATAGGTCTATGCGGGGGCGGATTGCCACTCTTATTCTTGGGTGGCGCTATGGCTCAGCGAGGGCCCGACCAGCCGTAGTTTGTGGCCACTTTTAATTCCAAATTTCAATGCTATTGTAATGGGTGATATGATATTTCAACTAATCAACCTGTTCGTTAAAGAGGATTCAATGCAAGGTTGAATTTGTTCAAGGCTTTAATCGGTTGACAAGATCCATCGTTTGTCCATTCAAGTGCAACCAGTTGCGTATGATTCATCAAATCTGCATAATGATGTATACATTATCCATATTCCTACAATTCTGGATTCATCTTCATCAAGCAATCAGAAATTTTATTGATAGTTTCGAACTGCTCTGAACTTTGATTGTTTAAATGGTTTAAAAGGTTCTTTATGCAGTAGAGAGAATTTAATTTAGTCTGGTGATGAAAAGCTGTCAGCTAGACGTGGCTGGTATTTTTCTATAGAGAGTTTGTGTGACCCCTTTTTGTATCACTATCGAAAAATTCATCTTCCAAACACAGTCTTATAAAAACTTTGGAAAGTAGTGACTCATTTTAGTTCTAGCTATGCTATAGTTTGCTTTTAAATCACCTTTGACCCTGGACTATATGAAATGTGGACTATATGAGCAGAGCGAACACACTTCCATGGTCTCATCTGGCATATGGTTCACACTTTAATGGCTTGAAAGAGTTTCCTTTGCTTTGGGTCACCACCAGCTTCTTCAACGACATTCTTCAAAGTCTTTCTTGAAAGACTCTTTTTCTTTTTTCTGATCCAGATTTATGCAAGTACGAAACTGCCTTTGACCTTGGTGGCGTCTTTCCTGGTCCTTGTCATTCAAACACTGTGTGTAATAATATAATTATGACTCCAATGGTTGAAGTATATTTTTAGTTCATTTCGGTTTCTACATCATGCGATTTATTGATATTTGAATATTTCTTGCTTTCTCTGTGTTATGACTGAATATCATTTCGCATAAGCATAAACATGAGACTGTTCTGTTCGAATTTTGTTGTTAGTCGATTTCTAAATTCGTAGCACAGATAAAACCTTCTTGTTACTTTCTAAAGTGTATTGCATAGTTTTCCTAGACAAGATTTTCAGTTACTGAGCTCGAAGAGTTAGGTGTTCATTAGGTGCTCTCAGAGACATAATGATAGCTAATGTTTCGAATTGGCTTGCTGAGCTTATGCGTATAGTTATAGATTTATGCTTAAAAGTTTTTTACCGATGAAGGGTCCGCTTATTAAAAATTTAAAGAGGCCCGGGCGGCGATCGCCACCCAGCTACCCGGGCCAGTCCGCCCCTGGGTCTCTGCTTCTCTGGGATGATGTAGTTCAGTAGGCTCTGAGTACGGTTTGCGGTGGCTTCGTTTGTCCATTATTTGGGCATGCTAGCTTCTGTCCTCTTTAATAGTGAATGAAAACAGCCTTTTCCATCTTAATTTATGTCTTTCGTAGTTTTACTTATTTCTCAATAAAGCATTAACGAGGAAGTCAGAATCGTCGGTGGAGGTTTTGAACGAAAGATCACAGAAAATGCAGGAACGGGAGAGAAATTGAGAACTGTATCAGAAATAAAGTGTTTTAGCAGCAGAAGGATTGACTTAGAGAATTGAATGGAAGAATGTAGAGGAAATTATATTGTAGTATCCTTTGAAACAACCCCCATCGGCGCCACGTTACACTGGAGACAGCTTTACGCATTCTTGTTTAACAGAAAGTTCCATTATATGGTGCTTTACAACAAACCGGTAGACCATTCATTCAGTAATATGATACTTGATAATTTGAGGGCCTCAAAAAGCCAAATTGGACCCACTTATTTGCAGCGAAGGTTTCATCTGTCGATGAAATTAGTTAATTATGCTCTAATGTACATAAAGCTCGGCACCTAAACAGTCCCCCCTTCCGCATGGCTCCGCCATTTGGCAATTCTGCCACTAAATTTTAAATCCGTTGTCGCGCTACACCCATTTTGTCGGCCAATATGTCCTTGAAATACTTCTTGCTTGAAAAGATCCAGTTTAGCTTCAGGCATAAAATTGTGGACAAAATATGCAGCAGCGATGTAAGTGGATAGGATAAGTAACAATTTTGATAATGGTAAAGCGGTTGGAGCTGTATTTTTTGACATAAGCAAATCATTAAAAAGACCGAGTTAGAAACTGTTCCTAGATAAAATTCCTTTGTTTGGAGTTAGCGACATGGAATTAGAGTTATTTATCTGAGAAACACACATTGCTGACAAGAGTACGACAAGTATCAGGCCTTTTATTGTTTTTATTGCTCAATTGTGATGTGGGCGTGCTTAAAAACTCAAGCATTTTGAAATATGCGAATGAGAAAGTGATATACGATGGTCTCAAGGAGATCCAGATAAATAAATCTAAATTTTCGAAAGACCAATTTTGAATGTCCAACTGAATAGCAATGCCCAACTACAAAATTTAATGAAATGTGAAGCGAAATCTGCAATTCACAAAGCATTGGCATGCAACAAGACCATTGAAGATCACAATTTCACATCAAACTGTCAACGAACTGTTATCAACAACTTACATGCAAAAAGGGATCATGGTGTCTACATATCTCTACAGCCATAGTGTCTTACTTATCCACTTTCAATAGTCAATACATTAACTCATATGATTACTACTGCGTTGACTTTTCTTGTCTACTTGCAAGAATGACTTTAAAAAACAGTACAAAAGTTCCTGATGTCATACATATAAAAAATTTCAAAAACGCTACTGCAACAAAAATGTAAAAGGACAGCTAGTCAATAGCATAAAACCAAAATCTGTAAAAATAACGTTCAAAGAGACAGTTTTATTCTCAGCAACCAGGATTGTGTTTCTTAACACACTGGAACCTCCTTACCCTACTGCAGACATCACTTGAGAAGAACACGTTATTCTGAGGGTTCCTGAATTCTGTGTTCAGGCGAATGATTCTGCTTAAAGTGTTTTTGTGGACGTATGCAATTTCCTGGATGGGAAAAAAAAATAAGACTCATTAAGTTGGTCTTTAACCATTGATCTCCAAAAAGAAGACTGGATCGAGCAGCCTATTGATAAGAATCAAACTTTTTGAAGCCAGATCGGCGCCATATTGGTAGGACCCAAACAAAGAACAACAGCGAACACGTAAAAGAATATACTCCATAAAGCACAAGTATATCGAAAGCATACCATCCAAAAGCTATTAAATCTGTTAAATAGCATTTTATAATCCATGCGGAGTGACTAGCCTTGACTCTACACTAGGGCCTGCAGCTTTATGGGTCTTAGTAAGATGGCAGCAAACGAAATTTTTTGGCTTCATTTTCTAAATAATAGAAGCTCGATCCAGTCTTTTTTGAGACCATGCTCTTTTAGCATGCTCTATGTAAATGACGCTTTTTGATAATATATCTGTTATGTATAAAGAATTAAAAAGGAATGAAATAAAAGTATTGCAGGGTAGCTGAGGACTTGCTCGACTAACTGAGGCTTTTCTCCTGAATGTATTTTCATGCTGAATGTATTATCTGTTAGCCAGTGAATGCAAAAGACTGCTTAAGACTTGAAAGGACTGTATGAAAACCAAGCTATAGAACGATAGAAGTATTTCAGATGAAAAACAGTTGGCAATAAGATGCAGACAATGTGATTACAACTTACATTTTTCGATAGGATCCTTTCATACCAGAATCGATCACCATCTCGAATTCTTTTTAACTGATTGGTAAATATTTTCTCAAATGTGGGGCCAAGTTCCGATCCATCCACGTGGTCTTCTGCAAGTCCACCAACCCATAGATCAATGTTGTTTACGTTGCTGTATAACGCCTTCAACTTACGAGCAACCTGTGTATTGCGAGTGATCTGGTTGAATGATGCAACACCTAAATATTGGGAAACTTTGTATAAAAACTGCGCGCATTGAAGTTACTTCAATACTCAGGGGTAAACAAGGTTAAGATATTTACTCAACAATCTTTATTCAATTGTTACAAAAAGACCCATCTTGCGAATCATGTACATGCAAATTGTGTAAAGGTGCATGAAAATTCACTTACTTCACTTTCATTTCATTTCAATTTCAATTCATTTAGTTTCATTTCATTTCGTTAGATTTTATTTCATTTCATTTATTTCATTTCATTTTCAGTTCTTTGAGAAGGGTAGCCCATCAACAGACCTTGAATTTCAAGAGGCCCCCCAAAAAACGTTTATTACAATCTAAAAAGTAAGTTTACAAACTATTGATAAAATTGAACTATCAAGACCTATTTAGAATATTAAGAACTTTGTTAACAATGACTTTTGACTGAGAAAAGAAGAAGAAAAATATAAAATGATTTTAAAGAAAGAATCGCCTTTTCATTTTTAATCGTAATCAAGGCTTCTTGTGGTTTTAGTTAACCTAAATTAGCTTTTATTTTAACTATTTGATTTAGAAATTGAACTTAATAGAAATTTTGATAATAGTAAAATAAAAACATATACAGGGTAAAATTACAAGGGAATTTTGCTGAAGGGAAGATTTCAAAATAAACATCCTCAAAAAGGCACACCAAAATAAACAGAAAATCAGTTTTTAGGACATACATTAAAACTGGATTAAAATTGATAAAATACAAGTACGAACATTTTTTGGGACAGAAATAACAGCTTTTGTGACGAAAAGCCAACACTTTGGACAAATATCAACTTGTAATCCTATAGGACAGGACCTTTCCTGAAAACTTAAATGCCAATTTCATGTGCTTCTGGACCGCTTAAACTTTAACCAAAAGCTGAGCTAGGTAATTTTGCATATGATATTGGAAGTCAGTGTGGAGCTAGTCGGGTTTCAAAGATTGAAAAATTTCAATTATATCCAGAACATCCCAATGATTCATGTTTTTAAGATTTGCTTAGAGCATACCATCAAAGCGACCGACTGTCCAAAACGTCAACATGAAAGACCATCGTCAGAATTGATAGAATAGACCAGTTATCTACCATTTTGCTATTATTATACTTGTACTAAAAGGGCATTTTATGCGTCAAAGTCCCTTTAAAGTGAAAATACAACGATTAATGAAAATGACGCTCGGTAGAAGGTCAAAAGGTCGAGTCACAGGAAATCGAAACTGGATGAATCACAGTTTCGGTTTAGAAGTAACTAAGCAACCAATATCTTAAAAATGATTAATCAGCCGGCGGTTTATCCGGCTTGGAATTTAAAAAAGATAAATTCTATCTTATTGCAGGAACCTTCATGAGAAACACCAGGCTGAAGAAATGAAATATAAGCAAAATAGCAACAAA
Source organism: Catostylus mosaicus (assembly GCA_964019065.1). Lineage (NCBI taxonomy): Eukaryota > Metazoa > Cnidaria > Scyphozoa > Rhizostomeae > Catostylidae > Catostylus > Catostylus mosaicus. Next base: position 10,912,334 of record OZ025189.1, on the reverse strand, counting down.
ACAATGGTTTTAAACGATTAGGCAAATTTATTAGTCCAACACCATCAACATCATCCTTATCAATGTAGATTACTGTACAGGATTATGAAACAACATTGGAAAAACCAGAGGCTTATATCATTAAGAGTGAATAATAAATGCCAGGCTGAAAATGCAGCAAAGTGCTTATATAAAATAGCAAATAGTTAGAATCAGAACGAGCAATTAATGACTTGGGTTGTAAGGCGATAAATGAGCAGTTTTTCAGTGGTAAATTTATTCATTAGTAGCCCTCAAAATGACTTGAGATTTATTTCCTTAAAAAATGATGTAATTAGCTCCATTTTGCGTAAAAGGCTCGAATTATCTCCTGGCAACAGGCATCATGGTGCGATTGGGGGGGGGGGGGGCTGGACACTATAAACCCCTCGTTCTATATGACATACAACTGTATGAACCAGGGGGGTGACCACATTTTCACAAGGGGTGTACGTTCCATTTTGGGGGCTTTAATTTTTGCCTGACAGTCATTTTCCCAAGATTTAGAATTTTTCACCTTTTCTGGTAAAATCCTTTGATCCTTGCCATTTTATGGGGATAGATTCTTATGATACATCAAAGTTTATTCCGTTCGTCCCAAATATTGGGTAGGAGATATACAAGACACTGCTCTTTTTGGATGCAAAATTTTGACAGGATTCTTTTTTTTGGGCTAGAATTTGACCCTCCATACGCACACCCCCGTGTGAAAATGCTTTGGATTTAGGACGTTGTGTTGTTGTTTAAAACATCAAAATTGTGCTCTTATGATGCTAAGTGTTTTTTAAGGTCTAATGAACCTAAATTATAATTGGTATAAGGAGTAATGGAACTAAGTAATGAGGTGGTATTAATATGGGCAGAATTATAGAAAACTTTGATTGCAATGATAACAATGTAACACTTACTGTACTGTCATATATACAGAAAAAAGGGATTGGAATATTTTTAGTCACAGGAAAGTTTGGGGGGGGGGGGCAAAGGAAAAACAATCCAAAACAAAACTGTGTTGCGAGCATGACAAAAAGATCAGGAAAATTTGGAAAGAGAAAAAGATTCTGAAGAGTTGAGAAAGCAGATGGGCTGCCTTAATCATCAAAGGCAATAAACAGAACAGTTAGGTTGACGGATTGAATGTTTGACGAGACTCTTGCCCATACCGATAAAATTATGTGACTGATTTTAAAGAAAGATTTTGTTTACTTAACTTAGATGTCTCTCTCCACTAAAAAGATTCAGGTGTGTAATACTGAAACAGGTATTCCATCTTTAAAAGGGAGCATATTATTTTATTTTAATGGTCTCGGGTAAGGTTTATAAAGGATACTTTAACACTTTACATAGTTACATTAAGAAAATCTCCCGAGTTAAGGTCATTTCAACTGGTTCTACTATCGATAAGCAGCTTGATATTATTACAGTTACTATTATCATGAAGGAAAATATTTAAGGGGGTAATCATAAGCCGAACTGCTCTACAAAGAGCCCACTGTCTAAATAATAAAATAGATGTCTATAAGGAAAGGATGTTTCATAAATCTCTCCATGGCAAAGATCATTATCTCTTATGAAAATCCACGGCATTAATCGTTTAGCCCATTCAGTAGAATTTTAGTTCATTGGGATTCACCATTAGCAAAAGTTAAAGAATTTTTTAGCAACCTAGCCTGTTGTTGTTTAAATTTTTTGTGGGCAGAATCAGAGTTTCTGGTTCTTATCTTTTGTTTTCTAAAAATGTCCTTCTTTGAATATGAAGGAAATCAGGCAAATTTTGTGGCTATTCCGAAAGATCAAACTTGTAAATCAGCCAGACGTTAAAACGAAGAAAGCAAAACAGCGAAAACCAAGCAGTTCAGCAGCAGATGACTTTAATACACAGTGTAAAAGCTTCGCTGGAAAGTGAAAGTGAGGAGCCAATGGCCATTAAAGAAAATTTGGTCGGCTGTACTTCCAACCTGTCAGACATCAGTAGATTGGACCCCTACTTTTTCATGAAAGCTAACTGAAACACCCCTATGTGTCTTGAACGGCTTCCTTATGTCCTGAATTCCCCTTTACTTCTTGAGCTCCCCCCTTTTGTCTTGAACTCCCCTCTATGTCTTGAGCACCTCCCTATGTCTTGGTTGTATTTATAACACAACACGCAAATGCCCGCAATACTGGTAACCAGTGTAACACCATGGTCTCTACACGTATAATGTACGGAAGCATTGAACAACGATGGACATAAAATTTAAACTTACGTTTCAATCCTAGTGCTTTTCTCACAGTATTGTAATCAGGTATCCCTGTCTCTCTGCCTCTTTGTATGTTAATTGCAGCTAAGTCTAGAATGGCTCCTCCGCTTTGAAACAAAAAGTTGCGCAGTTCATCCACCACCTTCGTATCAATTTCTTGCGATGGTCGCTTAACAGCTCCACGCAGTATTGGTGCAATTCCTCCTTCGGCTGTCACTCTCTCGGGCCTAAAGAACCCTTCACGCAAAAGCAGATGACCATGACTTGCGACATTCAAGTGCTTGTCGAAGCGGAAAACATTCGAGTTAATCTGTGAATGACCAAATCTGGGAAAAATAGAGCGATGCCTTTGATACTTGTATTGGTACCCTACTCAAAACATCTCAAAATTATAATGAAGAAAAACCGATCAATTCATCAACAAGGTTTCGACAGTTTTTTCAAACGACTATGCTGAAGTTAGAAGCAGCTAGTAAAAGTAACACACATCTAGTTTTGATTGATCTACTGCTTACCAGATTGATCGATTGATTGATTAATTAATCAATTAATTAATTGACTGTTTAACTGATCGATTGATCCATTGATTGATCAATTGATTGCATGAGTGATTGTTTGATTGAATAATTGATTCAATGACTAAATAATTCATTGATTTAGTTCAATTCTTGTTATTTTCATTTCATTCAAAATTCTTTGAACACGGTTGCCCCTCCAGCCTAGAGCAGCCCGTTGCAAAACTAAATTACAGAGATTCCTTATCAAAAAAAAATTTATCAACAATGCTGATTTAGGATAAACTATGATAACTGAAAAATATCATTTGCTCAAAGTGTTCGTTTCAAAGCAGACAAAAAAGGTGATAACTTGATCCCCTGTTCTATTTAATTACAGAGTTTTTATCCAAAGTTGATATACCTACAGAGCATTAGATATATTTATATCTTGGCTCTGAAGAAGGCATGAAGCCGAAACAAAAAAACAGGTCTCTCGTGGTGAGAACTGCGTAAAACCGGAATTTCACCACTATTGCATTGCGCCTGTGTGACTTCGGTGACGGCGAACGGAGCTCGAATCACGGTCGAGACTAAAACTTTTACAGTTGTGTAGCACCCTTATGGTTAGTTTATTTACTCAATAACAGCCAATGCCTAATGGTATATAAAAATAAGGCATAGTACCTAAAAGCGGCATTTGAGAACTCCGTCGCCATACCAGTGTTAATCTTTGGGTTATAACCTTTGTACTTTGGTAATCTTCGTCCAAGGATCGCTGGAATGTATTCCCTAAAGGTAATCGCTTGCATCTCAGCAATGACGATTTTTCTTGCATATTGGAAAATTTCTTCGTCACTTGCCTGTAGGAGAAAATAAAGCTCGTTAGAGGTAAATGGCGAGTAAAATAATAAGCAAAAGTTTCAACTGCAGTGATACCTTCGGAGCCAAACGTAGTGGAAAAGTCGATTTCAACTATCGAATCAGTCTGTTCCATCGCAGTTGTTTACACGGAAATACTTGAATTAATTTGTACCTTCGTGGCGTGTTCGGGTTCCGTAGATTTAGGTCAAAACAATGACAACAATTTCACTTGACTGTAGTGTATCACTTTCAAATCAAGACTGACTAGTTTTCATATTTATTTTGATTTTCATTGAAGTTCTGAATCATATCAATAAAAAAATAGTACATAGCACATGTAAATACAAACTTTAAAACACCACCAGACAACATAGTTACAGGAAAAATAATCACAGTAACAAATCTACATATCTATAATATGGCGCCCAACTGGTAAAAATTACGCCTTAACCATCGTTAATAAAATCAAAGTTGATAGAGTCATCGACGTAGCTATTTCTCACAATACGTTTTATCTACGCATTGATCCCTCCAACGTCACAAAAAAGGTAAATTACATCGTTATAAATTTCATATCCTTTATAAACTGCACTACTGTGTATGGTATCTTTATGGAAAGCTTACTAAATTCGAACAATCAAACTCATTAGGATAGATAGTGTCAAGATGATGGTACTGTTGACGCAATTTGTAGCTTAAATATTCAAAGATTTATGTCATTGTCATCGAAATAGCAAGAATGCATCTTATTATGGACTACGAGGCTAGTCCCCTATAAAACCCAGAAAGTCCCATTGTCGCTCCCAGCGGAGGCTTTCGTAGAGTTCTAAATTCGTATACAATCTTAATGAAAAATATTGTTAAAAAATTTATGTAGAATGGATAGAGAGCTCATTTAACCATTTCACTCTCGGTGACTATAGAGCTATTCCATAGCATCAAAGGCGTCCACTCTTATTGCAAAGGGTACAAGAATTGATAATGTTGAAAAGAAGAATCTTTACGAAAGTTTCAAAGCAGGTGTATCAGAATATAAAAGGGATTCGTCAACCTTTTCTACGAAGAAACAAATTCTCGCCAAAAGACATTTGACCAAATGGTCCTTCTGTGGATGAAAATGTTGAAGCCAACTTCTTTACTGAAGGTTTACCCTTCCCAAAATATTAAAAAAATGAAAATAGATTAAAATGTAACGCGGGCTAGATCTATTCAAAATAATCTTACCCGTGGATGTCTTCTTTTGTGTGCTTTTGCCAATCTGTTGTGTTCTCTGAGAAATAGTGAATGCAGAACAAAAAGAGTTGGAGCTTCATTTGCTCTCAAATCACCAGCTACTCGAAGCTTAGTTGGGTCTCTGCGAATGTCGTTTGCGTTTGGCAGATTGAATGTATTCAGCTGAAGGGAAAGTGCAATGAAAGTAATTATACCATTATTTGAAAATTATTATCATTATGCTTAAATTTACAATATCGAATTTTACAGCAAGAAATAAGCTCTCTCGTACAGATCATTGTAATACAATTCATTTCATTAATTCTTCAATGAGTGCACATGGCTATCTTGCAAATGCCTATTCATAACAATGTCTGCTAAGTTATAGTTTAAAAACAGAACCAAGAAAAGAATAATAATGTGGATGAAAACAAGCGTGCAAGAAAAATTTTAAGTCGCAAAGCTTTAGAAATTGTTAGTTCCTACCAATTCCTATGTGCTGTTTTTTGTGTTTGTTGTCTCCTAATTTTCGTTTGGCATTTCCTTTTAATATAATTGTAGTTTTTGTTTTTGTAATGTATGCTAGATAAAGGGTTAATGGGAGTTAAAAAGAAATTGCAAAAAATGGATTTTTCATTTCTCATTTCGATTTTCAACATAGCTAGTTTTATATCATTACTTGCAATCTTGCTATTACATTCATCACCATATCGTTGCTTGGTTTCTCTTGAATAATGCAGTTAAAATCACACTGTTTGCCGTATCGGGTACCGTGCACGAATGTGCAATCAATGCCACCGTACCGTGGTTGCATTTTTCTTTCGGATATCATATTTCAGGTTTTTTTGAGTCAATAAATATGCCCTTTTTCATGTATTGACAAATGCTTTCTTACCGATACCTCCCAAAGTGTCTTTAAAACCTTGTGTCTGCAAAATTGCTTCCACATATGTCAGAAAGCTTAGCAGGAAGAGGAAAATACATACCGGTGGGTATCCATTGTCTACTTTCAATAGTCCATCCTTGAGCGTTCTAAGAATTCTTGAACGATTTTCATTAGCACCATAAACTGTATTTGCATCCAAAACTGCTGTTAATGTTTGAACATGCTGCCTTGCTGTGTTTTTCTGTTCGCCTGTACATCTGCAATGAAATGAATTAACAGGCTTAGCTAACCAGAAGCGTCACAACTTGATTGTCATAGAGAGGGAGGAATAAAGCGAGTATGCATATTGCAAAGAAACACAAGGAGAGATAATAAGGTGTCTTGCTACCTAATGTTTCTCACACCATCGAATCCACCGATTTAGACTCGCCTGTCACACTAAATTGGCCGATAATAATTCTGCTACATGTGACAATTCAAACAATAGAGTAACTAAATATTAATGCCAAAAGAAACTTGCTGGTGCCATTGGACGTAATAGCACTCCCGCTTTCGATAATTATGTTGTGCAGTAACAAATGATGCGTTTGATTTGATTGCAAAGAAGTTCAGCGTCACAAGTAAATTGCAGACGAATAAGGCTATTGGCATAGCAAGGCCCCTTCTTAAGGAGCACCCAATTCTCGCTTGTTATCATAGGGCCATATGGTCCCTGCAGGGATTAGATATGATTATATAGCAAGCATTAAATGATTAAAATAAGCAGCATAAATCATTGGCTGATACAGGCCATGTTTGACAAAGTCAGCTAATCTCTGAATTCCGTACACATTGAATAAAGTGCGTGCACTGACTGCAACAAGTTTTTCTTTCCCTGTAGTGGATGCAAAAGTTTATCGAATTATCAATAAAGTTTCCAATCAAATCTGTAAATTTTCAGAGCAGAGGTAGGTGATGTTTCAAGGGCTTAGCAGGTGCATTGCGTAGGAAGAAGCTGCTGATTGACAAGGCCTCAGATGGGTTTATGGCAATGTTTTAGGCCTGCTACAGCAGATTTAGCTCTATTATGATGTTTATAGGCGATCATTTACATACGTGTCGAAGTTAAATCGTCTGACGTGAATTCTTTTATTGCCTTTTGAATCTGGATCGAAGATTGCATCACCCTACAAAAATAACAAAAAACCACTTATATTGTTTTTTGGTATTGTAAAATACCATCCTATGTTAAAACAAGTAGTTCCAGAAAAGGCAGGTGATTGAGAGAACCATCCCCTTGTTACTCGCTAACCTTTTTACTCCCGTAGATAATAACGCTGTTTGGTAGCGACTAATGCGTTTTGTCAGATTTCAAGGGGATATTATGATTTATTGCGTTGGAACAAAAAAAAACCTTGCAAAATTTAATCAGAAAATATCCAAGGTTTTGACAGCATTAGTTTAATGCTCGGAATGTTTAATGCTATGTCAACTCTTTTGGTTTCGATTTCAATATTAGAAACCTGGGGAGAATTAGATATGAAAATTCAAAATTTGCTTATGGTTATGTTTTAAATTGATTTACAGTACGTATCTGGCCACCTTTCAAACTGCAAAACTGTGGATGAAAATTCCGCATAACTCTATTCCGGAAATGCTTTCGGCATCTGAGGCTGAATATAGCTATTGTAGCGATGTTAAGGCAAATTTATGATCAAAGTTCTTATTCTATTGACTCGTTAAACCATACCTTTGGTACTGAAATAGGAACCTCTTCATCATTTGGAGCGCTATGTTTAAAAGTCCTTGGTAACTCATGCGTAAGAGTCGTATCGTGGTCAAGAAACTAGAAGAGAGAATAAAAAAATGTTGATATTGTTTTCCATTGTCTGCGTATGGAATTTGTGGCATCAGAATTGCACGAAAAGCAATGCAAATGCTAATATTGTGAAAACTACTATTTTTAAATGATACTTCATATCCTGTAGATATCTAAATTTGGACACAACATGAGCGTGAGGCTGATAGTGAATGTGTACAGGACAGCTGTGCCCCAAGTCAAGATGTACGGCAGCAAAGCGCGGGCGATGAAGAAGGCACATGACAAGATAGGGAACGTTGTGGAGATTAGGTTTTTGCTCTGGATGTGTAGAGTCACAAAAAAAGAATCATAACCGAGTTGACAAGAGGAACGGTTTAACAAACTTCTGAAAAAAATAGTTTGGTCTTGGTACATCACTAAAAGGACTGTGCGCAGGCAGCCTAGATTAATGAGGATTAATCATCTTCTTCTTCGTCTTGTTTTGCCATGCGCATTGACGTTGGCTCCCATGCATTTGAATCTATCTCTGTCCTGAGTCAGATGGAAGAGATCCCCTTTCTATAAACATCCAACCACAGCAACCAGGTCATCTTAGTACTTCTTTCTTTTTCTTACTCTGGATCTTGGACTATCTATTTATCATATAGTTAATTACTGAATTAATCAACTGATTGATATAATCAATTAAATAATTAATAAGATTAATCAATTATTGCGTTCCTGCATTCAAGAATCTCACCTGTCCGAAGTATACAGCTAGATCACTGAGGCCTCTACTGCTTGGAATATCTTTATTCTAGAAAAAATTATTTTCCAGTTCAAATTCAACTTCAAATCAGACACACATTTTGCAGAACTTGTGCAATATATTGTATTCATATCCACCTGTAGAAGTACAGACTTGTACTGAAAACTGTGACTTTGAATGGAAAACGTTTTTCCGGGCAGAGAATGCTCCCAACAGGTAGCCACAAGTAAATAGACAAGAGAGCGTTATGCTATATACTCTTTAGTTACATGGGTCTTCCACTATAAATAATCAAGCACTCTGGGAAGTAGGACATTGAATGGTAAGAACTGTTTAGAATAGCTGCACTTTGCTTATAAATTTTAATAGGAAATACATGTCTCAAAAAATGCCCATAAATGTTTTAATGTGTACACCATTCAATAATTTCTTCCTAGTCTTCAGAATTTCTAAAAAAATTCTGAAGGATCATTCCTATGATGATCGTATTAAAACATTTCTTATCTAAAGTACAATCAATATTTCTAGTAAGTAAACACATTGGATCTTTTGTGGATTTCTCCCATGTATCGAAAGTTCATCTATAGATTTGACAGTGTAACCTCTAAATGTGCGAGATATATATTGAAATTATTCTCAATGATATATACGCTATTAGCAAAGACATATTCTCTCACCTGACTAACAATGGAGTTACTAATAACTCGTGGATTTGGACGATTGGAGCCAGTGCCATTGTTTTCCTTTGGAAACGGACAAGTCTTTGATTGTCTCTGGCTTGGAGAGCAAGCTCCCGACAGAACAAACCTTTTATCAGCATATCCATTGACAGAGAGTCTGAGCAGGTCTTCTCCAACTGCACCATTGAATATTTTCTTAGGATTGTTTAGCCGCCCATCTAGAGTTCTGTTAGAAACGTAATAGTTAGTACCAAATAGATCGATAGGAAACGTCCGCTTTCACCGCAGAAGGCCCACGGTAATAGTGAATGTAAATCACTGCCAACTGATTGTAAATCCTCTAGTATATTCCAATCCTTTGGGATAACGATGAAGACCATGCTTACGTAGCCTTGATGACAATGCAATGACAATGCAATGACAAGGTAGAGAGTGCAGGATAGTGTAGACTGTTTTATCATCAACAAGTTGAAAAGCGATGTATTATAGGTAATACTTTTGACCATGATATATGCACAATGGCAATGGGGCTTATCATTAAATATCTTTCTTGATAGAAACAAAAGTATAGTTGATAATCAGGTTGTGCCAAAGGAACTATAAATAGGCATTTTAAGATTATTCTAAACCGTCCTTTTATCTTATTTTCTCTCATTTCCTTAAGATTTTCTCATTATTGTTGAAAGCAATGCAGTATAGGGAATTTATTAGAAATATAATCACTTAATAGATAGTTAATTGGTCTTGACCTAAAGTATTCATCCACCTTTTTTAAAGAAAACTCTATTAGAACTGTCAGAAAAATTAGAAATACCAAAGCTGGTTCCTTCCTAAACTCACGAAAAACTGATTTTTGGTAAAAAGGTATTTTTTTGTGGTTTATAGCTTTGGAATGCTTTCGGATTTGAAGTCAAGTTAGCGTGAGTAAAGGCAGATATGACTTGGGAAGGTTTAGGATCTATATGAATCCTATAAATGAACTCATAAATCAATTTTTCGTTCAGAAAAGTAAAATTATTTCCATTGATGTGATATCTTTTGTTAAAATTCCATAAGAGGAAATATTTTATTTTTTGCAATTCTTATTTTGCAGGGTTGGTTGTGAACTTTTATGTAGAATTGAACTTGAAAACATCATTTCCGCAATAATACTTCGTTTAAAAGCATCAACTTTTTTTTCATTACCACGATGAAAATATAAACAAATTTTAAATCTGTAAAATAATATGTAAATGTTCCTTGCCTTTTCGTTAAATCTTGCTTTGATCCAACAGGAAATCGAAGTCTTCCACTTGGACATGTTGTTCCCTGAATAGCCTCTGTGATGGTGATCGATTTGGGGTAAGTAATTGATTTACAAGCAGCCAAGTGGCTAATGTACAACTTTTGGTAACTTGAACTTGGAAGAAAATAGAAAAAGCTTTAAATGCTCGAGAAATGCCAGAACATATGCTTACAAGTCTTTGCTGTTTACTTTTAACTAGATATTGGCGCATTAAGTGCAGCCTTGAACTCAACCTGACTTTGCAAAATAATGCAGAATAATGAAAAAGAGGCAAAACAAAACGGAATGAAATCAAAAAGGAGAGCGCAGAAAAAGTATTAAAAAAGACTTTTAGTAGAAGGAAAAAGTTTGCGAACCAAAAAACATTGACAGCATCAGGCCTGAAATCATTATCACCGTAATTAAAAGTACATTTAACAAATAATTCGGGTCAATAAAAATGTCTGCTCGTCAACTGCAGCGTTAAAAACTGTGTTTACTATGTAGAAGGTGTACGTTTTTACTGACCAGACCTGACCTGACCTGACCTGACCTGACCTGACCTGACCTGACCTGACCTGACCTGACCTGACCTGACCTGACCTGACCTGACCTGACCTGACCTGAGAGCAGAACTGAGCAGAACTGAACTAAACTGACCTGAACTCAACTAAACTGGAACTAAACTGAGCTGGGACGAACCAAAGAAACTGAACAAAACAGACTCTAAATGAAACAAAGTAAATACCTGGGCATCACAGCTTTGATTGAAGTTTTACGAATGATTCCTTTTATATATAGGGTTCGACGATGCGACGGCCAGAATACACGTATATTGAGGTACCGTCCATACGATGTGCAAATGAATGCTGAGCTACGCCTTGAATAATAACACCTCTGAAATGAAAATTCAAAGGTATTAGTGTCCAGACAATGCCATAGGAATTTGCTCATAGGAGTGTGGCCTTATTGAATGACGGAAATGAAAAAACATAAACTTTCATTGAAGCAATGATACTCCATACCAATGAAATTTTATAGTGATTCTACCTGCTTGCAGACATTTCTAAGTGGACAAACATCATAATAGCAAGCGAAGTCCTAACGTTTAGACTTAAAAACAAAAAGGCAGTCAACTTATATCTATAGATGAGAACACGAACACCCCAACTTCGTAAGTACAGTCTAATAAAATCTGTTCACGGTAATGAGAAATCTCTTTCAAATCTTTGATTGGAGGAGAACAATGACACACCCACTTCCTATAAACCAATCAAGAGGCGTCCTATACCCCTCCTCATCCAAATGTCGCACCAAAAAACATTGCACGTATATCTCGAATATTTAATAATGCTATCAAGCATTCATAATGCAAAATTATCCAAATAGGGTCATAAAGCTTGCAAGAATTATATCATCTCGATTTTGGGATACACTTCATTTCACAAGATTTATTTATTATCAAAGTTATGACTGTGAAATGCTGCTGATCAAAGATTGTTACTTAAACATGATTAGCCTTCCTTAAGTACATACCCTTCCGCAACCTCTTCCACACGTGGTCCTGTAAACTTTGGCAGTATGACTTTTGCATAGACGATCTCCACATCTGTTGAAAAGTAGCATGCAATAAGAACCCTTTTATGAAACTGACTTAGTTCAGCTTTGCTGTTCGAAGACTATTATCTAACAATTAACAAAGTTAGTCTCTCATTAAGTAAAGAGAAGAGTTTAAGAAGACAGTTAAATATTGATAGATCTTCACACTATCGGAGATCTAAATTGGCAGCTCCAAAACACAACTAAATTACTTAAGCATGATCTAAAATCTAGGTGCGAAGATATGTTTTTTCAAGGGATTCCAATTTGCTTTTTGATACAAGGAAAGGAGTTAAGATTTTTAATGCAAATAAAACATTAGATTTTCATAAATTTATGTAGCGAAGAAGATGTTTCATGTTTCACTGAGGACAAATGCCATTCAGGTTTCATAAGGGGTTTGAACTTGCAGAATTCCATAGGTTATACAAAAAGACGGAGTCATCTGTGGTGTGTGGGGTGCGACACTTCAATATTTGTGTGTCACCCGGTAAATTTTGTTTTCATTTAGTAAAAAGCTTTCGCGAGGCCGTCGACATTTAAGTTTCGTCTTTCATCGCAGCCTTTGGCGTGATGGGGTGGGAGGAGGGGGTGCAGCTCAAACCTGTGATTAAATGCTTTTTTAGGACGAAGCCTAATGCAAGATTTTCATAAAAAATTGAAACTATGAATACCTTCTCCCATAACCAGGAAACCTTTTGCAAAAAACTCTCACTTAATCAAAATCAAAATAATTTCGAAAATAACGAGGAAAACAAAATTGTATCAAAATTGTTGACGATGCGCAAAATAGGCCTGTTGTATATCTGACCTTCAATCACGGTCAAGGCCGTGATGAAAGACAAAACCTAGATGTCGATGGTCCCCCAAGTTTCTTTTCAATTTATCTTTTTGTGGAGTCTGCTGCATTTTCTCTTTCAATGAACTAAATTCCTTAAAATAGAAGTGGCTTTTCAATGTTCTGGGATCGGCACCGATCTCTTATCGAATCGAATTTCAGCTCTGTTTGTATAGCGCGACCCAAGGGTCGGTGGCTAATTAAGGCTCGATAAAGAGGGGGATATTTGAAAGGCGTGGTACTAAAAGTTTATTGTAATCTAGCACCCACCACCCTTGCTTCTAATATCCACCCCTGATGAAACAACGAAGGTTTCTGATTCGGATGTAACGTTGCACTACAGTTTCAATTTATTGAGAAAAAGTTTTTTCCTTTCGTTTGCACCAACTGCTGCCCCGCAAATTGTGGTCTATTGTGGCAAAACAATCGGTCCTTTGAAAGAATATACCCCCAAAGTATAGAGATGCATTTGCACCCCCTGAATCTTTCATGATACCAAAGGTCTTGGATGACTCAACTTGGTGCCAACCATTGATGTGAGAATGAATACATTTTAATGCCTTGTAATACTTAACACAGAAAATGACAAAAAAGACGGTATGGTGCTTAAAATGGGAAACAATGAAAGAAGTGACCATTGCAATATTGAACTGTAAATTTGCAATTTCACCTGTAGAAAACTTGAACCTTGACTGCTATTCTTCTGCGGTAATATCTTGGATCTGCTTGTAGTTACATAAAATATATCATTACAAGAAAGATAAATATACAGTTTAAAGAGAGGGAGGTATGGAAAGCTGCATTCTTGAGGGAAAGGTTGGGGGTAAGAGAAGAAGAGGAAGGCAACGAGAGGCATGGGCAAGTGACGTTGTAAAATTTGTTGAAGTTAGAGGAAGTTTAGTTCGTCAGGCTGTTTGTTGACCGAGAAGGGTGGCGTGCTCTGGTAGTGGCCACAGGAACGCTTTGTGCGCCAACTGATTAGAAGAAAATGATATCATCACAATTTTTTTAAGAAATGACAAGTATTGTTACATTTGAATATAGCATATTAAGGGGCATAGGAATCTACAGCAGGAAGGCATGGGGGACAGTGGCTTCCTGGGACACCTGCAGCAGGGGACCAGTGGGGCTATAACCCCCTACGCTCAAGGAATAAACCTAATTCTCCTAATTTGCTATATTGTCTAACCCTCATTTTTCTCTGTCTTTCCCTCTTGCTTTGGCGTGCAAAAGGTATCCCGGAGGGTTCTTCGTTGAAGCCCCGAATCTGTATATTTTTCGATTGATTTGCTCTCATTGTCACGCTGTTTTCTCTTTGTCATTGGGTGAATCAGGCCTAGTTAGTTAATATTTTCAGTAACTTATTTGTTGAAGCAGATAACATTTAGGTCTAATAAAAAACGTGTTAACAAACCTTCAATCTCTGATTCATCACGGTACACTGCATCGGACTGTAAACAGAAAGAATGAAACCCTAGTTAATTAAAATTTGCAACTGATTTGAGATTTCACTTTCATAATCGCAATGTCTGCTCCCGCTAACACCCCCATCTTGCGCACTGACAAAATAGATTTACTGAGTCGCTGAGGTAGGTCTTTATAACGCTGAAAATAATATTAGAAACTTTGAAATCACAGAATACTGAAGCTTGCATGAATTTTTGAGCGCGCTGACTTTTCCAAATTTCTACAAGAACTCTTAGATTATGGTTCAATTGCTTTGAAGGTTGTCTATCGTTTTTCTGTATGTCCCATCGTTTAGAAATGTATTTGTTTCACACCTTCTGAATTCATTGCCATGGTTGAATTGACAAGAACAAAGAGAAATTTCTTTGTTTTCAGTACTTGGTTTTCTTTAAACTTTCATCGTTTAACTATTCCCCCCTGCCTTCTTTCGCATATAAACTATGCAATTTTCGACCATAAATGAGACTTGAATGCTTAATTGCTTAATTGCCTTTTTCTACACAATGAAAATTGCTTTCTGCAACAAAACATGATTACGTGTTTTCTTTGGTTGGAGAAACTAAACAAACTATAGATCTTTGGCTAGTTACTAGCGGTTATATTACATAAAAAACTTCCCTTTTAAAATATTGAGAAAGAAACTTTTCCTGACATTCTTCTTCCATAATATATTTATAGTTAGCTCATCTGTCGCAGTTAAATATCACATGTTTCTTTTAAAAAGTTATTTATCAAAAAATTGAGGAGACAGCAGCAATTAAGCAATTTGTTCTTGCTATCTAATATTTCAAACCTTTGAAACTGTTGCGCAATTAAGTTAAAGAATCTTAGCAACAAATGATTATGTTGCTGCCAATTACTTCAGGATCTGTAATTGCCTTAATAATTGCAATGTGGAAAGCCGGGATTGCACAAGACAGACACTTTTGCACGCGTTGGCCATTGTACGTGATTTTCCCACATGGGTGGAAATTGGTATTGAAATAATTAGCACTGTAATTAGAATGTCTATAACTGTGCATTAATGAATACTCTGATGTTAATCACATTGAAAGGCCATTCTGTCATGTGCTCTCAATTTCCAAAGAACTGTTTCTTAACCAAATATATGGATACATGGATATCTGATCGTCATATTCTTTTGCAATTTTCAGTTGCAGTGTTGGCATTTTGAATTTCAAATATATAAGAACATTAGAATCAAACTAGATAGGACACCTAGACCGTAGGAGCGTTTTGAAAAGAAGGGGGCATATTGAAAAAGGGGAATTATTTCGTACTATATGGGCATATAATTTGTGGCACTTTCACGATAGAAAGGGGCATTTTCACGTTAAAAAGGGGCACTTTTCCGATGAAATGGGCACTTTCAAGATGAGATGAGACACTTTTACGACGAATTTGGCACTTTCAAGATGAGATGAGGCACTTTTACGACGAATTTGGCACTTTCAAGATAAAAAGGGACATTTTCATAATGAAAACGGGCATCTATTAGAATAAACAGGGCACAATGAAAGAGAGGCATACCGACTGTTGCGGAAAAAATGGGAGAGCACGTGCCCCCTTACCCCCCCCCCCGGTTCATACGCCACTGGAGTACACGTTGGTATTGCTACTTCCCAATGGTCAAGTCAGTCGGTAAAATCGAATGCACTGTTTACAAAGTAAAAAAAAGATGACAAATTTAGAGACAATTAAGCACCTAGATTTCAACTGATTGATTTGTAAAAAAAATTTTAGTCGGAGGCATTGCCAAACATCTGAGATCCGTTCACAATCTTCAGCAAATTCAGAATGAAATAAGCATGATTTGAGAATAATTTTAGGGTAGATAAAACAAAATGTTTAGGATTTTCCCAGATAGCACTTAGTTATTCCTATAAAGATATATGGTCGTTAGTAGTTAGCTTTAAGATTTTGTAGTTATGATCTCCTGAATCTGAATAAATTATTACTGTGTATTTTCCGATTCGAAAACTTTATGATATACGCTGCCAGGGAGAAATCAGCTTTAAGATGATGACACTCTTTTTTATATGAACAATTTTGTAAGAACTCGAGCCTCAAAATGCATCGTAACAGTCACTTTATCGTTGGGCTGAGGAGAGAATTGTAATCGTCTTTGCTTCTTCTATTTGATTTTCATTATTCAAACTGTATCTACATCTTTTATATCTATAATTATTTATAAAGTCGCATCATACTAATGTAAGAGCAAATTAAGAAAAATCCAACTGTAAAATATTTTTAAAAAAGTATGAACAGGAAGCATGAACCTCAGCATTTCTTGTTCTTAAAAAAAGTGTTCACCAAAATAAGCGTATTGAAAAACTTACTCTGTAGCTGCCTTTGATGATGCAAGATTTATAATGGCTAGCATCTGATTTTGAAATGAAAGGCACAATTGCCATTAAAGCGAAACAAACCAGCGAAAGACGTGATGAATGATGCATTTTAGTAATTTTCGCCTCCTCTTCTTACACAGGTTTTACCAAAATATTCTGCATCTTCCGATAACTTACATTTATATCTGAACATAGTCTTATGATCTGAATTGATTGATTGGTTAATCTACATCACGTGATGGTTTCTTTGCTGGCAAATTGCTTCCTATCTTTGATAGTTTCCAGTACCATGAAAGGAAGGGGTTATATTACAACCAGAAAGTAAAATAATGCTATTGTAAACACATTTATTGGAATACCAGATTCAAGGAAACATTACGTTTGCATGGCTGGCTGCCGTGAGAAAGGTTGATAAAAATGCCAAAAATCGAAAAAAATCGAACTGGAAAACCTAAGCCACCCTTATTTTGCTTGGTAATTGCAAACGACCGTAGTTTTAGGCTCAGATACTTACACCAGGGGGAGGGGGGTTTAGGGGTGTCATAACCTACTAATTTATTGGCCGGTACAAAAAACTTCCATGTATATGAGAAATTCCATTATCCATGCAGATTGGACATTGTTATATATTATGTATTGTAGATTGTTAATTGTCATTTGTATATTATAATGTATTGTGTATTTAATGGAATTTCAAATTAAATGAAATGAAATGAAATATGAATTGTTCTAAACCCTAAAAAAAGGACTCTAGCATCTAGAAAAATACCAGATAGATAAAGCAGAGAAATTCATCCTGAGATAAGACTTTAATAATAAAAATTTTCATGATAAAGTGACTCAAACATTAGTTGGTAAAGGCAGCTCCGCATGTGCAACGTTGTAAAATTTTTGCACCAGAGTTTGCACCCTCTCCACAATTATCAAGACTCAGCGGGGGCCCTATGGTAGGAAGAGCTGAAGCAAGTATTGAATTCCAATAAGGTGAGAAAATTCAGACAAAAATGATGCAATATTAGCTGAAATCTAATATTCTGAAGTCACACAGCTTTATACTTGACTGTTTCTCAAATTACGTTTGAAGAAAAAGAACAAAGGGAAGTTCCCTTTTGAAATAAAGAAGCAAAAGTTCAAAACTCCTACGCTCAATACAGCCAGGGATGCCGGAAGCATTGAAGGGCGCAGGGGGGGGGGCAGATATTCTTTGATGGGCACTTGACCACAAAATATATCCCGTATCTTGTGTCTTATTGAAGTTACATGATGGTACCTCTCTGTCCATTCTAATGCCCATTCCAAGACGGTTTGTGCTTTGTTCTGATTGATTTTCAAAAATAATTTATAGAATTGAGCAGGGCACTGCTTGCCCCCTCTGCCCCCCTTGGGAAAGGGCAGGGGGAGCAGCTGCCCCCTTGCCCTCCCCCTTTTCCGGCATCGCTCAATACAGCACGGGCCAGTAGTAATTCTTCCGTATTTTATACCTTACAGTGGATACAGCATATACATTCTGAGATGACGTGTGATGGCACGAGGAAGTACGTGAGCTTTCTGTGTTTGTGATATCTGAAGTTATACCATTAGTCTTCCAATACATGATGTGTGACACTCAAGACTCAACGCACCGCTAGAACCTAACTTAATGGCAGTTTGTGGATAAGATAAATCCTTAAAACCTGAAAGTTGACTTAAGATTGTATTTTTATCTATTTTCATACAACAAATTCTTTTTGGGATTACCATCCTCCCATGCTTCTCGGACAAGCGGGTGCAGCACTCTACTGTTTTGCCCAGTAGCCAAGTAACAAAACAAGAGGAGGGATAATTTGGCCTTGTTGACTTTTGAGCCTCAGATTATTCTTAAGGTGCTCTTGCCCGACACATGGTACAAATTTTCCATTGTAAAACCTTGCTTCATCACAAACATGAACAATCAAATGATTAAAGTACAATCTCATCACTTTCATCAATTCCAATGTAGTCCTTGCTATCATTTAAATATGAGTGGCAGCTGTTTTTCTTTGTGTGAACACTCAGGCAAATTGATGATGTAATTCTTGATAAAGCTTGAGCTTCCCTAAAGGGGGGTCAAGGGGGCGCTGTACCCTAATTCTTGTTTCTGTCGGCAAATGATGACACTTTGCGGCTGTTTTGTTTTGCTTTCAGCTTATTTTCAATAAAACGCGTAAAATATCAAAGCATAGAGGCTTTTTATAAAGAAAAGAACGCTCTAATGCTAAAGAAATACCTTACTTGTAACAAGAGGAAAAATGCCACGCCCTTATATTGGCAACGCCCAAAAGCCGCACCATTTTGCTGGCAAATCTCAGCTGTATACCCCCTTATAAAATCTTTTTAGACAAGCCACGCTTCCTACATTAATCTTAAATTCAAGCAATTTTGAGCCTCAATATTTTTATAGACAATATTCTTATATACTGTATAAAATATGTTTAATTGACTCAGCTTTTTGCGTGAAACAGAGCACGGCAATGCATAAATTGCGGAAGCAATACTTCTTGGAATTGAATTCAGTTTGATAAACATTACATTTAGAAAGAGCAAATAATCGTCGTGGAACGCCCCCGAATCAAAGACCGATTTCAATTCCCTTCCTGGTTCTTCTTCAAACATAAAACTTCCTCCTTTCTTTATTCTTTGATCTTTCATTATCAGTAGGCAGGGAATTTAAGAACCAGTATCATCAGCGATGCCTTTTCTGAGGGGGCAGAGGGGGCAGAGGGGGCAGAGGGGGCAAGAAGGGCCCTGCTCAAATGCATTTTGTGCGTTTTGGGAGGCAAAAAATTTTTTCCGTAACGAACTTTCTTTAGTAACTGTATTCTGGTGACACGTGACACGAGTGGCCGGATCGAAAAAATTTTAGGGGTCTGGGTCGAAGAAAAATGCGCGAAATTTCAATTTCGAAAAATTTGATGTAGGGCATGCGCACTATGGGTTTTTAAGGCAAATAAAAATGGCGATGGGATGGAATTCACCAGGTGGCAATTTATTGTTTAGTTGTATTATTGCGCGATAGCAGATGAAAGTGAGCAACTTGCTGGTCGATTACACTCCATCACAGTTGAAAAAATATGCTGCCATCAAGCAGGCCACGTCCTGCTTCTCCACAGCTCGATCTTTCTCACTTATCACAGGAGGAAAGGGAAGTCATTCAATCTGTGATTGACCGTCAAAAGGCCCTTGAAAGTGAAACTTTTGTCATAGAAAGGTATGTTTAGAAATACTTTGTGAAGAGCTCAAGTTTAAATTCTTTATATCAAAGAGTTCTTCATCAAGGAGAAGGACTATTCATAGGGAAAATACATAGAAGAATTCAATAATTTGTTTCAAATCGTGTGTTTTTAGTTCTTAGCCCTTGAAAATTATGCGAAATTACACCATATTATTTATAACGGTTTCGTGTACTGGTTTATCGGCCGCCATTTGACTCCTTTTCTTGTAAGCCCGACTTGTTATATATCACCATTCGAAATGTTTGTATTGCCATTTTCATAACTGCGTTATATCACATTTTACCGCATTGGTCATCTTTTGAAAAATATTCCATAAGCACTTGTCCAAAAACAGGATTGAAATGTCATTATAAAGCCGCAAGTAGAACATCTATCAGCTGTCATTTTCGCGTTAGGCCCAAGCCAGGTCAGTTTAATTTAGTTTGCTGTTTTGTTTGTTGTGTACTATTGAAGAAACACATTGGCCTATCCCTTTTATGATCTAACCTAACAAAACTCAGCAAGTATCAGTTGCCAAAAATATCATGGAATAGTGCGTTTCTTGATAATGATTTAACTTGTTTCAAAATATAAATGAGAACATTTATAATATAGAGTGATGATGTTGACAATGTGAGGCCCTGTTGATAGAATTTAAGATGTCGTAAAGTTTCTTGATCATCACCACAACTCTAGTTGCACTTGTCCTAAACCTAGAAATGCTGCTTCAATAGACAGTGGCTCAATGGTCGAAGAGGCAAACTGTTAAATTTTTTTATTTCCTATCCACTTTCTGACTACAGCTGTTATTCAGATGGACTATCAAAATACTTTTTTTTTAGGCCAAATAACTTTAAGTTCTAAGTTTAACTTTACAACTAAAATGATGGAAACAAAACGCAAGAATTCATGTGCTATCAAAAACAGCAATAGACATATTCTCATTAAGTTCAAGTTTAAAAATTTTTTGATAATTTGATGCATACAAATTCAATGAAGAAGCTAGAAATACATTTTACCCAAGACATAGAAAACTAAGGCATGAATGACTTATAACCAGAGAATCTGTAAGTGAGAAATTTGTTTAGGCGAAACTTTCCTGGAACCAAATAGCCATGTAGAGGCCACACGATTCTAAATGGCTATCATTCTATATGACCTTCTGGTTTGATTTGAATTTGGCGAAATATCCAGAAGTCCTGAGATCTTTTGACTTTGAATTTCTGGAGACATTACCAATTTTGAACATGTTCCAGAAATATTAAAAACAAAGAGGACAATGTGAAGAATTTGAGAATACTGTTCCAAGATTTGGCACCTGTATATTTAACAGATCTTAAGTCACATTGCATGTTATTTTCACAATTCACAGTCACCATTATTACCTGACTGTGGCCTAGGCAACGGAGTAACTGTCTAATGTCATCTGTTAACTACCTTAATTAAGGATGCATGGTTTAAGCCTATAATGTGATAGGCCATCAATTTCCATGTAAGGCTGACAGTGTGATATATGAATAGATAAATAAAATGAATAAATAAATAAATAAATAAAAAATAAAAAGATGAATAATTAAATGAATTAATAATTGAGTAAAAGTTAAGTGTTAAATATAGGCTTATAGCATGTAGCCTGTCAGGAACAAGTTAAGCTTGATTTCTCCAAGCATACAACCATATCAGAAGTGTACTGCCCAGGCAAATCTTTTGTCTAAAATGTCAAAGTGGAGAACTTGCCGTACACACTATGAAACAAAAATATCACAACGATTCATGTGCTGATTACAGTGATTTGCTGATTTAGCCATCCCGATGAGTTGGAAATCATTTGAGGAATTTGAAGTAAGGTCTGCCAATTTTCATTTTGTGTGCAAGACAGGACCCTCTTTGTCATAATATGTAATCTTAGGAGGCAATCAGTTGATGTGTTGATGTGGAAATCTGCGTGTTCATTTATTGATTATCCAATTCAGTTTTGAATAAGAAGATGATGATCTAGAAATTTCCACTAAATTTGGTTGATCCAACCAGTCTCATTGACGGTTGATAACCTAACAAATGCAGAACAAATGCAAATGTGCAAAAGCAAGATGGTATATATTTAACAATCATAATATATGCAAGTAAACGTAAATTAATTATATCAAATTGTTTTTATATTTCATTTTTTTAAACCTCATATTGTCCTAGTTTTGCTATTTTGTGTTGTAATTACATTTGCTTGATATTAAAACTTGATCCTGTTGCTTGACTAATTATCTTTCAATTTTCTACACCCAAAAATGTACCATGACAAAGTGTTTTCTGATCAAATCTAGCTTTTGCTGATAGGTTCTTTTTGCATCCAACCACCATCCCTCAAGCTAAGTGTGTGCAAATCTCTACAAAACTCTTGATCCTAGTGAATCCTTTTTATTGACATATCAATTCATCACTAACTGCAAGCAGTCCCACCCAAACTTATCCAACTTCTGGATGCTATTATCAATGAACATCTGTGATAATGTTCAGCAAGTGAAATTCGAGATGTTGTCATCTATATGAACAATAGTCACACTGCTTCAACCTTCAGCTTGCACCTTCAATATGTTCCATAATACTTATCAAATAACAAAAATTGACCTTGGCACTAATGTTGCTCACTGACACATCTACACCCTCCCTTATCTACCAGCTCAATGTTGCTTTGAAGGAAGTGTTAATCTAAACTCATGCTAAAATGACTCTTGTCCACAGTATTTATAGTCCTTAATTAAATTTGGCTTATTTGCTTATTTAACAAGGCAGTCTCCAGTACTTTGTAGAAGACAAAGTACAAGTAGTCTTTGTCCCTTGTGGGCCTAAAACTTTCCCTTACTGTATCTAAAAAATGAAAATTTGAAGACTGCCTATCAGATTTTTTGAATAGAAACTAACAACAAAATTCGTTAGTCCCGTGAAAAAGCTGTATAAGATTAGCATATATTAAGTCGGCTATTGGTGTATATGATAATAGCCAAGATTGAGTCAACATATTTGGCTTTTTACAGCTTTTTCTTCTTCCTCTTCTTCTTCCTCTTCTTCTTTTTCTTCGTCTTCTCCTTCGTCTTCGTCGTCTTCCTGTTCTTCTCCATCTATTTTCCTTGTGTTTTTGCATGCCTTCCAGTTAGATGTTCTTGTCACGCAATGTGCTAACGGATGAATAAACTAAAACAATTGACCAATCGTGTGCACCGATCCTCATTGTTTGTAGTATTTGAAATAAATTTCCAAGTAAAGTGTTTGTTTTTCTCTAATTAAAGCCATCATTTATTCTGCACCTCTGTATGAAAGAATGTCTTTCCAGCACTTAACATTCACCAATTATTTGTTATTCTTAAGTTGATACGTTGCCCTTTTGTTTGTTTTGAGTTAACAATGACATATTGCTACTAATATTAGCATGCAAAACTAGAAGCCTTTAATTTATACTTCATCGAAAGGACAACGTTTGCCAAATGAGAAATGGTTTTAGATGGTTCTAGATAGTTTCAGCCATTTTCTTATGGCTTTAGATGTTTCTGGATTGTTTTAGATGGTTTCAGAAGGTTTTTGATAGTTTCAGCTGGTTTTAGATAGTCGTTGGTGGTTTCAGTTTGTTTCAGATGATTTTAGATTACTTGTTTCAGATGATTTTGGGTGGTTTTTTGATGCTGTCAGAAAGGCGTTTCCCGATGGTTTTAACTTTTTTAGATATACTCATGTGAGGTGGATTTACCTGCTGACATAATTCCTATTAGACTGTTTGCATTTGGAAAAAGTTAGCAACGGATCTTTGCACCTGTTCGTGTATAATTTCTTAATGGGATCCTGTTGGCAAACTGTTCGTATGCCTGCCCGGTTTAACTGAAGCCACCATGCTAGAGATTAGATAATCACCTTTTATCGATGGCATACCCTAGGCTTGTAATATTACCCGATTCCTATATTTTCATGGTTAATTTGCTAATGTTTTGGGCATTGTTCAGTAGCTTGTCTTTTTCATAATTGACACATGTGGATCTGAGTTTTAGCACCATTACCGTTTATATCACTGTTTTGAAATGGGTCTTATTCTTTGATCCTTGGCACAAAAGTTCATTTTTTACCCGGACTTTTCTACTGGTGTTATACGTATATATATATACGTCTTCACAGCAGAAATGCAGGGAATTTAGTAAATCTGATAACTCTGAACCTCCCCCTCACTTGAAAAGCAAATCTAACCCTGAATTTATACCTTTACTGAATTTCCTTCATATGTTAGAATATTCTCACAAATATGTTAAATTTCTGTCATGATGAACGACCAAAATGGAAATAATTCTAAACTCAGATTGGTCTAGTGTGATAAATCTAGTATTTTGTCGATTTTAGCCATTTAGTTTCTCATTTGGCGTAACGAAGGCCTACATGGCCCCTACAATTTTGGTAAGATGGGCCGCACAATAGGATGAGATTTTAGGGGAAGGGGATTTGGAGAACTGGGGAAAGTTATGAATCAATGTCCCATAATACTTCAAAAACTGTTTATAATGGATAATTTTTACTCAGGAAAAGTCAACAAGTTTTCCTTAGAAATTATATTTATATTTATATGAATTGCAGTTAAAAATTGTGATATGAAGTATTAGTTAATGTAAAAAACTAGTATTCATTGATATTGGATGAGATTGTGTCTGAAAAAAACGTTTGAAGAGACATGGCAATGTTCAATGATAGGGATAGTACACATTGAAAATTTTTGACCCCAAAACTAGATTATGCCACTGCAGGTTCTTGCAATAAGTTGCAAACTAAGTTTGTGAAATATCACATCAAACAAAGTTTTATTGTGTCACAGACGGTGAAATTCGAAATTAGATATCAGGCAGGCTAGTCTAAACTTTGATAGCTCTGCTTTTGTTATTTTCCATGCATCCATCACGTATGAAGCCACATATACGTTCGTTTTTTTATAATTCTTTTGTACTTCCCCTATGAATAACGAGAGCATTGTTGAATTTTTAACATGACGTAACCTGTTATCAATTTTTACACTGAAGATGTTCGAGGTTTATCAGTTCTGTCATAGTTACCAAATAGTCTTGACTGATTATTCAGAGATGAGTAAATTTTAGCAAAGTTGCTAAATATGATAACGTTTCTATTAAGATTGTTATTAAGATTTTATTTTTCTCACTGTCAATGTGAGTTTAACCTCACCATCTTTGGTAACTATGGTGATTTAGTTTTTGCTACGAGTAACTTCAGCAGAAGAAAGAAACGAGTACTAGCAGATAATCTGGCAGGTAGTTGACACAATCATTCGATAAGCATAGTTTGTTTACAAAACATTCAGTTGCGGAACTTCAACTTCTGGATTGGATGGGGGCAGTCATTGATGATGATGATGATGATGATGATGATGATGATGATGATGATGATGATGATGATGATGATGATGATGATGATGATGATGATGATGATGATGATGATGATGATGATGATGATGATGATGATGATGATGATGATGATGATGATGATGATGATGATGATGATGATGATGATGATGATGATGATGATGATGATGATGATGATGATGATGAAGATGATGATGAAGATGATGATGATGATGATGATGATGATGATGATGATGATGATGATGATGATGATGATGATGATGATGATGATGATGATGATGATGATGATGATAACGATCACGATAACGATAGCGATGATGACAACTAACAACTTACCTATCTCGTTATTGCAAGATAGATTTGTAAATGACTTGACTAAAGTTACATCATAACAAGAATAACAAGCATCAAATGAAATATATATTAAATAAAGTCCACCATATAGGGACTGGTCCAATCTTTTTTTTTTCTACAGGTAATGTAGTAGGTGCTTCTCACGGCGCTAGTCATTGCTTTCATCGTCACTCACTTTTTTAATGACTTGCCTTATCCAAGTTGTTCCATCATATTTGAGAATATTTTTGAATAGTCTCTTTGAATACCAAGGGCAACAATAGAAAGGTTGATAAAATGGATAGTGTGAAACCGGGTGCTGAAAATTTTGTATTAAAGAGTTGTATTTACTAGCCTTTCTGTCAGAATTATATTGGATATTAGTTTCAAACCCCATTGTCATAATATTTGATAATGATATTTATAATGTTCCTTACAATAATGGTAAGAATAATGATAACAATAAAGGGAAGTTAAATTTCTTAAAGTATAACATGAGCAAGTTCAATTTTTGTGGGATATTCATATTGAGTGTGACGATTTGGTCGAAGTAAGAAAACCAGGCATTGTTGTAGTCCACAAAAAATTAAATAAGGGAATAATAAGCGATACTGCTGCACCAGCTGACATAAGAGTGGGAGAGAAAGAAACAGGAATGGTAGAAAAGTATCATAAATTAAAGAGAGCGATTGCGAGGTTGTAGAAACTTAGGCACGTGGAAATTGGGCGATGGTGATTGGAGGTCTTGGAAGTGTTTCTATTGGCCTTTGACAGGTGAATTGAAAAATTAGGGATAATATACAATATTGTAGTGATATGACTGCCTTTTTGGCTACAATCAACTACAAGAATATTGCGGAAAATGCTAAAAATTTAGAGAAATAGGGCGATCTGTTAGTCTATTGTCATTTGTTATGACTTACCTTATAGAGAAATTGACGGCAATAGCAATTGCCTGAAAAAGTATGACAAATGAGATAATAATAATGATTAGTATCTGTCCCATTACGAGTTATATCTTTTGGTGTTTTATCTTGATTTTCTTATCATTCCTGTTTCTGCTCATTCTTTCAAGGTTTTTTTCATATTTTGTGAAAATCCCATGCTGCCTAAAAGAGTCTTGAAAGAGTTTTGAGCCTGAAAGAATAATACTTTTAAACGGAGGTTGTCCATAAATAGATCTTTTAACTTTTAGGATCTAGAGTCAGGTCCGTCGGAACCGGGGGGGGGGGGCGAATAATGTTGTAAACAGCAGGCTTTAGGCTGATAAAGACATTAGATAGTGTTCCTCGTCAATTAGGCATCTAAATAGCATATTTTTTCATCATTTTGCTAGTGCAGTTTGTGCAACAGGGTTGTTTTTCAATGATCTAGGGCGTGGACCTGAAAAATTCACCTTGCTTCGCTTGCAGACCCCCCCCCCCCCCCCAACATCACTTTCGTTCTGACGGATCTGAGAGTATATTACGTCTTGTACTGTTAAATGATGAAGTAGCACAATAGAGCTCCATGTAATCTTTTTTGTTGGCATGTAAAACGATAGGTCTATGGAAGTTACTCATCTATGAGAATTTGAGCTCTAAGATCAGACATTAATAAGACAGCAGATATTTGCTAATGTTTGCCCAGGCATAAAGAAGTTCTGAAGGGCGTGATCAGTTCTGAGGGATTTCTGAAGGAAGAAGAAAAGGATTGGCTTATCATTTTCTTGACTCCGGTGCTAGTTTTTTTGGTGTGGCATTTTGAAGCAATTTTACTATCTTCTTGCAGAGATTATGATTTTGCATGATTAGATAATCGAGGAGTCCATATTTTCCCATTTCATTCCGTTTCGTTTTCATTCATTTCAAGCCAGTTCATGTCATGTCATTTCATTTCTTTTTATTTGATTTCATTTGATTTTAATTTCTTTATTTCAATTCATTTCATTTCATTACATTCAATCCCATTTATTTAATTCATTAAAATTCATTTCACTTAATTTCATTTTATTTCATTTCATTTATTTCATTTCATTACATTTAACTTTATCTTATCGTCATTAAATTAAATTAAATTAAATTTCATTTAACTTCATTTCATTTTGTTTTATTCCATTCCATTCCTTTTTTATATATTTCCTTTCTCTCCATTTACTTTCATTTAATTTCATTTCACTTCATTTTATTTTGTTCTAATTCATTTCGTTTCATTCCATTCCACTTCTTAATTTTATCTCTCCAAAGTTTTATTTAGTTTCCCTTCATTTCGTTTAAAAATTATCATTTTAAACTGAACTCGATAATCAATTCGTCTGCAAATAGAGCATTTGGAACGCCTGAATTGATTAAGAAATACTTATTAAGCTAAAGGGGATGTTGATTGATAAACACGTGGCTGAATTAAGGCCACACTTGAACGGGAATAAGTTCATTTTTTAATGCAAATCGGATGAGAGTACAGAAAACAAAACATTAACCTCGTAGATGTTTGTATAGGCCTTAAAGAATGCATGCTTCATGCTGCAATTTTCTAATTATAAATTTGAATTTTAATATTTTCAGTATTTCTGTTTTGAATTCTTATTAATGCAGTTAATTTCTTTATGATAGTTATTAGTATTTTTACTTTGTTAATAAAGGGTTCATCGTTAATCTACAGCGCTGCTGTAAGCCTATCCTCGATAAATTTTTGCAGCAGAAAACATGGACATTTCTGGAATTTCTGCTGTTAATGTAGTTGGTATTGATAGATTCTTTTTTTCTCTAAAGCAATATATCCAGAGAGCTATCGTCGTATCAGCAGAAGCGAGAGGCCAGGAGCCGAAACAACGTGCAAGTAGAAGAAACGAAAAACGTCAAAGATGAAAGTGTTTGCGAGATTTGTCGAAGAACTGTTTTCAAGGATTTTGTCAGAGGCAAAACATGCAAATATTGCAAGATGAAGGTATGCGATAAGTGCGGAGAGCAAGTAAAGACCACAGCTAGCATCAAGGTAAGTTAATAAGCACTTTACCGAGATTGCTAATACCTTAACCTAAATATAGCGAAAGCAATCATATTTGGTATGGTTAAAGAGCTTGAATGACAATAGTTTTCAAAAAGATGAATCAATTAACATTCATAATTGCAAATGGATATTTTCCTTAATGGCTTGTACCCCACAAATAAAATATTTTATTACTTGCTAAATTTACTAGATTTGTCCATCTATAAACTTGGTATTTTATCTACAAACTAACTAACTGTAAAATATATATCCTCTATAAAAATTATCGGCATACTTTGGAGGTTTATTTTATCACAAGTCCACTCCATAGTAGGCATTCTCGTAATGGCAATAATTCTTACCCAAAGCCCTATGTCATCGTTAGTGGTAGTCTGCAAAGATTTTGCATCCTTAGATTATAAGTTACTTGCTTTTTTTCATGATGTTCCCATAGATTTGGTTGGTTGATTCCTGGGCCTTAGATTTCTGTCATAAGTTTCTAGAAGTTTCTAACATGTACAACAAAGCAACTACTATGAGTGAACTACCGCTGTGTTATGGACAAATTATGGACAAAAAAGGTGCATGAGTTTATGGATCATGACTTTTCTTAATATTTCGCGGAAATTTGTTTGTCTGGGTGCTCACGTTAATTCTAAGTTGTTTTCTGTGATAAATCATACAATTAAAACTCGTTTATTTACAAAATTGATCGTTGATTGTATAGGAAGTGATTCCATAACTTTCGCTTGTTGTTTAGGAACATTGGCCTGAATCGCGATGGTTGTCATTCATGATTTTATTATTTTGTTAAGCTTTGGGGCCTTTTTACATGAGAAGGGCTGGCTCTTGTGCCTGAGATAGGTACTTTTTGCCGAGATCTCGGTATTGATAAGATACATATTGAAATTTGAGGATACGATTAAATGCAGACAGGGCCAGCCCAGGTAGCTGAGATCACACCTCCTTTTAAGGGGGCTGGTCCTGTTAAGAGGACCAGGTTGGCGATACTTTCATTATGTAATCGAAACGATAGGGCTGGAAAGAGGGCTGTGCTTTCTCATATCATTATTGCGTAACTAACTTGCATGAATGAGAGGTCGTCCTCGTGCTGAGTTTTCTCCATTTAATCGCAATCAAAAATTCATCTCGAATGCCAGAGCCAGCCCTCTTGAAAGCGCAAATCCTTTTCATGTTATCAGGCCCTTGCTGTTACCATCTATTGAGTTTTTGTCATCATTCCTCTATTGTAACAAGTAAAGGAAAGAAGAACATAGCAGGCTGCCTACCGGATTCTCAAGAAATACTTGCAAGAGGGTATATATAGGACCTATATAAGAAACAATTCAAAACAGCCAGGATTACGGAACAAATACAAAATGATGATAGTTAAATATTTTGTTGCTAATATTTCGTTTACTGGGCTTCGTCTAAGTATGGCATGAAACTTTATTGCTCATAAAAATCTCTTGTGAAACAGCCAATATGTTTCGATGTTTTGTAAATTAATGACAGATACAAGAAACGGCTCAAAGCGGCAGGAATACGAAAGAAATATAATAAGGTTACAAATATGAATTTTGTTGCCAATATTTCGCATCTGGGGCTTCTTCAGAGTTTGATATAAAAATTCCATCTTTCAAAAAAATTTCTTCTGAAATAGCCAGAATTTTTCTAGCCCTCAATATCAACCCTTCCCTCTACAATACATCTATAATGGATATATAGTACTTAAGGTAGTGATTAAATCACTCTTAGATAATCCTTTTTCGTGGGAGGGTGAAATAGTTACGGTGAAAGCAGGTTTGCTGCAGTGATTGTTATCAATCTAACACCCATGTGAAGAGACTAAATCCCACACTGTCTATGAAGCAAGCATATCTTCATCATTCTCCTGTCATGTTTCTAGCAGCTCCACAAACGCATATAATCGTTTATAAATTTCTTATGTTATCTGCACGTCCTAACTTTCAAATATTGATTTAGGTGTGGGCAAGAGAAATTTAAACAGTAAAGCATATTGTTAGCAGCGACAAAAATCTTGTGTTTGTGAGCAGCTTTCTCGGGATTCGACTGAGAAACGTCGCCTCAGGTCGCGTGAAGGATTCTTACGTTGTCGGCACTCAACTCATCCTTGCCGACTGATCAATTATTTATGGGTTAATTTTGTATTCTTTGTTCTTCTAATCTCAGTCATCAATTTACTGAGCAGGTCGTTGACTTATTCCTTTGTGAAAGGTTGGATTTACGCTTTCTGCTTATTTTCTGCAAAGATGTTGCTAGCCTTGTATTGTTTGCCGTATTTAGGCTGACAAAGTCTTCTGGCATTTAATCTCTCATAACGTGCGGCACTTCATTCAACAATCATTCGAAAAACTGGAATTCTACCAAATTTATCGCTTCATTATACCATCCAATATCGAAGGCCTGTTCGAGAATTTTTCGTCTAAAACTTATAATAACTACTGTAGTTAGCATTTTGAGCTCCGCTTGTCACACAAATGATACTGAACTATTCATCATTCAATAATCATTCGAAATACTCAAATTACACCAAATTTCTCGCCTTATTACAAGATCAAATATCGAAACCCGCTTATAATTTTCCCCCAAAACTCTTATGAACTATTTAACTGAACACTTTCGGTACTGAACTATTTATTATTCAAAAAAGCATTTGAAAAATGCAAAATCCACCAAATTTATCATGAAATTACATGATTTTTCGGTCAAAAGCTTTAAAAACTATTATATTGATTTGGGACCATCTCTTGTAACGCAAATGATCTTGAACTATTTTATCAACGATTGATCTCATATTGTTTATTAAAAGCCCTTCCTAAAACCGTAATCATTTTCTTGAATTGTTCCACTTCATTTACATCCTTGCAACATCCGTGGAGCATGGTCAAAAAGGAAGATTTTATTTGATGCAATATCGGTCGAAAAGGCGACAAAAAGTGTTCTAGCGTTACCAAGTCCACTCTCTCTCAATTAGTACCCTTAAGCCTCTTTTCGAGGCTTTTATCCATTGCATAATGTGAGGACCATATTTGTGTTTGTGTTTGTCCAAGCATATATATACACAGGCTACCATCACAAGAAAATTTATAAAACTAATTATATTGACACAAAAAATGAGTTTCAAGCTCCGACTTTCGTTTGATCATTAATCAATTTAATTTATATACATTCAAAAGGTATCATAACCTTGAAATTCTTAAGTAATTATAGATATTCAGTTGTTTCGACATGTGTCCTTATTATTTTTGATGAAGATGCAAATCGAAACCTTTTTCTGAAGATAAAAATGTTCCTGTTTGCACTGGAAGAGAGAGATCCTGGTTGCAAGCGGCTGAGTCCATAAACCTATGCATGTATACAGATGTTTGTCCATACATCGACAAGTATATAGACTAACCTTCATTGGCTCATCAAGGAAGGAGAATGAAAGTCCTGCATTTATAACTGCATCCTCTTTAAACATCCTCCATCCTGATTCCGAATTTTATTATCAACACGGGAGCCTAAACAGGTTCCGGTGAATGCCTCACATGCGCCCTAGTTGATGAAAGACAATCTTATTCCGTTCATGAAACAATGTCAAACTTCCTAAGCAATCTAATCCTATCACGCTTAATGTTTTGTGCTATATTCGATAAACCGTTTATGTAAAAAGGAGTTCAATTTTTCAGAATATTATCAGATTATCTTTAAACAGTTGATAGAAGGAAGTCTTTAATCTTTCATGCAAAAATGTAATTATATTTAACTTTGAATAAGTTTTTGGTGCTGGTAAACTTTAAAATTGCATAAAGAAGAAGATTATAAATTAGTTTATTGCAAAGGCATTTTTGCCCGCTACGCTTTGCAGTATAAAAATCGGATAAGAACCAATCAACCGCCCATGAACTATCAACATATAAAAATTTATATTGATGACAATTTATTTGGATCAATGGTTTAAGGTCGTTTTTTACACAGGCTTTACAATAGATCTCTAAAGTTCAAAAGAGAAACTCAAAATAATGATTAACCGTGAACATAAATGGAGATTTCCTGGCGTTGAATCTCATATCAAGGGAGAGGTGAGTTGCTGCCTATTGGTCCAAAAAATTAGCCAATTATCTGTTCCTCTTTTCAAATGGTTTTCCATTCGCACCTGGATATATACATACTAACCATAAGGATGCTACTCAATTGTAAAAATTGTAGTCTCGACCGTGATTTGAACCCACGTTCACCACATTCGGAGTAAAACGACCAATCCACTGCGCCACACAGGTACAATGAAATAATGGTGCAACTCCGATGTGTTTTAACGCAGTTCTCACCAGGGGAGACTTGTTTTTCCTTGTTTCGGCTTAAACCTTCGTCAGAGCCAAGCTTCATATCAATTCGGCATTGGCTAACATGGAGTAAATATCTCCAATGTCAATGATTTGATATGGTACGGAATGAAAATGCATTTTGGCCATTGCTCCAGTACATATGCACGAGTATATCTATATTTCTGTTTACCTTTTGGTGACGGAATTTGTGCTCTCACTGTGTGGTGATACTCTTTTTCTTACCTGATCAATGTACTTATTTTAGTACATATTACAGCCTACAATAATTGAAGGAATTACTGTGGAATACAACCGGGACGAGTAGAACAAGGGAGCGAAAAACTATGCCTATCTGGAAGGAATAAACATTGATATAGAATTAAAGAAAACTGCTTAAACTACACAAAACGTAAGCGACACATGGCAGTGGAAATGATAGAAATAAAACAAACAAGGACGTTGTCAGCAACTGATGTTAATCACACGTTTTATAAAGCTTCATCTCAAATCAATAAATTTTTTTTTGAATGGATCAATGATCAAATCAATGAATGAATTTAGTCAGATCTAGAATATTTCTTTAAATTTTGTATGAAAATGCTTTATCGACATACAGTAAGGACTGCATTAGATTCTTATTTGAAAGGCTGCTGTTTTTAAGGTGTTGCGTTTATTGTTACTCGTACAAATATAAAGATTATATTCACGTATTCTCGTATGCAACATCGCAATACATTGTTTTAAAATTGCCATTTGTACATGAAACTTTAGAGCGTCAGTTTCAAGATGAGCGGCTCCTTAATAACGCTAACCCTCTGTAAAGGTTGAGAGTGAAGAGAATATTTTCAAGGAAGTTTGAAACTAAGCAATTTAAGCGGTGCTTTTTGCTTTGAGTAACGTCGGGCTAACCCTTTCGCACCCGGATTTATTTTCATTTAATTGTTACAACCCATATAAATCTACGATTTTCAGGGGGTAGCATAGTCAAATGAATTTGGTGAAAGCGTTAACTATTATAAAAAGCTGCAATCAGAAAAATCTATAATTTTTTTGTACTTTGCCCTCTGAAAAATTATCTTTTAC
Organism: Catostylus mosaicus; assembly: GCA_964019065.1. Classification (NCBI taxonomy): domain Eukaryota; kingdom Metazoa; phylum Cnidaria; class Scyphozoa; order Rhizostomeae; family Catostylidae; genus Catostylus; species Catostylus mosaicus. Next base: position 10,878,535 of record OZ025189.1, on the reverse strand, counting down.
GGTGCTTGTCATAGGGCCATATAACGCGTCGTTGGGTGAAAGGGTTAAAAGGTTGTTTTAGTATCCCAGATTATCCCAGTAACGGATTGAGAACCGCATTAAAAGAAGAACATCGCGCGTATTTGATTATTTGCATGAATATACATGCACTAATTCTAGGTTCACCAGCAGGCCTGACAATTCAAAACGGTATCAGCACTGGCAAAAAGTAACGGGTGCTCCTGCTGTTATCTCAGCTATGCTGTGTCATCGAACAATAGTATTTTTCACCAAAGAGCGCCGCTCTATGCCACTCACTGGATCATCATGGTAGCCTTCGTTTTTATGCCAGCAGATGCAACTGCGAGGACCTTACAATCGTTGCTATAACTTGAATATAATGTAACGAGCAAGAAGTCTATAACCATCCTTAAATTGAGGTGTTATTGTCTGCAAGTAAAAAACTCGACATATTACTCTTTTAAATCATGTGTACTCATTAACTCAAGTGGATTCCCCACAATCCATATGGAAACACATGTTCCCAATATTGGTTGATTGCTCAGTAGGTGTCTTTGATATGAACACAGTTGTGATATAAAGCGCTCTTTTATCCCCTATCAATAGGTTTTCCATCATAGCGCTCAATCTATCCTGTTTGGTTTCATTTTCGACCATAATTGCTCTCGGGTTAGCACTAATTCAGCGAGGATTAGCGCTGCAGCAGTTTTTGGTGTTGCGCTTTAGAAAAGTGGCGAAGAAATAATTACTTATTGTGTGGATTCATAAATAGTGTTTTCACTAGCATTAAATAGCTTTGCAGCATATTCATAGCTGAGTCAAGAAGATGAGCGAAGGGCTTGGCAAGTATAATTCATAGCCAAATAAACAGCCAACATTGCAGGCTTTTTTCTCTTCTCTCGTGTGTTTTTCGTGCCGCGACTGCTTAGAACTGTGGTTAATGCATTCTTTGTGATAGCATTCTTTGGCAAGATGTTAACACTTAATTGTGCCTGTCTCCTCCCTGGAGTATAACTGGGTAACTGACCAGTAGTTATGAGCGCCATCTGTGGCAGCACCCTGCTATGTGTGATAACGCACAGCAACCGGGGGGAAATGTGAGGTCGGTAGAGTAGCCACTGGCTAATAACATGCTATGAATCACAATTTTCAATTCTAAACTTGCATTATCTGACGTTTTTAAACTCCGAGGATTCTCAGAATATTATTCTCTTCGTTTGATATAATTACACCCTTGCGTAGGCGGCACGAGTCACAATAACGCTCTCTCAATCATAAATTTGCGATGTCTAAACAGGTAATAAATCAATAATTCTCGCCACAGCCTTCTTCACAAATAAGACGATTATTTTGGCGATAAAATCTTCAATGTATATCAATTCACAAGTAATTGCGTTGCAAACCTACCTAAACATGTCATCAATGTAGCGTAGCTATTGTTTTTCATAAGCTATTCCCGACCTAATCTTAGGTGGGTTTTACGACCAATTACAGCCTTCGTCGAAAACAAGACGATTATTTTGGCGATAAAATCTTCAATGTAAATCAATTCACCAATAATTTCTTTGCAAGCTCACCTAAACATGTCATCAATGTAGAGTAGCTATTGTTTTTCATAAGCTATTGCCAACCTAGTCTTAAGTGGGTTTTTTTGAATTTACCCTAATCAAAATGGGCTGCGAAATAGATGGTTTTTGTTAATTAATGGATTTAAATGTAGGAGGACAGGTTTTAGGATAAGTGGCCACTTAGGTTTGGCTTACGATAAGGGATAGCGTTAGGCCTGTGGCTAGGATCAAGGCTGTTTCAGATTTAGATGAAGGGCTAGGTTTTCTCTTTGGTTTATTGGTGAATGCACTGATTTTAATTAGAAACAGAGTATTAAGCAGGATAAATTCATTAAGTTTAAAGTAGCTTGTGAAATCAAGACAGCTAAGAAACTAGATAAAGTGTTGTTTTCTTTTGGCCTTGTTTTTGGAGCGTTTAGCTTTACATTGTTTTGTTTTTTTGTGTGGCAAATATTTTTTTCACCCATCAGTTTTTTTGAAAAAATCATTTCCACTTGGACTGTGTGCAGCCAAATTCACGGAGCCACTTTTGACCACCAACTAGGACTTCATTCCTAGGAACTGTACGGTCTACACGCATCAAGTAGTTTTAAATAGAGGGAGTTCATCCAAAGATAACCAGCAAGGTAAAGAACATAATAGCAGCCTTCCTACCATATTCTTCTACGATTTATGTAATGATAGATATAAGGAACAACGCAAAGCGGCAGGAATACGAAGCAAATACGATAAGATTAATAAGAAGAATAAAAGAAGAATGCAAAATTGAACAATGCAATTAAACGAATGCTTCTTAACATAGCCCCCCCCCCTGAAAACAATCTTAATAGATTGAAGGGGCTACGGTGTCTAGATAATAAAAAAGAATAGAAAAGGGCGTTATTTTACAGCGCAACTACTTGGGAATGTTCCCCAGTAGGCCAAACGTCTTCCATTTTAGTAAGCGGCTAAATCACCGAATTTCTCCTGTAGTTTTGGCTATTGTCAATTCCCACTTACCTACATAGTTTATGAAAATCAAATGTTGAGTAAAATCTTCTGTCTTTTGCGGTTTAAGCAACTGAGAAAGTCTCTGAAATGATGTATTTTACTCCAGGGATAGACTTTTCCGCTTCTTTCGAGTTTTACTCTTCTGGGTCCTATTTGCAAACTTTCCCCAGTAATGAAAGTTTCTTAAACGAGCGCCCTAAAATTAATGACATGGATGAAGTGTTTACTTTTTGATGACATTAACGCCGTGTGAATCGACCAACAGCAAATAATATCAACATGAGGCCTCATCTTTTCATTGACTCATTTTCAAAGGCAGGCTGAATCCTTGTTTGTTATAAAAATATAACGTTTCTAGAAAATTCCTTTCCGTTCTGGCAAGAAAGGTATCATCTTAACCCGCCCTTTTCCTACCCCAGTTATACCTGCAGTATTACACAGGGCTTTGTTTTCCTCAAGCTTTGCGATTATTGGAATTTCACGATAACATATATCCACCCACCTTTCTTTTCGATTGAATTCAGTGACGGAAGCCAGGTGCTATTCTCCGTATGCACCTGCTCTGCCAATGTATTATAAGACTAAGGCTTTCCCCTAAGACTTTGTTTGTGGCTTAATTTCGCTTATAATTCAATGATGTAATCGTGATTAATTTGCATGGTAAAATCTCATTGCATTTGTTAAAACATTAGTGTTTCTCCATGCTCAAACAAGACAGTATTCGAAAAAGACGACTCCTAAGATCGTTGTAGAACTCGACGTAGATTTGGTATGTAATGCCTTTCGTTTATGAATAAACATTGCAATCGTCCTAGTCCAGTGTAAACACTTTTATCTTTCACTGCTGCATCGACTATGTTTTCTATTTGGCCGCTCTTACTGACTGTGTAGTTAACAATAAGTTGCTCCTGCTAGGAAATTTGAGTCAATCTCGTAGAATTTCTTCTTGCTGGTTTCGGGTACATGCTGGAAAGCAAAATAAGTGTTGAAAATCGTTATTGCTATTATCAGTCTAGGGCTTTTTCTTATCGAGAAAGCTCCGCCCTTTGTGTTCCTTAATAGCTCAATAGTAACGAAAAAATTTGCTGCTATCTCGCCGCGGCTAGGCCACTGTTCCTCAGTAGCTTGTTTTAGTTTAAACCTTAGCAAGTCACATTCACCATTCGTCGTTGAAGTTAATTCTATTGCAATGTTTTGCTCGGTTCTTTGATTAGCAAAGAAAGTTGGAGACGAAAAAGTAAACAACAGAATCTTGTCAGAAGCTGTTCATGTTTCGTTCTCTGACACTTATCAGCCAAAGAACATGCTGTATTTTCATCTTACATAAGTCGGAATAATGGCAGGAATCGCGTCAAGCCGAGGAATACATGGGAAGGAAAATAAAAGAAGTTTCAAGTAACAAAGTAAAGAGCGTTATGACTGGCAGCAGTCACATTCGTTGCGGAGCGCATTCAACGACGTGCGCAACAACATACGCAATAACGCAGGCAACAACATACCCAACAACGTAACATGGAATTACATTCATCAATTTATTATTGCCCGTACATTATATCCGCCTATGGGGCGTCCTTAGATGAAGCTGAAGATTTCATGTTCTAGCCACAGAATCCTGCTATATTTATAAGCATTCTTAAAATGGCTTGATTTTCTTGATAAAACGTAAATATAGAAACCTTGCTTAGCTTCGCTCTGTGTATATATATCAATATTTTTGCTGTTATCCTCAGTGGCTCTATAGATTATTTACAAACAATATTTGTTCGACTGTTATCGTTGTGCAAATGCTATAGACTGTTTCAGTTCTTCAGATTTTGAACTGTATGTGTAGTGAATGACTTTTACCATTAGCAGCTGAACACAAGTAGACATTGTTATTATTCGAGCAAGGGCGCGGTTTCTCAGACAGTTTTTGCGTAGTTGATAGCTGATTAAGACGGTGTTGCCTACGTTTTTCATCAAGCCTTTTATCAACTTTTAAAGTTTAAGCTTAGCTTCACTCCACCTTGCAAGCAGAATATTTTTAATTTGTTCTCGGCATAAATCTTCCACATTGATAGAAGTCAGAGTTTATGATTTCCTTACTATTTTGATTTTTATCTGTATTGCACCCTTGTTTGGCCATAGTTTCACTGCACGTAGCAAGTAGAACATTTCGAATTGTTCTCTGCATAAGACACCCATATAAACAGAAGACAGAGTTTATGTTATCTTGATCTTTATCTATATTGCTCTGTTTACCATTAACGCTGGATTGCATCAATATTGGTATCAAAATGAGACACCATTTCAAGATCTTGGGTCTCAAAATGAATTTTTAACATGTTTTTAAGGGTCTTGTTTTCAATGTTGTTCTATAGTCATTGCTTAGTAGTTAGTTTTGTCACAATCTGTCACACCGAGGAGCATCAGAAAAATAAGTGTTTTTCAGTTATTCCAAACAGCTATTCTTTTATTGGCTCATCCATAATATGAGATACATTTTATAGACATTTTTGATAGGAAATTTAAACGACACTAATCTAACAAGTAATAGTGAAATCGAAGGATGTATTTAAAAAATATGTAAAGTTGCGTTACCACCTTATGGTTTCAAGAGTTGTGTGCTCCTCACTTAAATATTAATTATCATGGCCTAAAATGGGAAAATGATACTGTTTTAATTAGATCACGAAACCTGCAGTTACCGCAAAGTTACTAAATATGAGAACTTCTACTGTTATTAAGATAGGAGCAGTGAAGTCAGAGTAATTGCAATATAACGAGACCTTAGTGTTCTGTGCGTGAGTATAGGCAGCTATATCTGACAAAACTAAGAATAGGCAACGACATGTTTGAGATGCAGAGCAGAGCGAACAAAAAAAAACTGATATTCATATATATGTATGTAAAGCTGCATCTACAAGAGCAAGTTTTCCTTGAAAATGTTGCCTTGATAAGTTTATTTTGCTCGTTTAGACTGGGTTTTTTAAGAAAAATGATAACTTGGTACTTGTCGAGTTTACTTATTCAAAAGCCGGCGTGCCAGTTTCTTAACAAGTCCTCTTGTCAAGGAAACTTGTTCGTGTAAATGCGGCTTAAGAGGTTCATGTCTGATACGTTCATTACTCAGTACTCAATACGTGTGCTTATGGAGAGCGATATATGTAGCCAGACAGAAGAAAAAAGATCAAATTACTTTTTTTATCTCTTCAAGCCTGTTTCGTTTTTAAATCACTCTTCAAATGAATCTCCTGAATATTCCTGAATAGCGATTCATCGACAGAACAGGCTTTTAGAGAACCTATTTAGCTGATTTTTCTTTTTATCACAGCATAGATAAATGTGTATGTATATAATATAATTATATAGCAATAACAATAATAATAATAATAATTTTTTTTCTCAAACTTCATTTCATTCAATATTATTTAACAACAAATGCAAATCTCTCTATAAGGTAATCTTTCCTTGGCTGGCTAGAGATACAATGTTATAATGATATAGCCACTTCTATAGCGCCATTTATCCACAGGGCTCATAGGCGCACAACAAACATACAAAATTAGAGAACAAAATATAGCTAATTACGAACAGAACAGAGTATAGTCTGTGCTTGGGTCTGTTCCTTGTACAATACAAAATACGTGTGCATGTGGAGTGCGATATAAATGGAAAAGTATAAAAAAATGCATTTGATATCTCTACAATAGGATAGGTTTTAGACCGGTAAAAGACAAGGAAATTGTGTCAATCTTATATCTAAGTGTTTTTAAGAAGAATTCTGGTTTATATACCAACATCTCCTGAAGAGCGATTTACTCACAAAACAGGCTTGTTGATATATAGAATATAGTTTTATCTTCTCTTTTAACTAACATGTGCATGTATATGTATTTATGATACGAGATGTATAGACAATAATAATATGATAACTAAGTAAGCACTGAAGCAAAGAGAGGAACACAAACCTGATTTTTGGCTCACTGAAATTTTTTCCTTATATAGTCTGTCTATCTCTAATCTAAATGAAATTTATAGCTACAACCAATCGAATCTAACTGATATTTTGTAATGTAAAATGGCATGGTCTCTGTCTTCAATAGCTTCTGTTCATATTCCAACAGCGACTCAAGGTTACGTAACGTCTTGCAAACGAATATCATTAAAAAGAAAATTATCATTTTTAAAGAAATTGTTATAACTTAGACTCAAACTAGATTTTACTGCTTTTATACCTTTCACCGCCGGACGGGCCATATTGCCCAATGACAAACACCATAAAAGATAAATTTCCAGAGGGTAAAGTACAAAATGTTCTGACGGCAGTTTTCTATAATATTTGACGCTTTCATCTAACTTAATTGACGATGCTAACCCCTGAAAAGCGTAGATTTATATGGACTTTAACAGTTAAATGAAAATAAATCCGGGTGCGAAAAGGTTGAATATACATACTATCATCAATCATTGCAGCATCATCGATACTTTCGATTTGTGCTATGGCTGAAGACAGCCGTGGATCAAATGCCCAAAACATGTTTCAATATAAATTGTAACAAAGAAAGATAGTTGTGGCAGTTATAATTCTTCTGGATTTGTTAACCATTTCCAGAACATCAACCTGCTCCTGGCGCTGGCGGATAGCAAAAGAAGCAATGCAAAGTGGCATGGGCATCTAATGCGACAAAAAATCAACGTATAAGAATTTGTCCTCACATTCAGCACGTTTTGAGTTAGTTTTTATGAAGCAGCCCCCTTCTCTGAAGAATTTCCGCAAAAGGATCGAACTATTACTTAGAATATATCGATTTTGATTCTATCGATTCTACTGCTTCGTCTTGCTTTCTTTTATGACAAACCTTTTATGATAGACCCGCAGGCCGTTCAATTTTGCTCTTTCCTGTCGTCTAGTTCTATTCCGTTTGAGATTCTTAGCTTCAAGCTGCTTTTCAAATTTGGTTAAGAAATTGTTCTTGGCCAATAGAAATGTATGCAAAATCAACATGCACATTGGTATCAGCAAACGAGATTTTCATCGTGTGTCTATACTTTGAAGGAGTCTTATATGCTGGGGGATGAATTTAAAATTGGAAATTAGATTTTCTCGTGATTGCTGTGTATTCCTACTGATTTGATTCGTTCCTTTATTTTTATTATTAGCAGACTCGGCTACATATTACGTAGTCTCTGCAGGCACTCTGGTGAATTTTCAGCACCATTGGCAATTCTAGGTTCCTTTCTTTAATATATTAATTTATATGTTTGTTAAGTTATCAATTTGCTCTTCCTTTTATGGTTTTTTTATTATTTAAGATATTTAAGAAGAGCAGTCATTAGGCCGTGGCTGCTTTGCTAGGGGGCTTACATCTAAATACCAAATACGTTATAAAAACCTAAAGCTAAACTAAACGTTAACTACAATTGCAATTTCTGATAAAACGTGATCACAATAAAAAACTGTTAAAACATTAAAATAACAGAACTCGAAAATTTAACAAATGCTGCTCTTAAAAGTGGCAAGTTTGGATCCCTTCTTTGATTCGGAGGGGAGGCAGTTCCACATGTTCGCTCCTCTATAAGAGAAACCTTTTACCCATTTGAGACCATTTTCTTTGGCAAACTAACGTCATTAGCAGTGTGCCTTAGGCTATGCAAGGAGACAGTTGAGTTTGTGACAAAAAGAACGAACATATATTGCAGGGCAAGCCTATTTTCTGATTTTAAAGCCATCATTTTTTTTGCTCTGAATTAGCTCTGAATTAGATTTCTATTAAAGTGTTCTGTATCGAAATATTGTTCTTTTGCAGTCCCCAAGATCATTGTTCAGCTTGGTTCAAGATATCAAAGCATTAACAACAGGCACAGAGGTATTATAACTTCTATGTCAATCTATTCTTATTTTCTTCTACTGTGATTACCAATAGATACCTCTTACAAAGCAATTGAACTTATAGCGTTGAGGAAGTTTTTCACTTTGTTATATTCATCGTCGCAAGCTCATGCCTAACCTGTTGACCTGACTTGTCAGTGTTATAAATTACCTTTTCATTATCAGTTGTAAGGTCTATTTGTTTTGTTTTTCAGCAACCGTGTTTTTTTGTCTTGCTATACCATACTGTTCAAAGCATAAGGGTGCAGGCATAAACAAAAAAGCACAATTCACTTATAGTAATTGTCACTTGTCTTTCCCTAAACTCAAATTAATTGTACCGGGGCCTTTGTGGTGTAATGGTTAAGGTTTAGCACTAACAATCTAAGCGTACGTGGTTCGAATCCGCGTTGTTATCATTCTTATAAGGATAGCACCCTTGGCCTAAGTGTAAACACAAAATTGTGCCTTTCTCCGCCCAGGAGTATAAATCAGTACCTTGTTTGTAGTTATGAGCAACGTATGTAACTCATTCTGCTTTATGCAATTACGCATAGTGATCGGGGAGAGGGTACAATCGGTAGAGTTGCACCTGCCTGATAACAGACTATAAACCACTAAACCAAACTACTGCAAAAATCCATGTATGTTACTTGAATGTCTGAGGTCATTTGCATAGACTCTTGATTGCAGTCAAAAGCTTCCATGGAAAGGCCCCTGCTACATAATGTCCCATTAGTCTAATTTAGACCTAGGGAAAGAGTCTTCCCTTCCTAATCTGCACCAGTTTCAATGATTTAACGAATTTTGATCTCTATAGATTTTATATTCCTTTTTGCGTAGGTGTTCTGGCTTTGTGTTATTTGCCGAAAGAAGCAAGAACTGTTAGCCAAGACTGGATCTTGGTTCCATGGTCGCAATACGAAAGAAATCGAAACAATTCGAGAGATTGAGACCGAGCTGAGTACTCCAACCTCCAATTCACCGATCAAGAGCGAAGAGACGACGGCTGGTCTGAAAAACACCGGCAAATCTTCGTTGATTCCGATCATTACTGGTCGTAGGATTCCCGAACAATATGGAAAATCGTTATCGAAGCCGAGTTCTGTTTATAGTGGTGGATCAAGCCCGGAAATAACGAAGCCAATTCTCGTCCGTGCCAAATCTTTAGATCCAAGTGAAACAAATAACTTTCGGAAGGAAAATAAAGAGAATCTTTCCGACAATAGTGACGGTAGTGTATATTCAACCGATAGCCAATCACGAAAGAAAACGGTGACGTTTGGAAAGAATGACGTCATACAGACGCGTGTAGAGTACATTGACAATATGGATCGTGTTAACGGAATAAGCAATGACGTAATGCAGATGAAAGAAGAAGATGTTGCGATAGAGGTAAGTCCTCATATTGTTTTTACCCCCGGGATTACATTTTCGAATACGTGCTATCAGGAAATCGATCACATTTTGCAGGGTGGAAACTAGAAAAACTAGCAATATAACAATGTGTTAGATACGGCAATGAATTATAAAGTGATCAGACCTCACCTATTGCAGTAACATGTTTCGGAAGTCATCATCGATAACGGTAGGCTCATAATTTAGTGGCTGTGAACCTCTCCACCATCCTATCATTTCTGTCTCCAATCATTAGTGTCGAGGTTTGTCAGGAGAAAAGAAAAGTTGAGTGGAATCCCCCAAGCTCCTTCTCAACTCGCAGTCTCCAGCTAAATAGGAGGAGTTATCTCCGCCGCTTTGGAACAGTTGCACTGCAATACGCCAGACATATTGTCTGTGAAACCAGTAATCAGGAGAACCGAATGTGTTTTCACCAGACATCCACTGCCCTGCTGTCGACAGCTTCACCGTAACCCTGGCACGGGGAGCTAATAGGGTGCTATCCTTGCTCAAGGGAACCCCAAGGTGCAGTTTATTGTCTTACCCAGGACGTTTCAGAGGTAAATGTCATCAATTTCCTGTAGGCGCATGGATTCGTAACTAAACGTGTCATGGCAAATTATTTCTACCCAGTTATAGTTATAATTACTATACAACAATAAAGGAAGGTTATCATGGGATGCAAAGGACAATGGCTACCCAATGGTCTTAACGAGTAACGGATCCCAAAAAGGAGGAATATTAAATGAACTCCAGTCAAATGACTGTTTCTAATCATATAGCAAAATTTACTGACAGGATCGTGGCAATGGCAGGGGCGTATGAACGCTATCCTTGAGAGAATAATGGCCTAGTTTGTTTTGAAGTACTTAAAGCTATACTGAGAAACAACTGAAACTACAAAACCAGGACAATAACCACAGCGAAGGAGAAACTGATGTCTATCCTTGGCCTAAATAACATTAATACCAACATCCAAATAAACATCACCAAAAGCTAGAAGTAAACGAATAATGGCCCATCAGTGATACAGTGCACCTACACTGCTTTTTTTGTTGCATGCTGCCCCTTTAATTTGTTTGTTATCAATTTTGTACTGTCGACGGCGGCCCAGGCTGTGCCCACATTTGCTACAACTGCTATGCTTTTAGATTTGTTTGTCAAAATACAAGGTTAAAACCCTGAAGGACTGAGGGAAACAAATAGTTATAACTTTTGACATGAAATCTGTCGGGTGAAATGGTGAATGAGTCTAAAGGAGAGCCTTACGGAAAGGGTTATCGACTATTGCAGGGATTTACACTGAAGAGAGGCTGGGTATATCCATAAATATCGCCTAATAATGCTTCTACAAAATTCAAAAATCAACCCTAACCATTGAAAAGGTGAAAATTAAGCCAAACAAACTCTCTATGAAAGGTTTTTATAATAATGCTTAAACAAAATAGATCTTGTATCGGGGACTTCAATTAACACCGTATACAAATAAAGCCCCTGTCTGACCCTTAACATTAGTTTTAAGGCAATGTTTGAAATGCTTTGCCTCGTGTAATGTTTGTCAAACATTCTCCCCTACCAAAAAGTTCCTACTAAACTATTCTCTCATTTTGCTACCCACGGATATAGAATAATAACTAGTTCTTCAGGTGCAAAAACAACTTTGAATTTGGTAGAATTAAAACAAACGATAGCCTGGCTGTAACTGTGTTGAAGACTTTGCAATGATACTAGTGTCAGAAGAACTCCAAAGTAACGTTAAGTTCATTAAATGTCTATGACTCTCGCCTAAAATTCTTAAATAAGCCTATTTTGTAATGTTAATTCAGATTTTGTGGTTAAAATGTATAAATTTGCTGAAAGGTTTTCATAATGTATCGCCTGTATTGTAGCTAGCATTATAAATTAAATAGTAAATTAGGCGTAAATATGGTAAATAAAAGGCTGTCGGTCTGCAGTTGACGTTTCCAATTCCGTCCTTGATTTATCATTAAATTTCTGTAGAAAACTACAGTTCAATACAATTTTTGTCTTTTTTTGCTTTGCAGCCTTCAATTCAGATGAAATGGTCACCACCTGATAATGACAACAAATGTATAGGAGATATTCTTATATCTCTGAGTCCAGATGGAAATAAGAATTATCCAGGTAAACCTCGTTCATCATTAATTGATAAATGTATTTTACATGCTTGGTCATACTTCAACAATGTTTCACAAAGTTTTTGTTGATTTTAAGAAACTTAAATCCATTTCATAAATGAAGAGTTTGTCTGCTTACTGCATTTCATTTCACTTCATTTCATTCCACTTCATTTCATTTCATTTCGCTTATCTTCATTTCGTTTCACTTCATTACATACCACTTCTTTTCATTTTATTATATATCATTTAATTTAATTTTACTTTTATTGCATGCCATTTCCATTTATTTCACTTCACTTTTGTTTCATTTCATTGCATTAAGTTCATTACATTTCATTTGATTTTATTTCAATTCATTTCATTTGATTTACTACATTGCAATTCTTTTCTTTTCAATTCATTTCATTTCATTTATTTTAATTTCTTTTCCCTTCATGTCATCTCATTTCAATCAGTTTCATTTCATTAAATTTCATTTCATTTCGATCCATTTTAATTCATTCAATATCATTCAATACCATTTCATTTCATGTTAAATTCATTCTTTAAATATGTTTACTCCATCAACCTTAAGGGGCTGCTTTCAGAGTGCCGTAAAAGTAAAGTACAATAATACTGTATTACAAAGAAAGTTATTTACAATATCAAGATTATTATTAAATATACAAAATTTAAAGAGTAGATTTACGTTTGAGGAAGACAGAAAAGGGGCTGACGTAACGCACCGTTCTGTTTCATTCCATACTTTTGATTCTCGGAACAAAAAATTGTGCCGTTACTTATTTTCTTTTATGGAAGATGCAAACAGTCTGATAATTTCCCATACTTACAATCTCCCTTGCTGTGTTGCTCGTAAATAGAGTTGTAAGATGTGTTGGCGCTGGACCATTAATTGAATTGAATGTAAAAGATATTAGCAGTCTCATGTTTGATCTTGCCTTGACTGTTGACCATTTAAGTTCTTTTATAAAAGGCCCTGCTGATACATCATAGCTACTGTGTGTAACTATCCTCACAGCACGATTTTTTAACCTTTTTAGCATTAGCGGGCGAGTTCCCCCATCCCACACAGTGCCACAATAGCGGACATGAGATTTCACAATACCCCCATTCTACTGTTTTTGCTTGCTCCTTTTTAGCATATTTTAAGGGAGCCCAAAGAGCGAGATATGTTTTAGCGTAGCTCTTTGGTATGTAAATCGATATATAGCAGGTTTTTTCTCCAAATGCTTTCGCATTTTGCATTAAATCAATAGGCAATTGACTGATGATGTATCGAAGTGCTGAATGTCCGCACATCGTCAGCATACCGATTCCTGAAGCTAACCTCGGGTACATAAAATCATCCAGTCTCGCTGCTTACTTATACTTTGAAATTCAGCAGCCATTGGAGTTCCTGCAGCGTTCATGTCTGTGATCTTTTGTAGCATTTATGTTCATGTTTGCTCTTCATCTTTTCTAATAGCCCTACACATAGCCGTATACTAATTCAGACCATATCTTGAGTTATCTTTGTGTTACCCCAAGTCAAAATCGTCTTCATTGGTGTTATGCAAGTTCATCTTTATTGGGTTATAGACATTTTTCTACTGTCTCTAGACAATACTGTTTTCAACCACGCTGATAATCAATGTCAACATCATACTGATCGCTAACCAATAGATAAACAAGCTTTGATATCAGTTTGGCTGTTATGATTGTTGTTAAGACGCTGCTATAAGAAACTTACCTTTAATTAATTCGTGTTTGAATGAAAATCTCCACCAATCAATTATTCACTTTTTCACCTGGTCCTTGAACTTAAATGAGTCGTTATTGACAATGGGCTGTGATTAATCTTTGTCACAGCAGCGGTCGCCTAGACATTACAAAACTTAGAACACTGTTTGTATTTTGACATGGATAAGGTGATGCTCTATGTATGATAAAACCGCATTTACATAACGTGTGATACTCAGATTTAATTGATCTAGCCTTTGGTAGCTGGCATAGTAGATTATTGAGCTTGGTAGAATGGATTTTTATTGCAATTATTAGATTGGCTCATCATTTGGCGTAATTTGTTTCGTTATCTACCGAACTAGCGACCAAATCTCTCGTTTGCGGCAGCTATTGGTTTGCACAGCTTTTAAGTCCGTTGTGCATCATGAACAGTCTGTATAAAATCAAGAGCTGCCTATCTAATGCCTTCAATTTGCGGTCTGTTTTAGACTATTGTGCGGCTCTCGGATTTAAAGTCATCGGCGGCAGGAGGAACGAAGAAGGCAAAAAGGTAGCGATTGTCACCGACGTTTTTCCCAATTCAATTGCACAAAAAGGCCTCAAGTTGATGGTTGGTGAGTACAGGTTTAACTTTGTTTTCATAATCATGACCATAGCCTGGCTTTAGAAATAATACTTTCTTTCAAAAAGTATTGGTGACAGCACAAAGCGAGATGTACTTTGAATATCCGTAAGGTATTGGGAAAGTCAAGTTTGCATATTTCATTTGTTTTTTTATTTCATTTTCAAATTCGTTCTTCAAGCAGAAAAGCGGATTTTTTATAGAACTCTTCATCTTAGTAACGTACCAACATTTCTAATTAATTTTTTAAAAAATATTTTGGTAAAATGGCACTAATGGTGCATTTCAAAAAAGGAAAATAAATAAGTAAAAATATATTTGCAGATCGAAAATACACATGAGAGCGCCTGTTAGGCTATTTTTTACATTAGAGAACTAATGAGAAAATGAAATTTTGCCAACAGAATTATGGTTGTAAATATGTAAATAAAGAGAACGCAACCGAAAGGTCTGATTACCTCCTCCAAACATAATTAGCTACTTTGCACGAAGAATTTTGATAAAAAACACGCTTCACATACAATTTTAGGCCTATTTCTGGGTTCTTGACCATCTTTCATTAAATCCATCCACTAGAAAGTTGTTTAATAGATTTACAGCTACACTTTTTGATAAAGTTACTACTTGATCGGCATCCCGAGAGGCAAAAGGCTATCAAATATCATTTCGTTTCCCTTTAGCAGTCTATTCCTTGAAGTCTACTAGTAAAATATGCAAATAAAGGCAAAATTGCAATAAAAATAAGTATAGTTGCAATAAAAATTATTTTATAGTTGCAATAAAAATAATTAACTAATTACGTCAAAATCTATGGTAAAAGCATGTAATGAAGAAACCTGCTTAACCTCGGTTACGAGGCTGTTCCAATGATGTGCACCGTAATATGAAAATAATTTTTTCTTTTCAACCTGTTTTGCAAAAGAAGGAGTAATATAGTTTTAAATTTCCTCAACTTGATAGTGTCCTATGAAGCAGTTCTTGAAGAACTACTTTTTAGACAAGAAGATACGAGACCATTCAAAGACCATAGTCATTGCCCCTCATATAATAATTTCGGCAATAGTTGGCTACATCAGGTTGTTTCTCAACTAGTATTAATGACATTGAATTGTTGGAATTGATTACGAGAAACTTGAAATCTTTATTATATAAACATGTTAGGTAAATATGCAATGAGGCAGATTTCCCGTATCAGAATTTTCAATAGATTACATAGTTCACCTCTGTTCATGCCCGGCAAATTTGTTGTCTTATCCCGAATACTGCCAGTTTTTCGCCGTATCTTACGCAGTTGAAGGAAAAAATGCACATTTTATTTTCTACCTCATTTATACCCTTGCTAAAGGGTGCAGGTGAGAAAAGGCCATGTGGCCAATATTTGAAAACAATTTTCCTCTCAAACCAGGTAATTTATGCAGTATTAGAGAAGCATTTAATTTCTGAAACATCTGTCTCAAGAAGCTGAAAACCCGTTTTTCACCATGGTTTGGATGGAATAACAGTGTCCTTAAATTTTCTGCAGATGCTTCCAGCCATTTTCTTACATGTGCTTTTGTTTCAGTCATTAAAAAACTGGCTTGAAAGTCTTTCGGGCTTACTCTACTAGAATTGTCTCTGGAATATAGTGAGTTTTTTCACGAGCAAGTTTGATTAAACCGTTCCGTAAAGAAATCACCACTGCATTACTATACATGTAATGCTTTGTCTTGCCTAGAGCTAAGACTAGTTTGTATGGCGTTTATTCTATTTAACGTATCGTTAAAATGCTTTGGCAGACTTGCGAAATGGAATTAAAAAGTTCCAATAAATTGATATTTTCAAGCAGAAAATAAGATCATTCAAAGCTTTTTACTGCAGCTGTAAATTATGCAAATTTTTATAATGGACATATTTTAGATATAATAGACAATAGCCTACAGTTCCAATTAACAGCCAATTTGTGATAGGAAGTTTATCACCATAATTGTTATCCTTATTTTTTCTATATTCATTGTTTATTTATTTGTTTTATTTTCATTGACAACAAGTAAGAAGCTATTCCATCTGGCATCACGTAGCATAAGCATTTGAAAATGTATTACAATTCAGTTGCAATCGTTCGCAATCATGTTGGTGTTTTTTGATGACCAGCAAACAGAAAATAAACCTCCCGTGAAGCTGTAAAGTATCTCGGACGGTATCGCGTAAGCTATTGCGCAATTTTTTGCTTAAGGCACGGCATGAAGTGTCACGTAAAGTATGGCGTAAAGTATTATGCATAGTATTTCATGAGGTTTTGCATTAGGATTGGTGTAAAGTGTCCTGTAAGGTATCCAGTAAGGTATTACGTTAGGTATTAAGTAAGGTAGTGCAGTTTGTATTAAGTGATGTATCGCAGAAGGTATGACGTAGGGTAGCGCGTAAACTATCCCGTAAGGTATCCCAAAAAGTATAGCGTAAGATATTGCGTAAGGTTTTGCGTAAGGTATTGCAAAAGGTACGTAGTAAAGTGTTGCGTGAGGTATCATGTAAGATATCCGGTAACGTATTGCAGTAGGCATTGTGAAAGGTATTGCAGAAGGTAATGTATCAGGTATTGTAAAAGTAAAAGGTACGTTGAAAGGTGTTGCGTAAGGTAACATGAAAGATATCCGGTTAGGTATTGCAGTATGTATTGCATAAGGTATTACAGAATACATGGCGTATTGCAGTGTGTGCTGCGTAAGGTATTACAGGTATGGCATGTGGTATTGCAGAAGGTATTGTGTAAGTCTGCTTGCATACTCAGAATATTGGCAACGAAAACAGTGTTTCCAGTATTCTAATCGTTTCTGCTTTTCGTAGAGTTATAAATTCTCTTACACAAGTAACTTTGTGTCCATAGAAACAAATACCTTTGGTGATGAATCGCGTATTTAGTTGACTAGAACAGGAATCTGTTACCTACAGCTTCTGACTTCACACCCAATCATTGTGTTTTCTGAAAGTTGGATGATTGAATCATCATTTGCGATAGGAGATTAATGGGTTTTTTGAGGACAACACTTTAATTTATATAGAATCACGGGGAGTGTAGTTTGCGGATAATCGATAATGGATCACAAACATCAGTCAGGCCGGGCTGGTAGGTGATGACCGATTAAAAAGATTTTAAAGTTCTATTGCTTTTTTAAGTCAAATAGTTGTGAATCATATTTCAATCAAGACATATGTAAAACTGCTGAGTTTTTCAAGAGACCAATACGGTGAAATAGATATGCTATAACTTTTTTTTTATGCACCACATCAGTTAGACAATAACTCGTTCAATTACGATCACTTTTACCTATCGAAAACTCAAAACCACGACAGTACTGGATTCGAGGAAGGCTTTAGGTTCAACATGAGTGTCTTAACGTACGATTGAAATCACATGATTAAGGACCCTAGTTACGCTAATACTGTAATTACTATAAACAGAGGAACTGATGTCAACAACCGTGGAAATGGTATGATGCAATTACACGGAATTTTGATGGGAAACTAAAAGATTACGGAATAAATAAGAACATAAAAATAACAAGATACGTAACGTCACGAACCAAAAATGAAACAAAAACCAATGATTGGCTACTTAATCAATGAGAATGCTCTTATGATTATCAGAATCATCATTGTCAACTGATAAGCCTGAAGTGGAATGAAGTATGAGTCAAATGAAAGGTTTGAAATGATTTTATTCCACCAGGAATGTAGCATCAGTGACGGATCCCTGGGGGGAATTGGGATTCTGGGCCCCACCACTTTTATAAAAGTTGGCCCTGAGATTCGCACAAAAATGGAAAAAATTTCATCTCTCAGAAGGGAACGTCTTCTGCGTTTTCCAAGAGTTAAAAGAGCGTGATCATGCAAAATTTTCACAGCCACATCCCTGACCCTCTCACTCTTCCAGTCCGCTGAGTAGCACCTTCTTTAAAAGATCAAAATCGGTTTTTAAAAGGCTTCTTGAGAGTAGAAAACAGTCTCATTATCAATCGTAATTTATAGGTGGGCTTGATAGAGATGGTAGTGGTGTCTGCGTTGGTTAAAAAAGCCTATTAGTCGATCATATACATAAATTATCGACTCTATACAAAATGCGTTTCCCTGACCTTTCTTATCTCAAGGTTGAATACGCTTAGCCTGCGTCACAGACTTCGACATTCGAAATCCTACTTCTAAAAAAAACTCGAAAATCTAAAAGAGAAACTAATTTCTAGTTTCACAGTCTGTGACGCCGGCTAAATACGCTGCACTATTAAAAGACTTACTCTTAGGCAAAAATTGAGCTGAATTTTACGTCAACAAGCGAACTCTAGGCAATCATAATAGTCTGTTATACAGCCCCAAGACCATCACTGTATGTGGGTGGTTGACAGGTGATTTCAAGCAGAAAATTGACTAATGAATTTGATTGGTTAATATCATAGTCGCCATAGAGATAAAACGTGTTGTGTTTTGCATGATAGCTTTGTGTGTTCTAGCATAATCGTTAATTATAGAGAAGCCAATTAAAAAGTTGACTGGTGAAATCATCAAATAAATCTAGAAAATAGACCACTGGAATCAGAGTTCAGAATAGTGCTTAACAGTCCCTCCGGCAGAGCGGCCTAAATTAATCAACCTTTCTCAATAAACAAAAGAAAAAGCGTGGCCTTAGAATTTCAGTTGCTATAAGAAACTATCCTCACGGCTATGAGCCGAAGAACCTTGATGTTTACCGGACTCTGACTGGCAATTTAGTAGAACACGGAATCTTTTGATGCCTAAAGACTATGATACTTCACCCAGTGGCGTAGAAACCGATGGCCCTATGGGACACATGCCCCCCCCCCACTTTTTTCAAAAACAGCTTGTGTGCCTCTTTTCTCTGAAAAGTATCCCTTTTATCTTAAAACAGCGCCCCTTTTTATTCTAAAAGTTGCCCGTTTTCAATACAAAAATGTCCATTTTTATCGTGAAAGTGTCCATTTCGTCGTGAAATTGCCCCTTTTTTCGTGAAACTGGCTTTTTTGCCGTGAAAGTTCCCAAATTTTGATTCCCCTATAGCATGAAACTATGCTTCCCGCTTTCCAAAACGTTCATACGCCCCTCACAGGATAGATTTAACATGCTTGAGTCAATATGTAATGTTATGATTTTTGCCAAGGATCTGCATAAAATTACGGGATATTTGATCTTCCAATTGTATTTTAACGCCGATTATTGGAAATAGTGCTTTTAAGTTGTGATATAACACAAGAACAGCTAGCTACTGAGCCATGCAATTTCTTGGATTCTAGCTCTATCGCTCTTATATCTCATCAGACAGTGGCATAAAAAAATCGTGAATTATTAATGAGAAATTATCACCAAAATGCTTTCTATGGGATTAGCTGACTTTTTATTCCAATTTTCTTACGCCCCTTATTCTAATTAAAGCCTTCTAAGCTACTGGCCTTTCAGGCGGTGCTAAGACAAGCAGCGCTAAGACAAGCAGCGCTAAGACAAGCGGCGCTAAGACAAGCGGCTTTAAATAGGGAAGGCAGTGCCGTTAAGTAGGTTTGCGGCGACAACATTATACCAATATCGCTCCTGAATCTCAAACTCCAAGATAAATACAATTCTACTGTATTTTAATGCCTCGACTTTCGTTCATTAAGAAGATCATCCCTATAGACAGGAATGCAGGAGGTGGTAACAGGGAAAAGAGGAAACTGTGTATATTCTTGTCTGAAAATCGAGGGCCAAACCACCCAAGAGTAACCATAAATTTCTACCACTGTGACATATATACAAGAAATCATAACACGATTGGTACTGTGAAACTGTGAAGAAACCCGTTTCTCACTATGGTAATTATCGATAACTTTGACTTACTACAAGTTTTAATTTTCAGTTCTTCCCAGGGCTAGGGTTGCATGTTAGGACGACTTCTGCGAAGGTGCAGTTCAAGAAAGCAGAAAAAGCAGACTATTTTGCAATTGAAATAAACAGCATGATCAATCATAAACAACATTTAACTTCAAAAAACAGTCAATTCGATTCAATAAAATTTAGAGCTATTCAATTCAATGAAATCAATGAAAAGGGGGTTTTTCTGTATCAACTTTTGAGAGAATGGATGATTTTGTGCATATGAGATCCAGAGCACAGGACAGAAAAGCAAACAGAAAGTTCTAAGATGTTGCTTGTATAGCAGCAGAAGCAGCAGCTGCTTGAAACATTTATGCCATTACTGAGTGACGTCATTTATCTGTTTATATTCTAATTTGTCAGCAGTACAACAGGCATTTGAATCTATTTAGATCACTCCGCGACGCAGAAAGTGAAAACCTCGTCTGCCATGAACGAAAAACCACATGTCTATTTGAAAATAGATAGGAAATGCGCATAAGGAAACTGTGAAGAACCACGCGAACATAAGCAAAAAGAGAAAAAATGGCATTGATTTATGTGTGGGCAATTCGAAAAGATAGATGCCGTGCATTGTTGAAAGTGAAAAAGATCTCAGCAAAGTGTAGGCGGAAGATCACATGGTGTGAAAAAGAGACCAAGTTCCGATCAGCGTAACCCGGCTCTAGACGAAAGCATGTCTCCAAATTACACTTATAGAGAGACTTGTATGGCAAACCATCGATGAACCGATTGCCGAAGAATCGAGCACAATTGTCTACAGGTCTCTTTATGGGTTGGCTCCACAATACGTATACCACCTGGTCACTAGTAACTCGGCTGGTGAAGCCCCTACCCTGCGTAATACGTCTACTGATCCTAAGATACCAAAAAATCTTCCGTGAATGGTGTGTGTGAGAGTGGGCAAAGATGTTTTTCGTATCTTTGGGTAAAACTGTAGAACAGCCTTCCAATAGAAGATAAAAATGCACCTACTTGTAGCACCTTTAAAGCTTTCATTTGCATTTTACTTAATTAGCTTGGCTTAGCTTAATTTTGTAGCCATCGCAATAAAAGCCCCTATCAGCTCAATCTTGTTATTTCCTATTTACCCCCTGGCAAAATTGGCAGACTAAACATCTGTCTTTGTTTTCTTTTCAACATATGAACAGGTAATGAAATTGTGAAAATTTAAGATTGAAAGCTTTCTTACTTACTTGCCTTTTGCTTACTTACTTATCAACTATATGCAACAGAAGAAGGCTATTAATAACGTGTCGTGTGCTATGTGTCGTGTGCTATGTGTCGTGTGCTATGTGTCGTGTGCTTTGTGTCGTGTGCTATGCATTGTGTTGTTTTGACGTCGGCTAGCTGCAATATTCAAGTTTCTAAATTCTCATTCCAAGCATTTTTATCAGGAAAGTTGTAGGGACTATCTATTTCAGGACTCAACGTTCAATTTAAAAAGACGTGGCCAAGTCGGGCTGTCACAGATGGCGAGGACGTCTTAATCAAAGTGACTTGACAATCAAAATCACAGTTCTTCTGTAGATTTTGATTCTCTTACAACGGGTTGCCCTTCATCAATTTCAGTTTAAAAAGGGCCCTACCATAAAAAGAAAAATCCCAATCTGAATAAAAGGTATATAGCAAGTAATAAATCAAATTAAGCCATGAAATCATATTTAAAATGCTCAGAACAAATTAACAATCAACAAAAATCGTTGTTTTTGATAGTATTTCTAAAATGAGATAGACAGGATGCCTGCTTAGCCTTAGCTTAGAGACCATACAACCATTTAGCACAACTATCAGATGTTTTTTCAGCTGCTTCCAATTGTATGTTATTCAAACATTGGGTAGCTTCCCTGATCGATCATCTGTGCTCTAACACACGCATTGTTCAGTTTTGCTTAATCAAAAAGTCATAAGGACTTCAGACCCTAACATTCTATTGTGCTTTTACGTTTTAAACCTGCTTTTGCCCCACAGCGAAGTATCGAGAATTCCTTAGAAAACAATATAGACTTCGTAATGTTTTGCATCAGCTAAATTTTGTGTAACATTTTGTCTTACATGTTGTGTAACAAAACATCTATGACATCGCACATCGCATCGCATCGCATCGTATCGTATCGTATCGTATCGTATCGTATCGTATCGTATCGTATCGTATCGTATCGTATCACATCACAGGAGAACAGCGTATACATATATATATATATATATATATACTAACCATGAGGGTGCTACCCAATTGTAATTTTTAGTCTCGACCTTAGGAGGGGTCGAACCCGCGCTCGCTACATTCGGAGTCACACAACCAATCCACTGCGCCAAACAGGCACAATGAAATAGTCGTGAAACTCGACTAAAAATTACTGATATCTACGATTTTTGACATATAAATATATATTCATCTATATTTCAATTATATTTACTTGTTTGCATGCATACGCAGATGAAAACAGTTAATGTATTAGATATATTTTGTTTTGAAAAAAGTAAGAATTTAATTTTTAAAACTAACTCGTTTTCTTGCTCTCTTTTTAATGAAATTCTTATTTAATGCCTAATTCTCTTTAAGATCACAAAATCTAGGCAAAGCCTGCCATCACAAAAAGTTTAGTGCTCTCGTCTGCATTGAAATACAGTCTAAGCCAATTGCAAGGTTGAGTTAACATTGCTTTTCACATTGATGCTTTGAACAAGTGAAAGAGTTTTTTCAATTAAATTTGAGTTAATGTTTTCTTTGAAGATTAGCTTTTCCTTTGGCGGCAAAAGAAAGCATAAATGTACTCTCGCAAGTATTGCAGGTGTTCAAAATGAAGCATTTTCTAAGCATAAAAAAGATTTAGCGATTCCTTTTTCGTTAATTGCAGCTAATGCTTGAATCATATTCGTAGATATGAAGGAAATCCTGCTAAATCTTGACTCGTCAAGAACTCGGTATTTATCGAACTTTAAAATGAAATTTCTAGCTGGGCATTCGTTGGTTTTGAATGAAGATGTCTTGAACTTCATTAGCATCTGCCGAACACGAGACCAAAGATGTATACTCGAAAGTTTGAGAATTAAATCAAAGAAACAGTGCGACTCCCAACAACATGCTGAAAGGAACAAAGTAAAGCGGCAAGAATACGAAGCAAAAACGACAAGATTTTAATTATATCAACAATTAGTAACTTATATTTTGCCTTGAATACGGCCATATTTGCTTCGTATTTCTGCCGCTTTCCGCTGTCCCTATGTCTATCGTTTGCAATAATCGTGGAAGCTTTCCTTGAGAATCCGCTAGGCAGCCTGCTACTTTGGTCTTTGCTTCACTTGTTGAATTTCTGCTGCAATCAGCTCGACCGTCCAATACTAATTAAGATTATCGGGCATCAGGCATTGTCATATAAGACAGAAAATATAACCGTTATCTTTTATAATCAGTCGGATGCTACCCCTACTTTCTCATGAAGGGGAACTTCTACCACTATCCGAGAAAGCTGATATTGCGGTTTAACTTGTAAGCTAGCATCAGTATAAAGGAGTATTTTTGGTTGTACATTGTAGTTCAAACTGCTGGTTCTAACACATTTCTTTCTTTTGGGAAAAATACAATTTGCACAGAATTGTGTTTGATAATCCCTAAAATATCTAATAAGACTCAAGCCATTACTGTGTTACAATGCGTAAGACTATACTGTTATCATCGATATTCAAGCATTCGACCTGACCAACTCATATTATGGGAACCTCTGTATTTTGAAGCGTTTTAACTAAACCTCTGTATATATACCTTGAAGTAATTCGAACGTTTTCACTATACCCGTTTACGTTTTACGTTTTCAATATACGGAAAAATTTGAGAAACATGGCAACTGATCTTCAAGTCCCTTGAATGAAAACGTGCATTGGCCGACGGGCTTTCTCATATTGTGGTGCTTGAGTCTGAGACCACTTAGATTTGGAAGTCAAGCTGGCATCCTCTTTTTACGCATTTAAAAGCGCTGTAAAAAATTATTTTTTTTGCTGTTTCTTTCTATCTATTTATGTATTATTGAAATTAGGATAGGGTTTTTAAACGATAAATATTTTTTATTAGATTTTAAGCAATGCCTCATGAAAAGCAGCCTTCTTCGACTGATGGGGTATTTAACTTAAAATGAATGCAATGAAATGAATGAACTGCAAGTCGGCAGTTATTGCACTCAGCGTTCAACAAGGAGACCTTACGAAAGCAGAAAACCTTGTTTTCATATTGATACAATACTTTGTAAAAGCCCGGATGCCGGAATGAAATACTAGTTATAAATTATGAATAATGTTTTTTTAAGGCACTTGCTTCGTGCTGCTCCTAATATTCATAATTTATCATAATTTACATACATAATGGCAAGGGTTCCTCCGCAAACCCGTAGGCAGCCTGCTATTTTTGACTCTATTTCAGATGCTACAAATATTGTTTCGTTCACTCTAAAATGTTCAGCTTCAAAAATTTTAGGCAAAGCCTTTGTCGTACTATAATTGTATCAAATGGCGCATCCCATTTCTCGAGTTATGGGAGTAATCCTGGCAGAATAAATCAATGCAATCACAGTATATTTGAAATTTGACTACAACCAAACATCATAGGCAAAGAGAGATAAATGTTAATTACAGAACTAACACAAGATAAGCATTGTGATTATTTGCACAGATAAATGACCCAGCACTGTTTTGAAAAGTATCCTGCTGACAAACATAATTATGAGAACCTACTCGTAATGTTGTGTTCAAAATATTAAGTAGTAGATATAATTACTCTGGTTAAATATGATGAACGGATTTAGTTTTTCATTGAATCGGGCATATCTTGTGCAGAATTGTTAGATGCCAATCCATTTAAGGATTTTTTTTATATTGATGGGGTTCATCTCTGATAGTTTTTCATAGAAAATTACATATAGATGATTGGTGTTGAAAAATCCACATGCAAAATGCACAATTATAATCGCACCATGTCTATCTCGCTGCTCTGCTCGTATACTAAAAAGGGTGCAGCGTTGGCGAAAGAAGGGGCAAGGGGGTCAGAGGGTGGCAGGAAGTGCCCTGCTCAATCCAATAAATTCCTTTGGGTAATCAATCAGAACAAAGCACAAGTCATCTTGGAATGGACAATTAAACTGTCAACGATAGAGATGAATTTGTGTGTTAAAGCATAATGCCTTTGCTACCCTTGGAGTGCCCCCAGGGTATGCCTTTGCAAAATTTCGTAAAATTCAGATTAGTTGACTTTGCCAACTCATGTCTTATATATCGGTATTGATAGCATGTCTACCATCACATTACTTCAATAAGACATATGTTTTGTTTGATTTTCTACAATTTACAAGATATGGTTTTTAGTGAAGTGAAAGAATGTTTACCCCCCTTTCCCTCCTCAATGCTTACGGCAATCCTTGGTGTGTATCTCACTGATTTACAACGAGCAATGCGACTGTGCAAAGCGTGTGAAAGTGCGCAGAGCCAGTGAAAGCATGCATAAAGTGTGTAGAGCAAGCCGCGCGTACTTCTTCGCCAGTGTTAGATTGTCTTTCAGTGCGCTAGGAGGGCTGATATGTTGTCAAGGAGCGTGTGACCTCTTCAAGATCTTAGTTGCGTCTGAATAATTAATAGGCGAGTTTGCCCATATATTATAATATAATCATTTTTGCAGGTGATGAGATTCTCGACTGGAATGAAATATCATTGGTGGACTGCACCGATGAAGAAGTGCAAGACATTATAGCAATGGACGATTCTTGCGACCTCCATCTTGTTATTAGCAGAGACAGGTGAGCATTTCACATAATTTTCGCTCATTAAAGCAACAGTTAGAGTGGGAGAGAGAAAGCATATCTCCCATCCTCTTCATTCACGCTTGCCTCGCAGAAGCTGATTAAATTTGCACATATATTTGTAATGTAAACTTTGCGTTACTTGTGGATAAATACTGCACCGAGGCCTCGACTTTGTTGTAATGATTATATAGGGGTATGTGTCTTTTACTTATTTGCCTCTACTTTTGAACACACGTCAATGAATTTTAAAATAACGTAGTCTTGATTTTAAAGCCTTGCTTATTGTTTTTTTATGAAACTGTTAATAGTGCAGGCTGTCATATCATCGATCTCTTGCTCAACTGTTGACAGTGTGTCTGACCCATTCCTCTTTCGAACACCTCTTTTCTTTTTACGTAATTCCCATTCGTATGTTTAAGAATGCTAATTGCTCTTTTTCTGTATATATTTGAAAGATTCATTTATTCATTTGCCAATGATTTTAAATGTTTATTGCTTTCTTCGTTGGATCCGTAACGCTGCAAATCAAATGTCATTTTCAAGTTTTCCGTATAGCAATAAATTATTAATATATATGCTAGATTTGATTTGCAACTGGCACCTTGTTTTGTACAACCTACTTTTTTTATTGCCTATAAAATTGATTGATTTGGCCAATTTTATTCCGAGTTTCCCTTTAAGAACTGTTAAATAAATAGTGTTACTTAAGGCCCATCATTTCTTTCAATTTTCAAAGCAAAACTTTTAAAAGATAACTGCAGCTGAGTTTGTGATGAAATTGCTAAAAATAATGATAAAGGTGCAATGATAATCTTGGCTGTAATATCAATTCGCTTTTGAATCAAGATTTTCGTTATTTTCTTTATCAGGTTACAGAATAATATATAGATACTCAGAAAAAAACTTACTGATGAAGACGAAAGTCGAAACGTTTAAAAGTTGAAGTTTTTTTCTGAGTATCTATTTAATATTTAAAAATTTCTATGTGGCAGAGCTCATGAATGTTTTATATATATTTATATATTTATGAACTGACATGCATTATATATTCAACGCTCAATGGAAGTGCTAACTGGATAATAGTACTGCCTGTACTATCACATTCTTTTTGTATACAGATTTCCATCGTTTAATCCAGTGGCTAAAAACATTAAAATAGGCCGTAATGTCATTTTGCATCAATACATATAGATATGAATATATCAAATCAATTCTTTATAAGCTGACATGGAGTATCTACACTAACTATAACGGTGCTACCCAATTGTAAAGTTGTTAGTCTCGACCGTGATTCTAACCCGCGCTCACCACATAGGCCTGTGTGGTGCAGTGGATTGGTCGTTTGACTCCGAACGTGCTAAGCGTGGGTTAGGAATCGCAATCTGAAATACAAGCTGCATTATGACATTGCTTTTGTATATGTTTTCATCGTTTTACTCACTTGCTTACAATATAATAATAGTGGGTGCAATGCCACTTTCTCTCTACACATATATATGTATATATATACCAACCATAAGGGTGCTACCCAATTGTAAATTAAAAGTCTCTACCTGGGAATCGAACCCAGTTCGCTGTCACCGGAGTCAAGCATATGTCATGTATATATATATATATATGTATATATATATATATATGTATATATATATATATATATATATATATAAATTCAAATAGGCAATGGCTAACATAAAGTATAAATACTAGCCATAAGGGTGCTACCCAATTGTAAATTAAACCATGCCACTCAGGCACAATGAAATAGTCGTGAAACTCCGGCGTAGTTTTACGCAGTTCTCACCCAGGGAGAATTGTTTTTGCGTATATGTTTTAAACTTAATAACAGAACCCGACGGTGAAAGTTGTAACTTAAAGTTCCACGCTTGATGCTATGATGCCAATAGCAAGCCTGAAACTCTAAGTTACAACTTTAACCGTCGTGTTTTGATTTAAATTTAAATAATATATATATAAATATATGTAAAGGGAAAGTGACATTGAAGCCTCTATTAGTATAGCCCTGCTTCTTTGGCATCGAGCACTATTTTTAGCAGACTGGTAAACAATAATGTTCATTAAAGATATATTTTATATATATTGATATGCATGAAATACAAGCACGATATCATATTGTTTTTATAAACGTTTCATTCATTTCATTCATTCGTTAACACAAAATTGTTAAAGGCTACCCTATCTGAGTCTGTTTTTTTATGGTTTCGCTTCATTGGCCTTTTGATTCTTGATTGCTGATCCCTTTCACCCCTGGACGGGCCATATGGCCCAATGATAAACACTGCAAAAGATGATTTTTCAGGGGGTTAAGTACAAAATGTTGTAAATGTTCTGATGGCAGTTTTCTATAATAGTTTACGCTTTCACCTAAGTTATTTGACTATGCTACTCCCTGAAAAGCGTAGAATTATATTGGTTTAACTGCTAAGTGAAAAAAACGGGTGCGAAAGGGTTATAGGGTGTCTTTTTACCTATGTAATGTCACGGTGAAAATATTTTGAATATGTCATTTATGCCGTGTACCCATTCGGGACTTTGCTGCCTTGGCGTTCCTTGCAATGCACCGCAGAAGTAATTTACAAATAGCTTGGTTAATATTTTGTTAGTAAAACGTAAATAAATGTTTTGCACCGCAAAATACACGTTTCTACGATAAATCAGATACAAAGAAAGTACATTTGATATGCTTATTGCTTTCTTGCTTTGCCATAAGATAGAAAGAGTTGGTATCATTTGTATCTGTCTTGACGAAAGCGGGAAAAGTCTGTGTTTAGTTAGTGAGAAATCGGGCTTTTCGGAGAAAATGTTGACTTTAGATGTATATTTTTAGACACCTGCAAATTATCACCTGCTTTTAATTAAATGCTTAAAGTTATCGTTTTCGAAAAGAAATCGTTTGCTATGCACATGTAACTGTCAAGAGTTTCCTTGCAGATTAACTGTGAAGTCCGGAGAAGTTCTTAACAAGAATTTCGTTCGAATTTTGTCTGCTGCTGCATGCTACTTACGTTCGGGCAGTGGTTCTCTGTTTATCTTTGTACTATAGAATAAAGTATAGCGCGGCCTTCTCTTTATGCTGCGCTTGAAGTAAACATTTAATATTGAATTTGAGTGAAGCACGGAGACGATCGTATTGACAAAGAAACTTTGAATGCCAGCGATGGCTCCTACGCAAATAAACATAAGCAGTCGATGTAGCAGTTTAGCAATCGATGTTGCGAAATTGTGATGTTAGGTAGTGATAGCTCCTTCGTAGGATGACAGAGCTGTGTATAATGGAGTACTCGGTACTGATAATAACCCCCTGCTTAGGCGCATAATGATGGAAAGTACACATAGAGGCGCTTATAGATTAAATCGATGCTCATTTTCTTTTGTTTTTGCTGGGTTTCCAAAATTTTTACATCTAATTACGGCCTGGTTAATCACTATATGCATTCTTTACTGAAAGTGTCGGGATATATACTAATATGGAGTTTGCTAAACTACCCTAGCTAACAGTGTATGCTTAGCGTAAAGTGCGTCGTTTGTTATATGCAAACAAACAGTTATCATCAACACGACAATGAAGAATGAACGATTTGATTGCTAAGCTGACTAGCATCCAGTAGTCGATACCCGGAACTGTCTTCGAAATCTTTAAGGGAAATGGCAAGGCTTATAGGGATTTCTTATACCACGGGGTTATAAGTAGTGTGAGTGGCCATATAATGCTGCATGTACGGACTTATTTTGCAGCAAAGAATTGCTTGCTTATTTGCCGTGAGAAACAACAACATACTGAACATAAGTTGCTCTGTACTTTCGTGACTGAATTGCTGCAATGACTTGAATACAACGCATTTGAATTAGAGGCAAAATATCACTTTATTTGTTCCTTAATGCACAGAATGACACCATCTCTGGTTTTAAGCGCGGTTCTTTCAATGGGTGGTGGGCAAATATATTGCATTTTTGTTGGTATAATTAGACAAGCATTGTTGCGATGTTGTGCAGACGTTGAAGGGAACATTTAACATCTGTGCACTGCCTAGATCTCTTACTATTCTTATTTAATCAATTATTGTTATCATTATCATAAACATTTTCTTTACAGTTCTTTTCACATACAAAATTACTGAAAATAAGAGCCAATCAAAACACACAAACCTTGCTTGATTTACAATTTTTAGAAATTAAAATTATTTATAACAACCCTAAATCTTTCACAAAGTCTCACAAAATTTGCAGACGCAAAAGTTCCCATCCCATAGTATTATTTTCTTCTTGAATTCAGAGAGTGTTTCGGAGTCTTTCAGAGAGAGGTTTTAATCACGGAGTGAGCTGGCCGTTAAAAGGCCTTAACCTTTCAACCTTATGTTTTTAACAAATTCACCGCAGTACATCTTTTTATTTTAGGTCAAGTATGGAAGCACAAGAATCAAACGTTCCCACGTTTCATCAAAAAGAAAACGGATTTTCTGCTGTGAGCAGCGCGTTCAGCCCCAGAGACAACGCACATAAAACAGCTGACAGCCCGACGCAAAATTTGAGCTTATCGAGAGCGGTAGACAGCCCGCGCGGCTCATCTTACAGCTCCGGCTCGCCGTACGACAGCCAAAGTCCAGCATCTTCACTTAGATCAGAATCCATGCAGACGCAAATGCAGTATACTCATCGAATCTCGCCTTCACAGTCGACACCGGAACATCAGCGATATCTCTCGCAGGGTTTGTTGTTCTTTGAATAATGCTTTATTTACAGGAAACGTAAAATTTAGCTTGTATCTATAGTATATAAAATGGTAATAAAGGATATTGCAACATTTATTTTATTACATGGCCAGTGGAAAATGCAGCAGGGTCACAACTATTTTTGAAACTTCAAAGAACAGGGTTGTTATAATCACAAATAGTTCCCTTGAATAGTAATGTTGGTTGCAATACTGTAGAGTAACCCCTTATTTATAGATATCAAATAAATATAAAGAAACTCAGAAAAAGAAATTCAACTTGTTAGACGCTTTGCTTCCGCTTCATCAGTGATAAAACTTCCAAGTGTACATATAGGTTATACCTCAGCACATGCAAGTGCTGTTATCGGCAAGGGCTCACTTGCTTACCTATTCGCTTTCTTGCTTACTTTTTTGCTTTTCTACTTGTTCGACTTCTTGCTTGTTTGCCTGCAAGTGCTGTTGTCAGAATTGAAATGTACAAGTCATCCTAATGGAACATATTAAGTACTAACAAACGAAATGAAGTTTATTTTGAACGGTGGTTGAGTGGAATGTTTAATGGTAAAGAGCTTTTTAGAAATATTTAGACAAACACGATGTCCTTTAGCCTACCTCACCAGGTTTTTTATTGCTGGTGTGCCACTTTGGCTGCGTTTACGCGTGCAAAAATGGATCGGATCTAAACTGGATCCGATCAACTTTTGGTACGTACACGTTTTGCGTTAACACTAGATATCGCAGATCCGATCCAGTTTAGGTCCGCTTTCCGACCTACTTCTGGATATCTTTCAAAGCAGATCCAGATTATCCGTACCAAAAGTAGATCGAATCCAGTTTAGATCTGTTCCACTTTTGCTCGTGTAAACGTAGCCTTATTGAAACTTAGAGTAGTTATTTATAATTTTCGTAAGTGTGAGGTATACTTTTATAATCTATAGACGTCTTTTATTACTTCTTGAGTACAAACTATCTATTGCAAAGGTAATCTGTCTTTAACAGTAACAATAAAGAGACATAAATATGTTCACCTTGATCAAATCTAAATGATGGAAACACCGTCTCATTTATTCTTTTTCTCCAATAGATGAGAGGAACTTTTCAAGTGACGAAGAGGATCTAGGGCGCCCTTACTATCGTAAAAACTTGCCGCATCCTCAAAAGAGGGTAAGGAAAATTATTTCCATAACCATTCATCTTAACGTCATTTCACTCACTTAACTAACTTTAATTGAGCTAGTAGCATCATCAAAAACACGATTTTAAATTGTTTGTGACATGGTCACATTCAACCCCCTTTTTTTTCTTTATGTATTTGCTTTTCGTCTTTTACTTCTTGTTTCTCTCCTTTTACTTCTTATTTTCCCTCCATTTTTATTTCTTCCTCCTTGATTCTTCTTTCTCTCCTTGTTTTATCTTCTTTCTTCTCTATTTTTGATTCCCTTCATTTACCGTACTTTTTTGCTTCATCTTTCCCTCTATCTTCTTTTCCCTCTTTTCATTCTTTTTCCTTCATTCTCCTTTGTTTCTTGCTTTATCCTCTTTCGTTTTTTTTGCTTCCCTTCATTCAAATTACTTTATTCTTCATATTTCCTGCATTTCCCTTCCCTCTTACAATTTGTTTCCTCTTCCTTTGCTCCTCGATATAAAAATTTCTTTATTTCTATATTTTGCCTTCTTTTTCTCCGTTTGATCCGCCGTATTTTCCTTGCTTTCGCCTATTCCTTTTCATGACATTCGCTTTTCTACTTCTTATCCATTGCGCGAGTTCTTCTTCTCTTGCTATTTGTTAATCTGCTTTTACTAATCCGTTTCTCTTTTATTTTCTCCTATTTTCTCATCTGAGCAATCATTTTGTTATACAACACATTGTTAATTTCGGGCAAAATCTGCAATTTGGAAACACTTCAATGGATCGTTAATCGCCAGAACTCTGATAATTATCTCAAAATTAACTTGAAAATAGATACAGGTACATCGCAAACTGACTGTAGCGAGTTGAAACAACAAATTTAGATTTTTTGCAAAGTTCCTGTGACTAACTTAATTTCCTTTTCTGTTACGGAATTCGGATAGCAGCCCTATTTCTAGCGAAATTTTCGCTTTTTTTGGCAATCGATTTACGTATTATTTCGCAATTTTTTTATTATTAAAGCACCCTGTATATTTTGCTAGGTTGGGCAAGTTGAAAATACAACAACTTGAATTTGGAAACATCTAACATTTTTAGATATAAATTTGTTTTATTGAACTGTTTTTTGACAAAATCAATAACTTCACTCTTCATGTAATTCCACTTTTTCACTTTCCCTTTTGTGACTGCATAAGTTCCAATGATACATTTAACTATTCTCCTTACAGCGTGTAAATCCTCATGTGTCAGGAAGAATTCAGGTCAGTCCTTTTTTGCATCTAATTTCACAGCATAGTCATTTCTCCTTTATGCCTCAAAGTTTGCTTCATATCAGCTCTAAATATATTTGCTTTAAATCTAAAGGGGACTTTATCATCAAAAAATACTCAGTTATCACAATTGGGTAAAGAAAAATAGGTATATATTGCACAAAGTGCATCGGTTCATAAGACTCAAAGCTCATGCTTAAGCACATATACTCGAAAGTACGATGTTAGCTATCAGTGTTTGTCTTAAGTACCCATTCGTACGTAGAACTCGTATTTAATGCCTTTTAGAGCTCTCGGCAAATAAATGAATGGATGAATTAGTTCAAATGGTGCTTCTTAGCCTTAATAGAAAACCGGAAATTGGATATCTGGTAATTTCTCTATCTAGCATAATCAGGTCCCATGCATGCAGGGCTCGACTATCCGTTTGCTGGGAGCTGCCGCTATTAATTTTCATGCACAAGCTGATAAAATGAAGACCATTTTTGTCTTTCATTGCTTCCCTTTTCATTTTTTATTCCTTTTTAACCATTACCAATGAGACATTACTGTCTTTTCTTTGAATAGACTGATACCTTACCATGATTTTTTATAACCCTCTTCTGTTTCTGTTTTAGATACGATTTGAATTTGACAAGGAAGCCTCTAGTCTGTATGTAAATATAATCGGTGCCGAAGGACTTCTCCCAAGAGACAATGGAGCACCAAGGAATCCTTACGTCAAGGTGTACCTTCTACCAGATCGCAGGTATTTTCTTAAATGATAATGTTCTTTTCTTATACGCTGGATACCCATTTTCAACTTTCATGTTGTTTTTAACAGCCATGTTTTGCATCCGCAAAACTTCTGTTGCTATCCATGGTCATGGAAAATAGAATTATATAATGCAATTCAACAAATATTATGTATGTGTCTATTTTTCGATGACCAATGCAATAGACACATAAAATGTTACCTAAAGATAAAAGCTTAAGACTGTTATATCAAGTTATCTTTGAAAAGCTGTAGATCAAGTTATACGGCACTTTCCATCAGCATTGAAAGAGAGGGAGGGGGAGTTTTTGCTTATTGTTCTTGCTTTTTTGCTTGTGATCGAACAATTTTCCAATGGATCATAGCTTAATAGTTTTGTCTCAATATTTTTCTGTGTAAGAGAAGTTATTATAAAGCTGCTCGACCTAAGAGCTTCTAAAGCCATATTTATATTTACAGTTTATAACTCTGTTCACCATTCTAATTACTCTTCTGATCTTTTTAACTCGTGAGAATTTTAGCTTGAACAATTCGAGTGTTTTAACGCGTCTCGCTTCTTTTGTAAAACTCCTCTGCTGATCAAACACAAGACGCAGCTGCTCGAAACCATGAATTCATGTGTCTATCTCCTCCAACGTAACAGTTTCGCATCATATCATATCTGTAATCTGCTAAGGATGCATGGTTTTTCAAGCTTATGAAATTCAAAAAGCGATTTTCGACTGTTTTCCAACGCTGTCCAACATGAAACTGAAAATCTAAAAAGACATAGACTTTGTTATGAGCACCTTGTTCACAGTTTGAATATCGAAATTTTCCTCCGAGATACTGTGAGTAGCGGCGAGTGTCGAATCCACATGGCTTGGTTTAGCAAACCACCGATGTTAAATGATCTTTGTCAAACAGTGATTTGAACAACTTAAACAACTAAAACTAAACAGATATGAAAATTTCCTTGTTATCACTATAGGCGAATTATTAATCATTTTAAACGCATAACGATTTCGTTACCTACTTAATATGTTTGCGCAACAGGCCGGTTTTTCTGTGTTTGTGATCAATCCTAGTTTCCTGATCAATCATATTAACAACCACCTCGCTCCATTCTCTTCTTTCTACATTATACTACATATAACTATCACATGTTAGTAGTGCTTCATTCAATTTGTCTTCAAGACTGTTTATTTTGTTTGATTGCCCGCTTGGTACTCTTAGGAAGGCTCTACACCATTGTAAATATCAATATATATTTATGTTTATATTATTATTTATTCTTATATTCATATCTATATTTATATTTATATTATCATATCTTATTCATATTTGTATTCATATTCACAATATTATTTGTATTTATACTTTAATCTATTTAGCTATTGAACCCTAATAACTAGTATTTATACTTTATACATATACTTAGTACACATAATGAAGTTTACTGTTAACTGGTCTGCTAAAAATAGTGCTCGACGCTGTACAAGCAGAGCTATGCTAAACTTTATGACATAACGCGACGGTTTAAGTTGTAACTTTAAGTTTTATATCTATATTTATATCTATATTAACATTTTTATTCATCTCCACATTTATATTCATATTTTTTTATATATTGATATCCAGAATGATTATTGACGTTTTAATTTGAAGATTCAAAAAAGCAGAATGCAATATGGATTTTACTCTTATGCAGTACAATGACAATTATTAGTTTTGATATTTTGTCCTTTTTTTACTTCAAGTTATTCGTTTGCGCACTCTTCAGACAAACTACAAAATTTCATATTTAAAATGCACTTTCATGCACTTTTTTTTCAATGTTTTGTATTGTTTTCTCTGTTTCATTTTTCGCCTTTCAATCATTTTATTACCAAAATGTATGAAAAATGACCGCTGAAAAAGCTTTTTGATACGGTTGAGAGAATCCCAGGCTAAAATTACTAGTTGAATACAAACCAAGTATCTTAGTTTAAAACTTTTATAAATATATACGCTTATTTTACATAACAAAATATTTTATTTCAAATTTTGAATTTAATATTCGTAACTTTCATTTAGAAATCCATGAGATGACATTAAAATGCCAGCAATTGAATTCTAATCACTTACTTCGACATACAATACCAGGAATAAATATTCTAAAAGCCAAAAGTGTAAACTTCAAAAGCTACATTCCTTAATTTATGAATTACAATTCACGACAAAAAAATTCAAAGAAAGCCACAAGAAACTAAAACCAAGAAATCAAATTTTAAAACGAAAAAAATCAATTTTAAGAATGAAAAGATAACTTTTTCTCTTCATACAAACTCTAGATTTGCAAAAAAATTCTCTTACGTTTTAAATTCGCAAATGTTTAGAATTTGCCAAAAGATTTTCTAAAAATTGAGAACTTCATATATTATAACCATTCATTTAGTTTCTAAAACCACAATTTAACTTTTTCACTCCCGGTGATAATACACTTGCTCAGTAGCATTTTATCCGATTACAAAGAGTGCTTCATATGTCGAAGCAGAAAAATCTTGCAATTTTTGAACTAGAAATGAATGAACCTATTGAAGCATTGG
The DNA here is from genome assembly GCA_964019065.1 of Catostylus mosaicus. Classification (NCBI taxonomy): domain Eukaryota; kingdom Metazoa; phylum Cnidaria; class Scyphozoa; order Rhizostomeae; family Catostylidae; genus Catostylus; species Catostylus mosaicus. The sequence continues at coordinate 10,842,112 of OZ025189.1, read as the reverse complement.
AATCTCCGTCCCCTAAAGTAACCAATTCTCGCTAAAGGTCAAAGGACCTCCTGGGATGAAGGGGCTAAGGCCACAAGGCAGAGTTCAAAAAACCATCAAGCTTTCTACCGACCTCAAAGTTGTTTTAAATACCTCTTTATATCTTTATAGGCCCCAGCCCTGCTAAAAACTAACTTTGTGAAGAGACCGAGGAACGAGGCTGTATTAAGTTGAGGCTCATACTTTTCCCCTTGAAGTACTGAATAGTTTTCCTGTTGAGCTGTTTAACTTAAAAAGTATGCAAGAATAAGAACTTTTCTTCCTTCTTTTCAGTCACATTGAGACAACTAATTTTTTCCTTCATTAGCCCTACTTTTATTACTACCTTTCTTTCTTAATATTAAAAACATTTTCGGTAAACATTTTCTTTACTAATTTTTACCCATGTTTGCCAGACCTTACTACACGACTTGAGGTCGCAGGGTCGAATGGTTTTTTTGGCTCTGCCACAAGACACCGGAGCCATACGCATATGCTATGCGCAACAGAATACCCGATGTCTTGTCTTGTCATTCATATGATATCAGCAGGTGTGGAAAGACAATCACCTTAACGCAATACAAAGCAACCAAATTAAGGCTTAGGCTCAACCGCATAGAGTATTTTGAAAACAGCGTATTACTGGACTGGATATTTTTGATAAAATTGAAAATAATGTGATCAATCTAAATTATTAATGCTTTTGAATTAAATCAAGTTTCATTTTCAATTATCTGGTTTTATTAATACTATTACTAAATTCTTTTCAAAAATTAATTTCTATTACTGATAAACAACTAAAGTTGGAGATTATAACAATATTTCGTAGCCTTCAAAGCAAACGACGTACCAAGACAGCTCTCAGGACCCTGTCTCCTCGATGGAATTTAACGTTTATGTATAGCGTTAAACAGCAGAAGGTAAATATTAAATATAATTCAATACCATGCTTCTAATTCAAGGTCATGATAAAATGGGACTTCTTAAAGCCATCATTATCCTGCTGTAATGCTATTGGTGGAGCCAGCGCTGATCGCGTAACATTAATCTCCATTTTGTGTTTGCCAAGTTACAGGAAAGTCAAAGTGGCCTACCTGGAAAATCCAACTAAAATTATGATAAACTAAGAAATACGTCAACTAATCTTTCGCTGTTTCGATTTCAAAATGGTACTATAATTGATGAAGCTCGAACTTCGGATGAATAAAGCTCTTGAAAGCATTTTCTTATCCTAAGAAGTAACCAATTCTCATTGAAGATCATTGGCACAAGCTGTCCCTCTTAGAATCAAGAGATTAAGGGGGGTTGCACCTTGGGGAATGCAAGTATTGGAAAATTGTCCACTCTCAACTTAGATCCAATATATCTGTCCAGGATTGTGGCCTATTCAAAATTTGAATTTCAACCAACTTTTAAACTAATCATGTTAAGTTTATCTAATCAAATAATGTCTAATTTGATGTCTTTTAAAACTTTTCCATTGTTAAATTTTATTTGATAATTTTTTCTTAAAACCGATGTTTAAAAGCGATCCACTTAACAGCTTAATTCTGGCAAATGACTTTTTCAATCAAATTCTGAACTTTTTAACTCTCTATCTCCATCTGTTGTGCATGAAATGCTGTTTCGAATTGAGAGCTGTTCATCACTTATAAATGGCGACCGAAAAGCGTTTCCAGTTCCTGAACTCAATTTAAAACTTTTCTTTTGTTAAGGTTTGAGGTTTTGCTAGAACAAGCCAGAAAAGGGAAGAGTTAGAGTTTAAGATGGGGAAGGAAGGTATGGTTAGAGGTAGGGTAAAGGTGGGGTTCGAAGTAGGGTTGAAGGTAGGAAGAAGATGGAATATAGCGTGCGATTAAAGTTGAGGTGTAGAATAGATGTTAATTTTGGCTATTGGTACGATAGTGGTAAGGTGTGCAGTTGAATAAGTTACCTGCTTGGTAAGGTCTAGCTTCAGGGAGTTGATTAGTAGAGTACTAGGGTAAGTGTCAGAATCATGGTTTGTAATGTAGAGAAGCACTGAGTCTCGGCTAAGAGAGTCAGTTTTGAGTGATGTAGAGCCCATAGGAACGTAAAGAGCTGAAAGGAAGAGTATAGGATTTAAAGTTTAATGTATAATGATTTATATGTGTTTTTTTTTGTTTTTTGTAGCTTCATGAGCGATCTCTAGAAATAACTGTCTGGGATCACGATCGTCTTGAGCCAAATGAATTCCTCGGCGAAGTTGTCATAGATATGCACGATGCCTGTTTAGATAATCTGGCTCATTGGTATCCATTGAATATCCATAACTACGAAACGCCTCTTCCCTCCCCGACACCAATGACATCTCCACGTGGATCATTTAGAGGACCACCGAGGGAAAAAGGTAACACTCAACTTCTTATTTCGGGTAAAGCTCAAATGTTATACTTAATTGACTGTAGCGTAACGTAAAGTAAAGTAAATCAGCTTAAATTTAAGTAACGTAGCGTAAAGTAACGTAACGTAACGTAACGTAACGTAACGTAACGTAACGTAACGTAAGACAATTTCTTGTGATAATTGTGCTGCTACTGGACGAAAGGTAGGTACGGATTTAATCTTACATTCCTGAATATCAGCCTATAAGCAACAAATTATCTTCCCAGGTATGCCGGATAGTATGTCCGATATAAATAGAAATTTACCGGACAATGAAGACTATTACAGAACGCCAACAGGATCCCCAGGTATGTGACTTTTGTTTTTGGTATTCTAGACCCGATTTGATAGGAGAAAGAGGCTGCGCCAAGTATTTTCTTCAAATCAGATTCGAAGTGAATGTCGTATATTCTGAAAGCTTGTATTAAGTTGAGTTTAACACTTTCACTCCCGGCGATAATACAGTTTGTGCAGCAGCAACTATTGCGTTTGTCAGATTGCAGGGGGTACTATTATGGATGATGTTGAAACAAAGAAGCCTTGAAAATTTTGAAGTACAAATAAATCAAGCCATTGAAGCATTAGCCTCTTCTTGCAAAAAGAATCCTATAGTCGTTTAGAGGCATATGGTCTCTTCAGGGATGTGAGGGTTAATGAAATATAAGAAAACGAGTTAATTATCCATTCCAGGTGCATCAAATGACAGTGATGAACGACAAAGCTCAGTAGCTTCTGATTCAGATATCTTTTCAAACAGAGGATCATATTCACAAATCAGCAGAACACCACAGGGCAGCCTAACGCCCATCGTTAGTCTGACACCGCAAGGAAGCTTGACACCGCAAGCCAGTCTCACACCACAAGGAAGCCTTACACCAAGAGGAGGACCACTGTCAACAGGATCTGCGTCACCTGTCGAATATATGGGACAGAGTAGCCCACTGATTGGGCAGGTTTACCAAGAACGGAACAGTGATATGGAGCAGTACTCTGATAATAGACGAGATGTAAATAGTTATGGTATGAATAAAGGATATGTACAGACCGGATCAAGGACGCTGCAAGATGATTTCAACTATCAAAGGACACACCCAGTACTGCAAAATCTCACTAACGTACAGCACCCAAACGCAACGAAAGATAACGGTAAACTGTCTGACTCTACTTCGGTCACTTCCAGTGCCTCTGAATCAACTACGCCCCAGGGAGATGGCAAGCAGGAATCGTTCCTACAGAGAGCGACCAAGTTCTTTCAACAGCAGTTCCAGCTTGATATCAAACTTCCCTCGGATAAAACAGCAACTGATGGGGCCTTGCAGCAACCTCCAATAGAAGACGGTGCAAAGACTCCTGTTGCAGTAACGACACAGAGCACCGCTGAGCCAGCTCCTTCGTATCCGAAACCATCTCCCATCATTACCCAACATCAGAAAGGAATCTCACCTTATCGTCAAATGCCTCTCGTGACACGTGATCAGCTTGCTCAACAACAACCTCGCGGAGCATCAACTCAGAATTATCTGCAACCGCCCAATCATAGAGGACATAGAAAGATATCTGATTCGCGACTATTATCACAAAACCAGGGAGATTCCCCCGGTGATGCCCGGCGGCGTGTCAGTGCGGCTGGGCGGTTGAACAAGTCACCAGTCTCTGGAGAATCTGGTAGCTCCTCCCCAAATGTGACTAGGAAACAAAGAGTACTGCCGAGTACCGTTGGAAGGCATCAAATCGGTAGGTACTTAGAAATTTAATCGGGTTATGGATTGATGATTGATTGATTGATTGATTGATTGATTGATTGATTGATTGATTGATTGATTGATTGATTTATTGATTCATTGATTGATTTGTTGATTGATTCATTGAAGTACTTTTCTGTATGCCTATGTTTCTATGCTTTTCTGTCCACTCAGACGAAAACGAGAAAGCCGATGCCATAAGAAGACAACTCGGGAATCGGGCATTATCAAAAACTCATGTTTCCGCCATCTTGGGAGAAAGAACTGAGCGATCATATTCGGATGCGAGTCAAAGAGAAGCAACTAGGAGAAATATAGCCGGTATGAAAACATTCCGTTTTTATCGACATTAAATTAGAAATACGTAGACTCACCTAACAATTAAACTCCCTTGAAGAACAGCATTAAACAGAAGCTGAGGTTTAACCTGAAGGTTGTATATCGTATTAAAAGAATTTTTAAATAAAATTAAATAAAAAGGTTTATTCCTTGGCAAGAGTCCAATTTAAAGGATCATTTGCTCTAATTATATTACATTCAGTCTCTTATTATATTGTAAGCGTATAATCTAATAATTTTATTATAATGTTCTAATAGGTTTGCCATGGTGTGAAAATAATAAATTGGGATGAATTGGAATGAATTGGATTAATGTGTATATTTGCTTTGAACATGTTTAATTAGGCTGCCATGTTTTCTGCTCATAGCAGCCAAAAAAACGTTTATAAAAATGGTTTAATATAATAATTTCTTCTTAGTTCGAAGCAACAGCAGCGATTGCATCAAAATCCCGGGAGGGATGATGCCATCACGGCCAGGCTCAAACTATAATGCAAACTTAAAAAGCTATGGCCGTGCTCAGAGCAGCCAATCAATCTTTAAAGATTCACCTAGCCATTATTCGCAAGGCATTGGTCGTTCAGCTGTTGATGGTTACCAAGGATATGACCCGAACTTTGATTCCGCATATAGAAAAAGGCGGAAAGACAGTTTTAGTAGTGGAAGAAGCAGCCCTACCTCATCGGTTACGAGTGAATTGAGCACAAGAAGTGGCAGTTCGTCCAGTTTAGCGAGCTCCTTAACGTTGACTAGCTTCGAAGGAAGGTATGTTGTTTCTATTATGATCAAGATTCCAATCGATTAAGGATATTTCGAATTTACTTATCATAACTTTTTGCAATGATAGAGCTCCAATGCTGTTAAATGTTTTGGATCATGTAAATTTAGCCCGTTCACCTCGCTTATTACAGCTGTATATTAAGATAAAAGTGAAGGTCAACAGGCTGTTTTAATTTCCCAGGTTGACTTCTTTCAATATCTCAAAACTTGCTTCAAGTTATTGCGTGTGAAGGAAATGAAGTGTCATTAAGTAAAACAAGGAGGAAAAGAACAATGAAAAAATTAGAGACATTAGTTTCTCATCCTCCCAACCTTTTCTTTCTTATATGTTTAATTTTTTTCACCCCGTTTCCCCTGTCCTTCTTTGAATCAAGAAAAGGAAACCTAGATCTTTACCATCTCATACGATATGCAACCATCTTTTTCTGCTTTTAAGTCTCATTTCCGTATTTTCTTTATAGCTTTTTAGAATACCTTGTCTTGCCTGAACCACAACATAATTTTAGTTGTAGCTATACAACAATCTTTATAGTAACTTGTTCATTCCTTTTCAAGCAGTCCATGGGTACCAACAAATCTTCGAAAAATGGGAGATGCTCAGTTCACTGATTTCGTTGAAGGCCTAGGCCCAGCTCAAATGGTTGGCAGACAAGTTTTAGGTACACCTTTATTACAATCATAACCTTTTTTAAGACATTTCCCTCTGTAGCGTTTACTATAATTTTATCGATGGTTTTCACTATCTCCCACTTCTATTATGTTCACTTTCTATAGATTGAAATACATTTTGCAACATTACCCTCAAACGAGTAGAAAATACCTAATATATTGAATAAATTAACTGAGGGATATTAAATAAGAGTGCACTAAAAGTGCATAAAGGCACTGAGAGTTTATTGTTTTTGTTACTAATTTGAGAAGGAAAAGGTGCCGACTTGATGCTAAAAACTTAAAAGGGGCTGAATAACTCTTTCAGTCAGTGAAATCCTTTTAAAGTCATTCATCTGCTACCAGGTATAGTTTCAATAACTGCTGCATGATGCCCCCAAATTTTCTTTATTTTCGTCTGTATATCAAATGTCATCTTATTTTAATGCTTCTAGGATTATCTTCCTCTGTAATACCCTTTCAATTTTCTATCATCCTCGTTTTTTTCAGGTTCCCCACATATGGGCGATATTCAGCTGAGTATATTTGATAGAAGAGGTACAATTGAAGTAGAAGTCATACGTGCACGAGGGCTTCTAAGAAAGCCAGGCTCTAAAACTCTACCAGGTTTGTAATAGTTCGATAGCATTTTAATCTAAGTCTACTCTCTTTATGCAATATGACTTTTAGCGACACGCTGTTGATTTCCAAAGCACCCTTTTTCAAATTCCTCATAGATTTGCCCAACAGTGACCCTGCCTTTTTTAAAAATCATTTTGTGCGAGGAAATTATCTGCAATGGTGAATCATGACGTTCATTTCTGTTTTGCAGCTCCCTACGTCAAAATATATTTGATGGATGGGAAAAAATGCTTAGCAAAGAAAAAAACTAAACCATCTAGAAAAACATTAGAACCTCATTACCAACAACAGCTAGAGTTTCATGCAAGTCCAAGGGGAAAAACGCTCCAGGTATTTACTTTGCTTCTAAATGCAGTTTTTGCTTTTAGTTTGAGTCGATTAGACATTTTTCATTGCATTTCATTTTCAATTTTATTCATGGTTGCCCCTCAAATCAGAGGTCGGTTTTACAGTTGTCGTGTAAAACATGTGTATTTCAATGAAAAAAACAATGTGCATAATTAGAAGTCAATTTCATAGAGATATAAGTTAGGGGAAGAAACATATTATTGAAAATGGCATCTAATTTGGGCCATGCAAGCATGGTCTTCAACTTTACCGTAAAGGATGGAAATGTATTGAATTCCAAATATTCCTTTCCAGAACCTAGCTAGGCTGCGCCACAGTTTCTTAAATGATGGATTCGTTAAGTTTTCTCAATGCCATTACCATTTTGTATCCGGAGCGTGAATTCTTATTTATTAAACATAAGTTTTATTTTAAGTTATTTTTCAAAAAACTTTTTTGGCACAAAATGACTAGCTGTAAGAAAAATGATCCGGAGTAAGAATCCTTTTTTAAGATGACATAACAAATGGCAGAAAGTGTTAACAAATTAAGACGGTGCCAAATTTTAGTATATCCAGCTTTTATTATTTATATTTTCATGTTTGCATACTATTTTGAATCACATTTTGCCTTTTTTTCGCCGTTCTGCCTTGTTTGTCTATTGAAATTATATGCTGTCTTTCTAGTGATTATTAATATTGCGCTCCTCATTTTTTTCTTTCTAAGGTCATGGTATGGGGTGACTATGGAAAACTTGACCGGAAAGTCTTCATGGGAGTTTGTCAGGTATTGCTGGATGACCTTGACTTGAGCCAACTTGCGATTGGATGGTATAAACTTTTTACGACAGCTTCTTTGTGTGATCCTCCGTCAGCGGAGAGCCTATCAAGAAAAGACAGCGATCGTGAAGACAACTACTAAGGTGTCTTGAAACAAATTGACAAAGCATGCTATGTTCTACACCCGATACCTTGGCAGCAAGCCAAGTTATCCAGAGTTAACTTCATCGCAAAGTTGCTGCTTCAGATTCAAAGCGCTTTGCTGCCCATCGGCGCAAGAAACTGCTTGTACTGTGGCTGGTTATGGGCTAGTCCAATATGGAACATTTAATATGAACTGAAAATTGAATAATAGGGCGGGAAAATCTTCTTTCAGGCTGTTTCTTAAAAGATTCGACCTGTTTTCCCGAAGCTTCCAGTAATCCTGGAAGAGTTCTTTATAGCTGCTGGAAGATGACTGTTATTTTTCTTCTTTACTAGGAGTAAATATTCTTCAATGTTTTTGGTAATTTTTCTATATAATATTGGTCAGATAAGGAGGCATTACACCTAAATATTGACACATAAAATCAAAACCCTTTATAGCGTTATATCCACAATGCGTAATTCATAATTTTAAGATTCATTTAGAATCTATATATCGCCACTCAATATTGGTTTATTGTATCAAAGAAATAGGCCCTAAGGTATTTCCCATTGACCATATCAAGTGACTTTCTAATTTTCATAGGACTTCAAATTTACAAGGAATGTTCAACCGAGTATTTTATTTGAATTTGACTGTAGTTGCTTCGGAATAAGAAAAACCCTTCAGTCTGAAAACAAGTTTTCTTAGAGTTTTAATACTTTTAAAAATTTTTCTTATTGGAAAATGTGAAAAATATAAGGGTGATTTATCATATGCCTAGAGAGCAAATATTTCACGGTCATGGCTTAAGGAAAAATATTCCAACTCGAGAACATCTCTGAGCTATTTTAGAAGGTGAGGAAAGGTTAAATGGCATGAGAAGAGTTGAAGAAAAAGTCTCCTTTGTTACTTGGAATGAAAAGGGGTAGACAAAGCAATAGTTTCAACGCAAGGATCCGTTACTAGGACACTTCTGATGAAAACAGGATTGCAAAAGTTCTCAGAATTTGTAAAAATGAGAGGAAATTTTGCAATTGTAACGTGCAATTTGACATGCTATTCTTTAGGATTTAAAGATTTCAGATAAGCGAGCTTTTTCTATAATAAAGGCATCCATCAAGTCTTGTAGAGGATGTTTCAGCTCGCTTATAGACTCAAAAAAAACCAAGGAAATCGACACACTCAGCAGATACCTAGTGCTTACCTGTGCCACAGAACACAACGCTGATATTAACTCCAGCTCCCAATAAATGGAAGACCTTACACTAACCCTTACTAAGAAGGGGGCTTAGCACTTAGAATCACCGTGCCAATAGCTAAAATCAACCCTCCTGATAAAACCTAACAAATGAATTTGATACTGCAAGAGTAGCTAAGCATTTGATAAGCAGCGACTGTGATGTGAGCTGAATGGTACATTGAGGACACAAAATAGACTGTGTCACAGAATTGATTTACATTAATACTGTACTATAGAAGATTTTCTTCAAGAGCCCTGTTACCTGAAATACGTTTAACTAAGTTGTATCTCTCATTGTAACTAATAAATCTTGACAGTCTCACATAGACGCATAGTATATAATTTGTTTATTTAGGAATATGTTACTTATTAGTCTCTTGTTTTTTGCGGTTAGCATTTGCTGCTTTCATTTTCCTTGAAATGATGTTTTGTTAAGCAAGTACCGTGCAACCCTTTTAGTCAGTCAACGTCTATAGTCGCTACAGAGCAGTCCACTACCTACCAAAGAACAATGAAACCGAATTTCACTTGGCTGAATCAAAATTTTGTACTGCTTACTCGGTGGTCTGCAAAATCATAAATGACAATAGGTATCATTTTGAATCTTACTCGGCAACTTGGCAGCAGACGCTCAACCGAGAAATTTTACTTGCACCCCCTTGCACCCCTCTAGAGTTGCCTCTAGAGTTTTGGGTGAAAAACTACTTCCAGTATAAGCTATTCGTCACTTTTTCATATGATTCTAAAGGCACCTTGTCCTAATAAATTTAGATCATAATAGCCTGAAAGTTCACAGATCTGCTCCTGTGAATAACACCTGAATAGCTACGAGCCACCCATACTACCTTTACCCCATGATACCTTTGTCCCCCTCCTTGTTTGGTGTCAAAATGTTATCGTACAAAAGGAGCAATGCTTAGTAAGACCTTTTTGTTTTCAAATACATTCTTTGTCATTATTGTTCTTAATTATTAGGAGAAGTATATTTTGTAGATATTAAGTAAAAAGTATAGAGAGTATTATGGAAATAAAGAGAATAACGACCGCTCAAATATTGCAAAATTATTGATCAATTAGATGTTATTTTGTTGAAATTAATCCTCCGTTTATTCTGACATTTATGAATGACTGTTTCCCAACTAACAAAATTGTTAAATTGAATAGAATATTTCAAACACTAACTGTTTTCTATGACGTCATTCTTCACTGTTTTAGATTAACAGATTTCGATGTTGAGGAAATATATATAAACTAGATACAAGTATAAAAGTATAAATGTAAGTAAAAATGTAAAGCATATAAATATAAGTATGATTATGAATATAAGTATAACTTGAGATTCTCAGAGCAAAAACTACTTCAACTTTCTTAACGTTTCGACTTTTGTTTTCATCAGTTACCATGAGTATTACTAAATATCATACTATAACTATAAATATAGATATAGATATCAAAAATAGAGATGTAATTATGAGTATAAATATATTTATTAATATCGATATAAACATAAATATAAACAAAAATATCATAGAAACATAAACGTCAGTATGGATACAAAGAAAAAATTCAGCTTCTAAACGCTTTCGATTTTGGTCTGCAGCATTAGATTTATACATATTTCATTAAAATACCTCTGTCATCAAGACATCGAGCGCTGCAATACTTGATGGCAATTAAGAATTTTTCCTTGTTCATTTTTTATTCTGTGTTTTCATTGATTTGGCTGGGTACAAAGACTATCTTGGTGTTTTTACTTTATTTCACAAAGATTTTCTCTGAGGCCTCTTTTGCAATTTATCCAATAAGAGGCTGAAACTTCGAAGGTCATATTCAAAAATGGCGGCAAATACGGGCCAAAAAAAGAATTTATTGTACTACGCACAAGATCATCCAAGTTTCCGACTATCTGTGAGTAATTTAATATTTCAATGTATTTAAAAGTTGAAAAGTAGACCTGCAATGAAGTTTGAGGCTGAGACCAAAGCAGAAACGATGCCAAAAGTTTCACAACTCTAGTTGTTGGTTTCATTTCATGGGCCTACTGGCCTAATTGTCAGCTCAAGGTTGTTTGGTCTCTGTAGGCGGCCTTTAATTGCAGATTAAAACGCGCCTTGTGCAATTTTCGCACACCTCGAAGCCATTTAATCTTGGTAACTTTGTGTGGTCATCACTGCCTCAAACTCGGCACATTGGGATATTTATGATTTTTAGATATCCTTTTTAATTGTATATTTTGATGACTTGTAAATAATAATATTTTATCTTCTTATGTAACATTTTATGTATTTCTTTTAAGTTGGAATTAATTAGCTACCTTTTTTATTTTAGCTATTGTATTTTATATCCAACAATAAATAAATTGATAATAATAATAATAATTGTGTTTTGGACTTTTGAGAAGGTTTCGCAAAAACTTGTTTTGCGCACAAGAAAATCGAGCTAGCTGAAAAAGTGTGCAGCTGCAAAGGAGACTGCGCTTATCAGAATATGAACTTACTTGGGGTTTCAAGAAAAAAACAATAAGTCACATCCTCTTGCGATTATTTCCTTCGTTATTATCGTGCACTACATTTTGGCTCCATAAGTGCCAGTCTGCAGAGCATTTTATACCTTGCACGCGCGACATCTCGTCGAGTTCTGCCATGCTCTGCAGACTGGCATAAGTGTCTCATGCACTTTGATCAAAAGAATGGTTCATGCACTTTTTATTTTTTGGTTTTGAAACTTTGAACATTAAAAACATTTGCCATATTTATATTTTAGAGTTTTATAGAATCCACCTCTATAGCATCAGGCTAAAAGCTACCAGACAACCTTTGACCATCAAATTGCATGAAAAGCACCATTCATGAGAAAGCCTTGAAAAACAAGTCTGAAGTTTACAACCAAAAACATGCACAAACTGCCTAGTATGGCTAGTAATGATTCAGAATAGTAAATGCTAGAGCAAAATATTACTATATTTAGTTCAATATTTCAACATGATTTACTGTTATCAATCACATTTTATATTGCCAATGCATAAGTTCATTAATTATTGCTCACTGGAAGAATGTATTGAATGGATAAACAACCTATCATTTTAGTGACATTCTTTTACTCACCAAGTCTTTACAAAGAGTAGTAGTTTTGTTGCTGGTCTTTACAAAGAGTCTTTACAAAGAGTAGTAGTTTTGTTGCTGGTCTGCAAATATATTGTCCATGCAACAGCAAACTGTGTTCATTCCAAGTAAGGTCTATCAATGCTTTGAAAATGGAGAAGAACTCATTTCAGCTTTTTTAACAGTTTGAGTATTTAATTGACTCATTAATACCAATTTCCTAACGCTTTTTAGAAACTTAATTAGAGACCAAATCAATTGGGTAGCATTACAAGCTAATTTTTGGAGAAGGAAACGAAAATTCCAAACATCTTTACTTGAGGAAGGCTATCACCTAGGTACTCTTTGGCACTGACCTTCTAAGTCCAAGGTAATCAGTTTCTGTGCTGTTAACAGAAATAATTGTTGTGAATTAAATTACCAAGTTCGTAGAGTCTTTGTTGTCCCAATTTTGTGCTTGACCTATCACATTTTACTTCCTATGCATCTTAGTATTTTACTGCAACAAATAAAATAGTTTTGTGACCTTCCGCCTTGGTATGACATGAACAATTATTTTAATTTTTAATGGAAACTTGAATACATTCCTCATTGCCATAGTTTTATTTTGTTGTTTTCGAAGGAATTCAACTCAATCAAAGAGGCACTGGATGTAAACGTTTCTATTGATTCTTCATCAAGGCAATATCAACAAGAAGTGAGTCAATCCCTTAGAGTTGTTAAATGCCTCATTTTGATATATTTCCTGTCTAGCTTGATAGAATTGCATACATGTATATTTGAAAAAATGTTAAGATATGGGATGAAATATAGTCTTGATATTTTGTGTTCAGAAGCCATTCCTGGTTGTCAATGCACCTGATGAAAGTGATGTATTGAAGATCAGTCAAAGATCAATCTTACTGAGGTATGTACTTAATATTATTTTGAGTAATTGGAGTTATATAAATCAATATTTATTTTACCAGCAGTTGTGTAATAATTCAGGACCCCATATCTTTTATCATTTTAAATATATTTTTTTAATTAAATTGTCATGTAATTAGTCAAGTATTTGATGTACTAATGAAAAGATGAATGAATGAATGAATGAATGGATAAATCAATGTATGAATAAATCTCTTTACTAAAGTATTATTTGTAAATTGTGTCTATTGTGTTAAACCCCCTCCCCTGTACTGAATAATTTGCATATAAATGGATGGTCGAGGCATCATAACCATAGGATAACAACATTGATGAATTTTATTGTTATTTTTGGTGGTTTAATCTCTTATTTAATCTCTCCTTGATTGGTTTTCCTGTGAAGAGAGCTCTTCTTGTAAGTAATTTCCTGCATAAAATTTATTCCCCTTGTATTTGTAAACTGTAGAAATTGTTCTGTAATGTTAATTTTTCTGTGTCTAGTTCAGATCAAACTGCTTAACATTTCTTAGTTCAAAGTGTTTTGTCTGATACTTAGACCAATTTTGCTATTTCAGATATTCTGTTGAGCTTTGGGCATGTGGTCACAATTTGAATGATGTCCTTTCTCAAAAAGAGACAATTTCAAGTTTCATTAAGGTAAATGGTTCAATAGTTTGTTCTTTGCAAATTCTTTTAGTAAATAGTTTTTTTTATCATGATTAACATTTAGCCTTTTGCAGACTTTTGATATCACCTTCTCATGACCCTTTGCCACAATTTTTTCATGGAAAATCCAGAATCTTGGACCTTGAATTGCCATTTATAAAGTTTCTTGTCGTTCAAAGGCTAATATGGCCCCTCCTTTTTAAGGAGCCTGCATGTAGTGGGCTACATGATAATGTTATGTCAATTTGATCTAAAGTTTTGGCGAAACATGTATTAGTGCTGTTTATATCTAAGAGAAATTTTCATGTTAATTAAATTTGTAGATACGATTTTATTATCATCATTATCTAACGGGAGGTTCCCAATAAACAACCGTACTCTCAATTGCCTTCTATCCTGTGCCATTCTGTTCATCTAAACCATACTTCCTCAGGGCCTCCAATTTGGCTTGAAAAATGGTGAGGGGGCAGACTTGGAGGCAAAAATTGATCACGTCACACCATGATGAACTGCCTTTCACTACCAATGGAAATATCTCTATTTCATGAAAGTGTGTTGTGTTTCACGCAATTTAAAGAAGTTGTTCTGTAGATGGAAAATGTGTCTTCAATTAATTCCAAATAAAATACGCGGAGGGGCAAAGCCCCCTTGGTCCCGCCACCACCCGTCGTTGGACCTGTTATTCCACCGGAAATCCCTTTGATGTTGTCGCTATATCCATCTTTCAGTGTTCCACTCTCTCTTGTGCCAGAAACCTTCCTCGTAATGATTTACCGGTTATTTCCTTCCCTCTTAGTATGTGTCGTTTTTCCACGATTTATGTTGTTAATATACTCTGGTTCAAATCTATCTTTTCCAGTATTCATTCATTAGTTCTTTTTTCAGTGCAGCTAATGGGCATATTAAAAGCACAATAACTCGAATGTATCAATCTTTTTCTTGTGTATATTTTTCATTACCAAACATTCTGCGTCATAGCTGGTTTTGCTAAGAAGTTATGCGTGTAGCAGCCTTTTATTTGAAATAGTAGTAATACTTTTGTTGTCTTTCAATATATTTGTTTAAGAGATCATTGCACTTCTTGCTTTGCTGTTCATAACCTTCGGCGGATTTCTCTTGTATCATCATAATTATTGGTACTAAGTGGTCCGAGAAACTCTTTTACAGAGCTTATTTTTCTATTTTGCAAGAGTTTTATCGAATAAAAGAAAAAATTAGAGATTGAAAATTTGAAGAAATTAGTCAGGTATTCGGGAAAGTAAATTATGTCACAAAAGGTGTTGCATAGAATTACTTATTTCAAACAATTAATAAATGGAAATAGTAGAGATTCAAATTTTGGGGAAATTGGTGAAGCGTTTAGGTAAAAACGAAGTTTGTTGAAGAGGAGTCAAATGAAATTACTTATTTCAAACTATTCATAATTGTCTTACGTGACTCTTGGTCTTTCACAAATGCTACTGATTTTGTCATTATGAAGGAGAGGAACTTCTTTGCAATTTGAAAGAAAATTTTTGCTGCCAATAGCAAGCTTTTGAGAAACTCTTTTTTTCATAAGTGGAATCACTGATGGTCTTTAAGCAATCTGATAAATATTTTCTTTTGTTTTTTTTGATGCATCAATCTAAAATTTTTATCAAAACACAAGAAACAGTTAGAATAAGATACCACAATGAAAATGAAAAAACATTTCAACCCTGTGGCTTTACCAAGTAACAGGATACATTTACACCAACGTAACGAAAATATCAATTATTACTGCATAAACTACAAGTTACGAAATAAAGAGAGTGATACAACAAATGATACAATGTCGAGAGAAGGAATGAAAAAATTAATGGAAATAATTTAAGAAAGCCTTTTATATGATTCAATAAACTCAAGTGTTGCCCTGCTTGGTCTATTTGATGTAAAGGCAACCTTTCTTCGCCATACAAGAAAATCGAACTAATTCCTCATTTGAAGGTCCCACAAACTGTATGAAAGTAAAGCTGCGTTTAAGCAGCTGGGGGACGTATTATCTGCAGATGATCAGCGTAGCAGTGCAGCAAAACTATATCTCTATTTATGTTTGGAATATTATTTGTCCAGGAGTTCTTCAAAGATGAATGTACAACTTTCAAAATTGATGTTGAAGCATTTGATAAGAAGTTGTCCATTGATGCAAAGAAAGAATGGATAAATGTAAGAGCAGTTTTCAAATTATTCCGCTTTGCTCATACCAAATAGGCTTCTTATTTAGTGAAGCGTAAGGGAATTCAACACCCTATGCTGTTGAATCGTTGTAACGAAAACCCAGCCATAAAAGCCGGAAGATTTTGCAGACCAGACGATATTTATCACTTCATAGCATTTGAAAGTTTGGAATTGTTACAGCATAACACAAGGTTGATGATTAGATGAGCCTTAGAATTGTTCATGGGGCGAAAATAGCAACACCTTGCAACTAATATGAAATAATTGAGAAATATTGAAATGATAACATTTTTAATGGCAATGCAACATGATCAGAAAAGGAAAAAACCTTTAACCTGGTATTTTAATACATTTGGCATTTTATATTGTATGTTTAATCATTTACCAGCGTTTCGCATTGATATTCTTAGCGTTTAATCTTCTTTTATACCAATCAAAGACCAACTTACTTTATTGGCACCATGCAGTGGGAAAGGACATACAGTCATCTTGTCCCAATTGCAAATGTTGCTTACAATTCAACAGAACTACAATAGTCATAAATAAGTCTGTCCCAAATTAGATGTCGCAATAAACCAATCTTAAAGTTTTAGCTAGCAGAACATCTTAGTATTTTTCTCTTTATTATTTGACTGTCCTAAATTTGCTTCAAAGGATGAAAATTCTTCCTTTTGACTGATATATATCTAATTATGTATTAATTTATTTGTTTACTTTTATATTCTGAAAACTTTGAAATTTTATTTAGAAAACATTGTAATTAGGTAATTAGGTTTTCGACCGGGCAGTTTTGTAAATCAACTTTGCGTTGTAAACTTTACCCTATATTAGTAATATGAAATGGAATGATATAGCTGGCCGCAGGTCTATGAAGCTCGTGCTTCGATAACACAGCCCGAACCTCTGTCCAGCCATCCAAGCTGTCCATCCTTCCGAGGTCGGTAATGGGTACTAAGGAAAAATATTGATGGCACAGGCCCCAGTGCTTAAGTCCCACATCAGTTTTATAGCTTCCAGAACCCTGGCCTTGGTAACAAATGAAAATGCTTGCCTGCTTGCTTCCTTACCTGCTTACTTGCTTGCTTGTTTCTTTGATTGCTTGCTTGCTTGCTAGTTTGCTTGTTTGCTTGCTAGCTTGCTATTTTGATTGCTTGCTTGTTTGCTTGCTAGTTTGCTTGCTTGTTTGCTTGCTAGTTTGCTAGCTTGTTTGCTTGCTTGTTCGCTTGTTTGCTCGCTTGCTTGCTTGTTAGTTTGCTCGCTTGCTATGTTGCTTGCTTACTTGCTTGTTTGCTTGTGTGCTTGCTTGTTTGCTTGCTAGCTTGCTAGCTTACTTGCTTGCTTGCTAGTTTGCTCCCTTGCTATCTTGCTAGCTCGCTAGCTTGTTTGCTAGTTTTTACAGTAGCTGAGAGCTTCAGTTCAAGCTTATTCCTATATTTATAAGTTGTTTCGCTATTTTAACAACTTTGTTTCTCTCTTATGCTTGTAGGCAATTGGTGAAATTTTAGACATCCCCGGTAAAGTGAAACTTAAAGACCCATCTCACACTCTTTGCCTGTTGCTGGATTTTCATTCAACTGATGATGTCACAAAATCTTGCAATTACATATACTTTGGAAGATTGGTATGAAATTCTGCAGTACCTGTCAATCAATATATCCTTCACCAAAATATGTTCTGCCGTATAAACTACGGGTACGCCAATGTTGAGAGTGGCGCAAGGCTGCATCTCTTGTTGAAAAATCTTAGAGGGGGAAGACATAGGTTACATCCTGTTAGTTACTTTTCCATATAATATCCAGTATGATTGATTTCTATTGGCGCCATTGAGCGTTTCATTTTACATTTAATGCTAGGTTGTAAATGGTCATGAAGTATTGTTTCTAGAGAACAATCTAATGTTTGCCTATCCTACTTAAGAATCATCGCTTCGTTATTAAGTTTTGCTGCAATTTCTTCTCACAATTCTAGATATTTTTTGACGTCATCAATAAGTGAGTCTAGCGAATGGAGGAATTTCTCCGGTGATAGGGCGTCTCCCGTACAAAAATATACTTGTAATGAGATTCGATCCATAAAAACTACAGAACCCAAAGCAAAACGGTGACAACAAGACGATATGTATTTGAAAATAGTAAATAGAAGAGAAAGTATTTAAGTAATTATGCTAATATTTTGCCTAAGCATATCGTGTTGCACCGTCAGTTGCAAATGGCCAATAGCGTTTTGTTTGTCATGATAGATAACTGAATTTTGTGTATCCTACGTCTGAGAACTATCAATTAGCGCCTTTTGACTATTGTGCTAACAATTTTATCTTAGGTAGTAAATATTTAGCAAGGAAAACCATGGATTTGTTTGTTTTTTAATTGGCGTTATTCCTCCAAATGTGCTGCGACCGCCTCATCTACATAGTCCATTGGCCTTAATCGGTTCCATATAGAATGGGCTTTTTTCTTCATGTACAATTGCTATATTCAGGTACATAAGTTGTCAGTTGGTTAATAATCTGAATCAGCTGATCTGTAATTTTGCATTTCTGTGTTCTAGTATAGATTGCAAATGGCCAACGGGAACTTCTGCACAAGTTTTCTTTAAAGACACGATATTTTATTGGGAATACCTCCATGGACCCTCAATTAGCATTCTTGATGGCTAATCAAGGACGGGTGAGTGAAGAATCATTCTTATTTACTGCATAGAAGCTTTTTCTCTAAACTTCTTTTAAACTCGATATTGAAATGATACGAGATTGTGGCTCCGAGTTCAAGACACGTAGCTTTGCAATAATGTTTGTAATGAGGACGATGACAATTTAAGGCATCTTTCAAGATTTTATTATGCTAGTAGATTGGTAAATACTTCACAGTAACAGTGATAATAAAAGTTGTCTATAAACGGTGATTTTTATCGGCGACGTAGACCGTGTCATTAAACGGACGTTTTGACTCTGGCTAGAGTCATTTCCAAGAAATGTTAACCTAAAGTTTGTGCTTGCGTAATGTAAATAAGATTAAGAATAAACAATAAATTCGAGAAAACTTTCATGCATCGCAGTTAAGTCGCCGTTTATAGCCACCGTTTATAGACATTTTTTATATTCACCGTTGCTGTAATGTCAATCTAAAACACCATGATAGCTTGAAGTATGCCTCTGTTTTGTCCTCCTCATGATGAAATAAGGGCTACCAAGCCAATATATTCTAAGACATTAGAAAATATATCAGCCTATTTTTTGATTCATTGGTAACTTTTCCTGGCTAAATTATTGCTCTTTTAATTGTTTTTTCATTAATTTGTTACGATAGGTTTGCAGTACTGCATTAATGTTAGTTATAAGTCGTAACTGGTTGATAGATCTATGAAACGATGGGAACAGCACTCAAGAAGCAAATGCCTATACATTTTGAGATCATCGCGTAGGAAGGAAATGCCATATTGAAATAAATGAATAGAAATGGTTTTTTTGCAAATTCCCTACACTGATTTATGATGCGAACTACTCGAAGCTGCCTCAGGACACCTTAGTAAGCATTCTGTGAACTTAAATAGCAATCAAATATTGCATGCAATGTTTTATTTTGTCACAGATATAATTAGCGAACTTTGCATGGTCCATTGCTATTGCATTAATTATGAACTTGTCTCATGTTATTCCGTCTTAGGTGGCCAAAGGATCTTTCGTATATGATCCATTTGTTGGTACTGGTAAGTCTAACTTTACTGTTAATACAGTTTAAACTCAACTATGAAGTATCTTGTAATGCAAATTGTATCATGTAACCCTGGAAATTGTGTGTCTTGCATGTTCAAAATCGCTCTAGTGTTTCTGTGAGTGTTCTGTCTCTGTTCCTTATTGGGGTAAGGAGAGGGATGAATATGCGTTGATTGGTCAGAACTAATAGCGAATCAATATTGCCATTTCCTTCTTTTCACTTTTCACTGTTCTATCTGTCTTTCTCATGTCATCTAGGTAGGCATGGTTGTTTCATTAATCATAAAAAGTGCATAACAAATTAAATTGAAGCTAATTTGAAAATAATTATTTTCCTTTTGTAAATGTGGCATGGGCCCTGCCTTGTTTTTCATTTTAGTTGGCCTTTGGTAACCCCCAAAGGTTAGTGTATTCTTTAGGGAGGGAGAAAAAGTTTTTCACTATGCTTATTCATGTTTTTCAGTTTTTGATGCAAAGTTGAAATCATCTGGTCCTACGTCTGCGGACATTTGTCATCTCCCTTGCGGCAAAATAATTTGCATCTGAAATATTCCATATTTTACATAATATATAATAATAATAATTTTAGGAATATCTAAACAGGATGAAAAGCTTTTCAGCAAATCTTTGCTGTTATCATGTGTGTCATATGGAACTTAAAAACGCAAAAACTATTAAAAATTTCTAAGTTAAGCTTTTGCAATGAAATTTAAAATTTAAAAGCATATTCAAAAAGGCTAAAAAGTTAAAAATTGAAAAGATTGAAAAGTGCATATTTACAGTTTTATTGAAATAGAAGGTCAGTCTTGAACTTTTAGAGAAGCATCTTTTGCAGAAGAATACTTCTTATATTACTAGATGGTAGTTACATTCCCCAATTTCAAATGAATTTTTTTTTGCACAGGTAGCATTCTTACTTGTTGTGCCCAGTTTGGTGCATACACGTCCGGAAGTGATATTGACCGAACTATTATCTATGGCAGAGGTATGGATTCTCCCTTGAGATTATGTCTCCGTACATTAGTGGCAATGTAGTTTTGGATGATTATTTCTCAAAACATCATCTTTATAATTGTATGCAGTTTTTCATTGACTTTTGGAGAATTTTTATTCACAAGACAAGTAAGACCACGCTGGCTCAATATTTCTTGAAATACTATTAATTGAAATACTTGTTTCCATAAGCGTAAGATTCATTCCAGTAGCCATTTAACGACATCTTTAGAATTGACAGCTTGGTTGGCATAACAGCTTGTGGAGAAAGGTTCCAACTGTGATCTCGTACGGTGAGCCTCTTAGCACTTAGGTTCGTAGACCCGCGCTTTAACCACTCTTTCACCCTACCTTTATTAATGTTTTGATATATAAGAGTTTATTTTCCTTTGCAGGAAAGTCTTCTAGGGCTGGGAACAATTCCTGGAGAGGTAATTCGCGATTTAATTTTTGAAATTGATGCTAACAGTAGCTACTTAAACTTAAATACTAATAAGGCAGACGCAAATGAAACGAAATTTTGGCACTCTGATGTCTTTCAAAGCTTCGTTTTTGCAAGAGTTTGACGTTGTCTTCTCAAAGTCAATGGGTATAATAACTGTTGGATCTGCCAAACTTTTATCTATTGGTTAGGGCTTGTATAATAGACGTGTATTTCTAATTTAGTCTTGACGTGTGAATAGCTGGCCGACATTAGCTCTTTTAGCTACCGAAAACAGCAAATTTTAAATTAAAGATTTAATGAAAACATTTCATTTTATAGTCAACCACTACATCTCAAACCTCACTACTTAAGTTATTTACCCTGGCATGCCTAGTTGCAGCAAATATAAACAATTGATTATAAAAGCGAAATGTAAGCAAATTCATACAAGAGAAGGTTGGGATCAGTCAATTCCTTTTTCCTGTGGCAAAATATAAAGTAACTTGTGCGTATATTTATGGAAGAATTTAAATGAGCAAGAATTGGAGACGTTTTTTTTAACAAAACTTGGTTCGTTACATATTTCTATAAAAGATTGAGAGAAAAGACAAAAAATGTTGAATGAATCCACAGAAAGATTTTCGAATGCAACAGAATAATATTAATAAAAGACAATATGATATCCTCCTTTGTGTATGCAAGTAACTTTGTTAATCTGCAGTATATCTTCAATCTTGTTTAATCATACAGTATTGGTTTTTTTCTAGCACGCGATGAAATCATTCGAACAAATTATAAAGAATACTCCTTATTGGATCGCTACATTGACGTAATGGTAGCTGATGTCACTAGAACTCCGTTCAGAATGTTTGAGATATTTGACGCTATTATAACTGATCGTAAGTATCAAGTAGTCTGTTCGTTTAAGTCAATTTTGCCCATTTATTTTGAAAACAATTAACGTTGACATGGCATATATCATGCAGTCAAAATCAGCCTCATTGACTGTGCAAACTCAGTAATTTTATTCTAAACGGAACCTGTCAGGCCACCAGAGGTGATCTTTTCATTTCCTTGAAACGAACAACCCTCTACAGTTTCAAAACTGTACAATATTTGGCTTGGAAAACTCTTCCGCTTAACATTTGGTTAGCTGGTCCCATTTCTAACTTTCGAGCTAAATTAAAAGCTGATTTATTAATTCATTTCCCTAATTAGAAAACATAGCGAGACCTATCTAGTTCATTTATGCTGCCAAATAGGCCTCATCTGTTTTGATATGGAGTTTAATTTTTCATTTTTAGGGGTGGGGGCGTTTTCTCGGTTAGTCCATCTATTTAGAGAGCTCCTCCGTAATCAATGTTTTTATAAACAATATAGATATGTGCTTTGAATCTAGTTTATGTAAAGTATTTTTGTTATTGTATGTCATAAATTGTAATTATGTATTAATATGTATTTAAAAAAAATTGATGATGAAATAAATCGAAAATGAGAAAAATTAGTAGAGAGTGGCTGAAAAAGATAAAATAGTCAAATAAATATAACTTGTTCCCTTGAAATTAATTGAAGGAAACACCAAATTATATATTTAGCTAAAGAGTTTATTTTCGCGAATGAATAACATTAATATCCCATCATAAGTGCTATCATACCATATTTTAATATTGATAAAAAATGTTAATACATATATATTTACTGTTAAGTATTATTTTTTAAGCACCATATGGTATCAGAGAGAGTGGTAGAAAGCTAAACGCCAAGGAGTCAACTGACCAGGAAGAACCCACCAACGAGTAAGCTCTTCTTTGTTGACTTAAATCATTGGGAAGTTATATTTAAGTATAATGTTAACCATCTGTGGCTATTCAGCTCTGAAAATTAAGTTAAAGCCAATTTTACACCGTTTAAGCAATTACATGAAATAGTAAGAATCCTACCAAATCATTTCAATATCTTGAATAGATTTGAGCTCTATGAGCCCTTCCCTTTCTTTATCAAGAGTAATTTAAAAGCAACACAATTTAGAAATAGATTGAATCGAATTTTTTTCCATAGTTTGAGCATAACAGCGTGGCTTACGATTTAAATTCATTTTATTTCTCCGCAGGAAAGATGACATATTTCCTTCAAGTTCCCTCCATCAGTTATCAGATATAATTCTCGACCTTATACACTTTTCTGCTGTTTACTTACGCCTGGGCGGACGGCTTGTTTTTTGGCTGCCTGTGTATGCACCAAGGTTTGTATACCGGATCATTATTTGAACAGTTGCCTTTTCATCTTGAAAGAAACACAGTTTATGGTGGAACTATTTGCCTTGCATATATAACGTTATTTTTTATTTAAACCCACCATTAAACAGCTCAGTAGAAGCAGTAGAAATTTGCCCTAGCCCAAAGTAGGTTGTTGACCTTCTCCCTCTGGCATTCCGATGATCCTGTTCCACATCGCTTTCCCATGTTTTGATAATGCTCATCCACTCCATCAGGTGTCTTCTATTGCCTTCTGTCTCCCTTTCGTGGCTATGACAATATTTCCCGCTCTCTTTTTCCGTTTTTCGTACTTTCTGGGATTCCTCAATTTAACGGCTCTATACATGCCATTTTCTTCGCTCACTTTTACCTTCTACTGTACCCAAGCATTCGTCTTTCTCTCGTTCCGCTTGAATCTCCCAAGACTCTCCTTTGCAACGGCAGCTCAGATGTTTCGACCATTCACTCATCCTCCGTTACAAGGACCTTGCTTTCAAGAGCAAAAAGCGCTACACTACAATCCTAAGGTTAACACGATATAACTTATCCTGCAATTGAAAGAGGTTGTGTATGGTTATGGATTAAAACGTGGTCCTCTTGTTGTCCTATTTTTTTGTAATTTGCCATTCTCATTATAGCTACAGTGATGAGCTTATCCCAAAGCACCCTTGCTTCAAACTCATTGCAAACTGCGAACAAAAGCTCACTAGCAAAATATCAAGGCGTCTTATTACCATGGAGAAGTTCGCAAGCATCCAGGTATATATATTTTAGGCCTATCATTTTTTACATCAACATCATTGTCCATTGTCAAATAGCGTTGTTTATATTGCATAGATTACATAAATATTGGTGGTTGGGATGACTCTTCACTCTACATTGGCATATTGATATTTTGGTCAAACTGTAGAGTATTTGTGACCATAGTCATAGTTGTGACATTAGTCCTAGCCATGTGCTGGCTGAATCTACAACATGCATTTCGGCTCCCTCCTAAAACTTTCGTTAAGCTTCGATTTCTGTCATATCAAAGACTAAATCGATTACAATCGATGCAAAAAGGTATGGCAAGTGTTTGCAGTCATAGAATATACCAAATAAATTGGGAGGACGCAGAAAGCAGTTATGGATACCAGGTTTCTAACTAAAAGAAGTTCGTTTCAAAAGATTTCCTGAGTATTACCAGCAATGGTTATCTTTAGATATCCTAGCTCAACATGAGCTTTTGCCTTGTTTCTACGTTCGCAAGAAGTTACAAAGTTACACATCTGGTGTATTTGTAAATGGTTTAAGTTTAACTAGTGTTGAAAATTTGCCCTTTTATTCGTGTAGTAAAGACTTTTGGTTCTTCCTGCTTATTACTAGAAGGAGCAGGCTAAAGATATTTGAGCTTTGACATATATGTTAGTGGATTGAATGCAACTATAATTGAAAACTTGCCCTTAAATTTGTATGTCCTTAGTATCATATCAAGCCAATTATAGTGTATTGTATTCTTGATGCATTCTAGAACATACAGCACGATTTCTTGAGCCATGCCAATGCAGACTGGAAACAGACCCACAACCAGTTTCGATCGAATTACTTCAAGGGAAATAGCTGAGATCTCAATGTATAAGGTATGAGTTGCGGTTTATTATATGTAGTAAAACCATTGCGATAACTGCCGAAATCAAATCGTTTTTTGAAATAGGAGTGTCACAGCCATTGCACTTGATAACTAGGTGTCTTACTAAATCAACAACAAACTGGTTCTTGCTACCATCGGCTTAAAACATTTTTCAAAACATACCTTAACACCAAGAAAAGACAACAGCAATACAGTCTGTGTACCATGACACCGTCTTGTTAGCCAGTTACAGACATGCACAAGCTCGGTTGCAACTGATTAAGAAAAGGGCACCGATAATAATCTACAGCACATATGCATTAAACTCTGCTCTTTCGCATTAAGAGCGATGGTGCAAGTAAGATGAGCTTTGGCAATCTTTAGGAAATTGCATAGAATGGTCTTCATATCTAAACTATATCATATACTGCAACAGTAATGAGAGTCTATCCAGATCAATCGTATTGTGATTACGTTTCAAATGCCATAAATCTTATTGGTTAACTGGATTGGTCAGTTACGTAATAGCCATTGCAATAACAATAGCTATATTCTAATTGGTTCATCTGTAAGTGACATCTGTATAGCATGAGATGTCACCCATCTAAATACCCAAAAGTGACGCCCTAGAATTGGAAGTTGCCACTCAGCTTCTTAATACGTCAGGTAGGATAGCGATGAAATAGTGAATGAAGGGAAATAGGCATGCGCGGGTCAAGCGTGAGTCAAGCGCGAGTCAAAAGTCTTAGCAAAAAGCAAATAGAGACATTATCTAAGTTTGGAGCTTTCCAATCTGTACACATCAAAGTCATGGCCTGCTTAAACAAGGGACGTTTCTTATCAATTTAGAGTTTTTTATCACAATAAAACACAGAACATAAAATTTACATTAAACGAAAATTTAAATTTTTAACTGATGGACTGAAGGTAGAACACATCCGTTATCGAGCAAAACTTAACTCAACTTAGTACTTTATAAGATATGTATTGATAAAATAAGAATTACAACTTAAGACAACTATAACAAAAATCAGACTCGAAGCCAGATAATTTATTTCATTGTATGATGGTCTCATTTGAAGTGATGTGAGTGAATCAGAAAGCTCATAGTAGCTTCAAAAATCTTTTTATTAGCTATTTTGCTGGACACTTCAACCAAGCAGTCTGCGGACTGGTACAAGAGTTAACAAATGAGACCAAGTATTGCTCGTCTCTCTTCATTTTACGAGTAATTAATTATACATTCCAGTTCATATTCTTATAATTTTTTCAGCATTTAATTCTCTGATAAATGTCAAATGAAAACATGAGTATCATAATGGTAATTTCTGATTTAATCTTTAATAAGTCAATTAGAGGTGAGGGTTGGTTAGAAACAGTGTCATATTTCGCTATGAGAGGTATTTTGCTTCCACCCTTTGAAGTTTTCTGAAAAGGTTTTACAACTTGAAGCTTTTTATTTCCTCCCATTTGTGTTCAGTTCCAAGCAAGAGTTAATATTTACCTCTATGCTTTTAAAAAATACAAATTCTGATTTATTCGGAGTTAAGGTGTTGGCCAAAAACAGGGTCACATTTCGGTAGCAGGTGAATTTTGCTTCCACCCTTTTAATTTTTCTGAAAAGGTTTTACAACTTGGAGTTTTTTATTTCCTTCCATTTTGTGTTCAATTCCAAGAAAGAGTTAATATTTACATTTATACTTTAAAAAAATCAACGGACATGTTATGTTGGCTTCATCGCGTGAAATTTCATAAACAATCGTGCTGATAATGAAATGTTAAATATTGGAGCAGCTTGTGGAAACAATCACCTGTATTTTTAATCGATGGGCTTTGACAGTTGCATGCAACTAGCCATTATTCATTTGGAATGCTTCTCAAATGTTTGACTTTCAATTAGAGGAATTAAGCGCTGGATTTGAACAAGAGCAAAAATTTAATTGTAACATAAATTGGACGCCTTAAAAATCGAAGTGGTTTTAATAGCTAGAAGTCTTTTGAATACACACTGTCTTAGAAGAATGCCAACTTTCTGTCGGGCATATGTCGTTTTATAAGTTTTCGATTTTGAGCCAAAATTATGCTTGAAATATGTTCAATCGGCCCAGTTGCCCTAAGACCTTTGAATGTTGTACATAGTGAAAGTGTAAAATCTAGTTCTTATATGTAATACAGCTAGGACATAAATCCCACTGGTAATGGAAACTTTTTTATTAAGAATTCCGCTTACGCTGTAATTACAACATTACCCTATTATGCTAGGTATTTTGTAACTGTTAAGCGAGGTTTAACATCAAAAAGACATAACGATCGCAAGAGGAAAGAAGAGAAAGATTTGAAAAATATGTGAAAATAAAATTACTGGTAATAGGATAAGGGCTTTGGAAAGTCCATGTCTTCTTTTCTGTGACAATAGATGCAATATGTAGTACGGCTGATGGCATTTGAAAACTTAGAATAATGATAATAATGATAATGATAACAAACAATGTTCAGACATTGCAGCCTTTTCAACGATATCACCGAGGGCCCTGTTTGAAAAAAAAACTATTTAAAATTCGAATTATTTCTTACACAGCCTTGCAATCCATAGCAGTTTTGACCTTCAATAAACTCCTTCCATATAAAAGCCATTAAAATTGTGATTGATGCTGGTTGACCTTAATTTTTTCTCATTTGTTCTTAATTGGTTTTCAATTTGTTAGGATGCAGCTCAATCAACGTTTTATCATGACATTAGTTCATAATTGTAAATATTGTAAATTTGATGACAAAGTTACTAGTTTTATTATTGAAAATCAAAGAGATGAAACGAAAAATCAGCCGATTCTCCTAAGGCTTACAGAAAATGACGGTTCATGTTAAAATGTTCTTGGAAAGCATATGCATCTATGTCCTAAATTAACTTTTAACGACAGTGCTTCAGCCCCAGCTTGATCTCAATTTTTTTCTCTGAGTTTTCGTTTATCGATACATTGATAAATGGGTTCAATTTCAAGTTACATAATTATTTCTAAAAAGATATGTACTACATTCACTATTCCAGTGTCCTGTAGTGTTTTATTCTGTAAACGCGAAGACGGAAATAATCCAGAAACCTACAAACTTTATGTGTAGGAAGGTTGTTGCCAAAGATGAGGAAGCTTTTCTTCAGGAAGTTGCTGTTTTTTATTTACATTATAATAACCATTATCTGTGCAAACTGCTCGAGGGCAAATGGCTTCCTCTACAATGTAGCATTCCTGATATCCAAGTTTTTGATACCTGTGCTAAAGCAAACGAATTATATGGGAAGATTTTTAACTATATGTTTTTGGTGGTACAGAGAAATGTTGTCTTGTATGAAATCATCGTAAAGGTTTTATTAATTGAGATTCCATATGGAGGTTTATTTCAAAGGAGGTTATAGAGAGGGGCCTTTATGAGAGATGGGGCATAATAGAGAGAGGGAGAGAAATGGAGGTAGGGGCTTATTATAGAGCGGGCTTCATAGAGAATAGGCTTATTAAAAAGGGGGCTTATTAGAGAGGAGGCCTAGTAGAGAGGGGGCTTTCTAGAGAGGGAGCTTTATTATAAATGGGTTTATTAGAGAGGTGGTTTAATGGAATTGGATATTGCTAGAGAAGGTGGCTTTTGGATTGGAGGCCTTTTAGAGGGAGTGTTTTTCGAAAGGGGCTTTTTAGGGAAAGGGGCTTTTTAAAGTTTAGCATGTACATTATAAAAACAATTTTTCTGAGATTATTATGCTATACCTCTTTGAATAATGACTAATACCACCAGCTTCCTAAATCTAATGAAATGACTTAACATAATTTTTCAATTAAGACGAGTCAATGATAATGCATTCGTCTTTATCAAAATTATCTTAGTCAACTGATATATCTGGGACATTTTCTAAGTATATCTGAGACTTCCTCTGGAATATCTTGGAATGGATGAAAACCAGTATATCAAAGTACAAAACAGGCCATATTTTATTGGAGAACGGATTATAGACAAAAGGGTTGTTTGGATTTTTTCGCCAAAAGGGGGCTTTATAGTGAGGGCGTTAATAGAAGTATGGTAAAAATATTCTTGGGTTGTGTAGCCATGGCCGACGAGACGTTTTCGAGGACCAAGGGCAAAACTGCATAATGAGGCCCCTTGTGTCTGTGTCTGAAGCAAGCAAAAGGAGAAGAAAGCAAGAGAGTCTAGGGAAACTGAATCTGGATGCACTCTTAGAAGCTTGTAGGTCGCTTCTATTGGGAGTTTCCTTGAACACATCTAAAGAGAATATAAATTAAAATTTCATTATTAGTTGACGAGGCCCCCTGAAATCTGAGGCCCTGGGGCAAACTGCCCCCTCTGCCCCTCCCTCTCGGCGGCGCTGTGTGTAGCATACATGTAAATTTTGTCTTAACGAAAAGTTATACCTCTGACTTTATACCCAAATGCATATGTATTAAGTGGCTCATAGTAAATATTATCGGCAAGCATAGTACAATTGTTTGGAAACAGCATATCACTGCACATGGTGACTATATGTTGCCATATTTGTTATCATACAAGAATTTTGCGTTATCTGGCGATATGTGGTATAAGGTCAGGAATAAAATCGTGCCCTTTATTAAGCTTAATTTATAATTTATTTTTCGCATAGTCATGCTTATCGTGCACATGGTTTCACGCGGGAATGCATATTTTGTAGCAACGGCGTGAGTATTCTGCTAACAACTGTTAGGCCTCGGTAAACTATTGCTTTTGTGTAAAGGACTGCAATTCAATTTCTCCTGTCTAGCTTATCAGAAAGGGGGTTGCTTTATATTAGCAGAACCCACTCAGAGTCCTGAGCACCCACAGCACCATTAGCATCTTTTTCTCACTTTAATTTCATTCAAGTTAATGTTCCCATTATCCAGCTTTAAAGGAATTCAATGATGAAGAGTTTCGTTTTTGTTGAATTCATGAATGGATCAAAAATGTAGTGATTCCTTTCCTGCAATCGTTCTATTTGCGAAAGGTCTCGACTATGAAGTCTTATTGAATCTATCCAGGCCAGTTTATTTGTAGCCAATATCTTTGAGCAAACATTGTTGTCGAGGATAAATGCAAAACATTTAAATATAACCATATTGATTGTCATTCTGATCTATGATGAGACTTTGTTTCATGGCAACCGTCTGTATTTTTGAGGCAAACTGGGTCAGGCTCTTCATGATCTGTACCTGAGGCGTAGAGAGGGCAAAATAAGGGATCATGTATACAGTAGACACAAGCCTACTAGACTACTGGCCTAAGCTAACACATTAAGTCCAATTATAATGCATAAGGTGTTTTTCGCGTCACATCAGATCTCACTTTGGAATTGATTTAGAGATCCCTGTAACGTTTTGCAGCATTCTTAAGGGGAGCTTTGCAAGTGAGTAAGATTGCTGTTTTCGCAGCTGCGTTGTCTAAGTATAACCAGGAGGCACCAACGTTGAATTTACGAAGTTCTTTTGAGGTAGAGAAAATGTCTCTCGTTTTGAATGTTTCTGTAATTTCAAAACAGACTGATTTATGTAATATAAGCTTTTTAGTTGAAATCGATGGAAATCAAATCCAAATGACTCGCCTTTGAAGAGGAAAATGTGAGGATTAAGGTGTTGGTTTATAGCCTGTTTTTATTCAGGGGCTACTGTACCCCCTTGGTCGCTTTGTGTAATCGTATGTAGCAGGGTACAGCCACAGACGGCGCTCATAACGGACCAGCTACCCATTTATTTTAAGGGTGCTACCCTCATAAATGGTAAGGGTAATGATTCGAACGAGTGACGTGTAGATTATTCGTCTTAAACCTTAACCAATGCATACGAGAGACGATGGTATTAAATTTTATTATCTGTATGATGAAAGAAATAAACTCTTATTTCTATACTGCAAATACAATGCATTAATACCCATGGAGATAGAGTTCTCATTAATCTCTCAACGTTCCCGACTCACGATCCTGGACCCTTTACTAAACTTGCTCCCCCCCTTGAATAGTGCTTCGCTTTCTCCACTGCCCGTGGGAACAATTTATGCAATCGAATATCCTTTGCTGCTTACGTGAAGTCTTGGAGGGTCAAGTACCTGTATCCTGTCTACATTTATTCGTTTCAAATGATTCTGTTATTGTCAAGATTGTCAATATTGTACCAGTTGTGCAATGTTATGTTTCCAAGTTACAATTAAGCTGGTAATAGCAGATAAATGCTGAACTAACACGACTCTCATCTTTTAAGTCATGTCCATCCTTTTGTGGTCTTAAGTTTGATTTGCGGCTTGTAATTTAAATTAAATTCTTAAGTTGATGTTTAAAAGAAACAGCTATTTTCTACACAGCACATAAAAGACAGAAGATTTCTGGCTGCTAAAACCGATGTTTCCTTTAATGATTTGCCGGCCTGCTTTCATCCTATTTAAAAACATTTTTAAACAAAAATCAACGGACTTAGTTTTCTTTCTGCTCAATGTTATAGTTGCTTAATTTTTTACTGCTTCTTTGATAGGGATAATCTTTACAAGAACATCAGGCTAGGATTTGCTTAGGCTAATATAAGGAAAACCTGAGACTGAAAATACATGGAAAATAAGGCTAAAACTGGAGCTAAATGTTCATATAAAAAACGTTTTACTTGCCTCTAACACCATGTTGCAGAGATATCTGTTTATTTTTTGTTGTTACAAACAAGTTTAGTTGAAACATTCCGCTTTCAAAAATGCCCTTATGATCGCAGTTTCTGGGCGTTGGTGAACAGCGATAATTGCTAATTTCTCAGAGCTGCCCCAAATTTTGTCGAAAGCTGGTATTTTCTTGCAAAGGCCTTGGAATAGAAAATGATGTTTAACTTTACACCACACCCCGTCCATCTCTGCCCATGCGTTATTCCAATGCTTAAGTTTAATATTGCAATTTCTAATATTCGAATCCCCAATATCCTTTTAGTTTTTTGTTTTTATGCCTGTCGGGGAATTTTTAACGGAAAATCGTATTCTTATACTCAGAAAGATACCCTCTATAGCCCCATTGTCGGTGAACCTAGCCCCCCGCCTGGCAAATCCTGGCGCCAACCCTTTTACTTATTAAGCAAAGAAGCTAGAAGAAAAACACTGCACCAAACCACCGGTATTATTGGAAAATAAATCAATGTTTTAACATCTAGGTTGTAGTTATATCTGCTTTGAGATTTCCCCTTTCTGCTTCTAACAAACATCAAACCGACCCCCTTGCCATTTACGCTATGTATTTGTTCCTGTTTTCCAGGAATATTCCTTCCGGGGGCATGTGTTCTTAAATTTGCTGTATCAGCAATGCAGCAACTTGACAAGTGGTTCTATTTAATCACAACACCTGCTGTATTGATAGGATTATTACCACTATTTATGGATATTCGCGAGAAATTGTTTGATTCGCTACGCAATTTTATGAAAAAGCTCATAGCAAACAATCGCCAAAGCTGTTTCAACTGCATTTCATTGATACTGCTGGTTAAAATTTAATGAGATGGCGAGCAGCCTATAGAGCGATGCTTTGTATCACGCATCATTGTGAGTGCTGATTGAACTAAAGTAAGCAAATGATTACAAGTTTCAATCGTGTGTATAAAAGTGCATGGTTAGCATCTACGGGTGAATTGAAAGGTCTCCTTTTGATCGAGTATATTGGCTGGCTTTTAAAAACAAATTTACCAGAGACAATTATGGGAATACGGAGAGGATATGACATTTTTAGTAATTCCTGTAATATCCTGTTTCCAGCAAACCTGGACTGCTAGCAATTTTCATCGTTTGTATTCACGTGCTTTTGGTCGAAATCTCATTTTACGTATCAAGTTGAGTGTAGAATTCGGCGCGGGAGTTTGTTTTCAATCCGCGGCATTGCAGCACTTACCCAAGATTTTATCACACAGGCTGCAGGTGGAAAATACACTGCCGTTTTTGCCAGAACAGTGAAATGTTTTCTCGTTTTGATAACGTTGCTTGGAGGCAGTGATTTGATAATCCTAGCGTTAAATGACGAGGAAATGAATGCGTCGCTTATTCGTTGATCGAACTAGAGCTGATTGCTGTGCAACTCCATAGTCGATAACAATACAACAAAATTTTTGGCAGAGGTATGAGCCGAGTCAGTTTAAAGTAAATTTAAGGAAGTAAGCTTCAGTTTTGTTTTGAAATGATCAACATTGACTTATATTTAAAGGCAGAGCCTAGCCGTTTTGGATCCATCAAAATCATGAAATATTTTACAATAGTAACGCTGCTAGCCATTTTTTATCCTTCGTCACATGCAAATGTCATAGCACGTAACCTGTCCCCCTGCGACACGTCCATATTCCAGCATAATGGCGTCGAGGGGGCAACCAGGAGGACCTTGCTCAAGAATGGCAATTATATTATTCAAGGTATATTCCCGTTATCATCTACCAGAGATAATTGTAATACTATCTTACAGAACGGTCTAGTAGCAATGATGGCATTAACGTTTGCTATTAAGAAACTAGAGAACAGTTCAATGCACTTTAACAGCAGTAGTTTTGGATTTCACATGGACGATAGCTGCAATAGCATTCCGTCTATTATGGCAATTGCAATCGAGATTGTCAACCAGTACAGAGGCGAGTCGGTGTGTAGAACGCGCTCCTGTAATGGCCAGTTAAAAAGTGTTGAGCCGATAACCGCAGTTGTTGGCCCTTTCCAGTCATTTACATCGATCCCCTTTGCGAGTCTACTTGGCCTAGAAAGCATACCCATAGTCAGCCCGTCAGCTTCGAGTCGGCTCCTCAGCAAGAAAGACCTTTATAAGTCGTTTGCAAGAATAATTCCCTCTGACATAGTGCAAGCAAGAGTTGTCGCTGAGGTGCTGCGGAAGTTTAAATGGAATTATATATACGTTATTGGCAGTGATGATAATTACGGTAAGCTGGGCATAAGCATACTTAAAGACTATACGGAAGAATATAATTTCTGTATCGTTGCAGATGATTATATTCCATATGCCACCAATGACATGGAAAGAAAGGCGATGGAAATAGTTGACGTAATAGAGGCGAATGGTAATGCCAGAGTAGTTGTGATTTTTGCTTATAATATACAAATAGAGTTGATAATGTCCGAAGCAGATAGAAGAAACCTTAAAAGGGTGTGGTTACTGAGTGACGCATTTCATTTAACAGGCGAGGGCTCGCTCAATTTGACAGACAGACAAATTAGTGGGCTGTTCAAAGTTGCGCCTAAGAGTAAGCCGGTTTCTGGCTTTCAGACGTTCTTAGAAAATGAAATAAAGACCTCGCCACACTGCAATATATTTCTGAAACTGTTCATGCAGCAGGAATTTCGCTGCACGTTTAACGATTCAATGGTCTTCTGCCCAAACCACACAGCTGAGGGCATTACAAAAAAGTTTTTAGAAGTCGATTCAAGTCTTATTGGCAACACCGTTGATGCTGCAAACGCAATAGCTGTAGCTATTGACAAATTTCATACAGATAAATGCAACTATACGCATGGTAAGCTACACTGCCCTAATCATTTACGTTTAGAGCCTCTTGTTCTGACAAAGTATTTGTTCAATACAAGTTTTCGTAATGTGTACGGCGAGGTATTTGAGTTCGATAAAAATGGTGACCCGAAATATCCCAGCTATGACATTGGCAATGTGCAGAAAGTAGATGGGAAATTCCGGATCGTGAGAGTAGGGAAATGGGACCCTCGCACCAATTTAGATATTGATATGAGCCGTGTTGTCTGGCCTTACTGGACTGGAAACATCACACCGAAGTCGACGTGTAGCCAGGATTGTTCGCTTGGATATTACATATCAGCGAGGACCGAATGTTGCTGGAGCTGCGAAAAATGTTTGCCGAATACTATCAGCACAACGAGTAATTCCAGAAACTGTACGAAGTGCCGGGATGGATTCGTTTCCAACGAAGATCGAACCGAATGTATCAAGTACAGTTATATAGCATTGAACGCTGATGATGTTGCAGGGGTTGCGATAATCGTCATAAACACGCTTGGGATCGCCTTCTGTTTGTTTATATTCGTCGGTTATCGCTATTTCAGGCGATCAACTATCATCAAAGTACACACGAGGATGGCTCATGTTCTCTACCTCTCTATGATACAAGTAGTTGTCTCATTTGCATATGGTGAAATTTTGCTGATGAAACGATCACACAGTTATTGCGGTATTATAGTAGGCAGCATGTATGTGCTGAGAACTGGATTCGCAGTTTTGATTTTTTCAAGGACTCGAATCTTTCTCTCGATGCTTCAGAGGTTCATTGTGCCAGCTACTGGTATGCCACTGCATCTGGCCCATTTAACTGTGACATTGGTACTAATGGTGGTACAGTTTGGTTTGACAATCTCCTGTGGGGTTCTTGACCCTATCAGCATCAGTACCCAACCACTGGAAATCGAAACATCCCTAGCGTTAAACTGCAGTTTTGATTACACTGTTTTCCAAGCTGTTGCATACTTGGTCTACCCGAATTTGGTGCTGTTGATAACAACGGTCGCAGCCATTCGTGAAAGAAGTCAACGTCATCTTTACAGCGAAGCGAAGTTTTTAAATTTTGCTGCTATTGCCAATTGTATTTTATCTGTTGCCTTCTTTCCTACCTATAAATATGTTGTGGGTATTTACAAGACAATCGTCTTGGCCTTTACCATGGATGTTTGCGCTTTTACTTACATCGGCTGCCTGATGTTGCCCCATTTGTACATGGCCTATTCGGACAAAAACAAAGTGTCATCGCCAAGTGAAGATGTCTCCACGGACATATCACTAGCTGCAATGCACCGTGCGAAGTATCGGACTTCCCTGCAAGAAATACAAGAAGAGCAGAGTGTCCATAGAGGGACTAAGGCTGAAAGTTGATTCGTTTTGTCCGTATGTTGCTAGTTATATTGTACATACTTTGCAAGGGAGTTGTGCTGGTGGCTGGCATGTAAAGTGCCGAAGCATTCGTTACACATAATAGCCGCAAAAGACCTGCTTTTATCTAGACGCTTTCCTCAGAGTTTTCAAGCAGCTATAAGGAAAACCACATAAGAAGGAAAATGTTCAATTTAACATGCTTTGACAAATAAAGATAGTGGTTCGACGCTCGTGGTTAAGGTTTAAGACTAGTTATCTAAACGTTACTGCTTCGAATCCTTGCCCTTACTATTTATGAGGATAGCACCTTTCTGTTCCCAAGAATATAGATAGGAACCTGCTCCGTTGTTACGGGCACCGTATGTGGCTGCATTTCAACCACCCCAATTTCAACACAAAAATGCCTTTATTGCTGATCATCGATGCAAGTGCAAATGTTTAGTTTTATCTCGTTTACCACCTGTTATCATACAGCTGTGCAGTATCATCTAAGGCATCTACCTAAATTGCATTAACAGTTAGGGCA
Organism: Catostylus mosaicus; assembly: GCA_964019065.1. Lineage (NCBI taxonomy): Eukaryota > Metazoa > Cnidaria > Scyphozoa > Rhizostomeae > Catostylidae > Catostylus > Catostylus mosaicus. The sequence continues at coordinate 10,805,791 of OZ025189.1, read as the reverse complement.
CAAGAACCTAACTGTTGGAGCAGAGAACGGTTTAAAAACAGGGTTTTTTATCTTGAAGGGATCAGCCCCCCCCCCCCTCTCTAAGAAATTACCAATTGTCGCTGAATTGCATTATGACAAATTTTCCTCTTTGGATGAAAACTTTGAGCGTAAATATGATCTTCATTAACTTTCAAGTGATAGTGGCAGCTAGGAACAATCTTATAGGATTAGAAAAGGAAAAATGGTCCAATCTTACTCTAAAACTACACTTGTTTTTAATTAGAAATTAGATTCAGATTTTATAAGTAATCCATTTATTGAAGTTTTATGACAGGGAGTGAGACTTGGATACGTAGAAACTGGGCTCAGGGTATCATTTTAAAGCTTTTCTTTTAGTTATTTGGCGGTCTTATAAACCATATTCTATTGATTGTATACTGTATTTTTTTAATGAGTTGATATTTGATGATCTCTAAAGCAACATGGGACTTTTTCACCAAAAGAGGTGTCCCCTATAATCTTTTAGTAATGAATTGTGTAAGATCCTCTCCGTAAATTCTCGGCGTTACGGAATAAACTCCCTATCGTTTAGAGGAAGTCTTTTAAGGAATGCACTAAGTGATGAGATACGATTACCAACTTCCATAACAAAATTTTTAAAAGAAATACGACACTGAGATAGAAAAATTTGTACGTGCCAATTCTGCTCATAGCAAGTTTTTATTTGTTTGTCCCCTATTTTTTTGTTAATCCTTTAGTTTTTTTAGCCTATAATTTGTAAAACTTTGTATTGCATTGTAAGTAAATAGTTGGTCGTAATTAGTTGATAACTAGAATTTGAAAACCAACTATCAAAAAGTTTTGATTATCGATAATTGATTATTGATTATTGATTATTGATTATTGATTCCCCCCTTCTTTCAATTCATCCTTGCACTTGGGAGCTATAAGCATCTCCTATGCATTACATCACGTCTATGAAATGATATATGTCATATCTCTCGTAGAGAAATTCTGGTGAGCTAATCTTTAACAGTTAACTACAAGAACATAGTTTTCAGAGAAGCAGAGGCAAGCACTGTTTCAATGCTGGTCGACCCCCTCCTTAATTTGCACACTACTTTGCTTTTATTTACCGTGAAACTAAGCTCCCGGGGGTTATCTACTTTTTGAAGCTCCTAAATAGCGATTGGGAGGGGAGCTTATCAGATAGGGATGCTTATTAGTAAGTCGAATATGAAAGTTAGCAAAATGTCGTTCTGTATGTTGATTTCGTTGTGCATCAGTGATGCCGGCAGCGTTAAGTCTATCAAGATAGATTCATTTCATTTTTCAATAAGTATTTATTCATTAAATGCGTATTTTATTACTTATAATTTATAAATCTGGAACATCTTTTGAGCTAACATCTTTCTCTAGGGAAAGTTTCAACTGCGAAAAAGGTATCCTTCAATTATTTGGGGCACACAAAAAGTTACTCACGTCGTCCATTTTTCCTGGGCGGGGTTGGTCAGCCTTTCCATCCCCGGTAAAAGTACAAGCAAATAGGCATTGCAAATTTTGATCTGCAAATGATCCACAAGCTATTGAAGCATAAGCCCATTGTCCAAAGAAGTAACCAATTCATGCTGAAGATCAAAAGACCATATTGTCACTCCAAGGGTCGAAAGGGTTGATGAGGGAGCCTATATTCAATTTTTGCCTAAAATAAAGGAAATAACAAAGAAAAAGCTTGCAAGAGAAAGGGGGGCTTATTGAAGAGATGTCTCAATGAAAGGGGGGTTTCTTATAGAGGGGCTTAAGAAATAGGGCCTTAATAGAGAAAATATAATTTTCTTTAACTAGTGCTAATCAGGATTTCCATTATTTGGATGGGATTGTCTAGAATAATCTTTCCGATATTCTTATAAGTGTGCCTTATCTAATCCAGTCTAATCTAATGTAATCTAATCTAATCTAATCTAATCTAATGTTATCTACTGTAATCTAATCTAATCTAATTTGAATACACGGTACAGGCTTTATTATGAATATATGTTACACGTGGCTAGTAGGATAGTGTTTGAGAGAAAAAGTAGGATTAGCATTGCTAAGGATTTCTAGGAAAGTTTGAGTACTGTATAATATCCAACCTGCTTTTATAGAAACGTGTAAATGGACAGATATCCCTTGGTTTTATTCGATATTGTATTCTCACGAAGCCTGTTTTATCAGCTCTATTTATCCTATTGAATCTGAACTCTAAACTGTAATAAAAGTCACCTTTTTAAAGAATCGTACTTGAGTCATTTTGCCAATTATAGCCAGAAGCTGTTTTGTTTATATTAACACAGAAATGCCGATTAGCATGTTTACCTTAAAACCCCTCTCCTTCACATCAAAATTGCCAGTTGTTTATATTACCTTGTATAGAATTATTTCATCAAAGTATAAATTCGGCAGGTTGTTTGTTTAGGTGTTTATACGAAGTATCACTGCAATGTTTAAACAGAGAACCGAGCACTTTCAAACATCCAAAACAATATCACGTGCTCTATAATCTGCCCAGCAAGGCTACTCCTATATCATATGTGTAACTACACTTTTTTTATTAGAACCAGATAATTTTTGCCGAGGCTCGCTGTTCTTAATAGTGTTCTTATTTTTGGAGCGATTTTTTCCTAAAATTTATTGGAAACTAGATGCAGTAAAAAATACAGCACAGTACAGTATAGCTTAATGCATTAACAATTACATTTAAATTTCCAGCTATACATGAACTCAGCTACTTTACTACTGCATAACTCGCTGTTTTGTGGATGACTTTTGTTTAGGAACTGCATGGTTTTATTTTGTTGAAATGACAAAATTCAGAAACCTCTTTGTTTTTTCTTGTTAATTTTTTTGATTTCTCATCCGAGGCTGAGCATGCTCTAAAGTTGTTCTTATTTTTTTTGGGAAATCGAGCCTCAGTGTTCTTATAAAGAAAAAAGAGTGTATGAATATCCAGATTATCAAGGGCCTGATTACCGACATGAAGGTTGGGGGATTTGATTAAGATTTTATGAGGAAAACTCATGGTGCGCAGACTTTAGAAAGCTCAGCTCTATTTCCAGCCTTACCCAATCGATTACATGACGAATGTATAGCCTGTCTGACTCCCTTAATAGGGCTATTCCTCTTACGAGTAGACGGGATTTCGGCTAACAGGACTGGTCCTGTTTGGATGTAATCGTATTCTTAAATCTTAATATGTTTCTTATTAATACTAAGATCTCGGTAAGAAGGGTCTATCTCGGATTGGAGGGCCAGCCCCACTTATGTAATCAGGGGTTTCGGGAAAAAGAAAAGATCTAATTAGCTACCCCTATTTCTACGAAACCTAGGGGAGTGTTATGATTTACTTCTTGGTTTTGCTATACCAGTTTTCTTGCTTTCTAGTCGCTGCTGATACCTTTTCATGTATTGATCCTGTTTTAAAGAAGGAGATGTTCCGTAAATCCATCTTTTTTTTTTAATTTATCGGTCCAAGATCTATGAACCAATGCATCCTTTTTCCTAAATTTCCAGACAGTCATGGCTGGCGTGAGGCAAATCGAGTGGTCCCTCTAGGATGATCTATCATTTATTTTTCAATGCATGGGAGTTCTTGTGAGTTTGAGAAATCAGATATGATCTAAGAAATGGTAACAAAAGGTATAACTTTTACATATGATCAAGGCTCCTTTTCGTTTGGATGTAGCATTTTTTAGAACACTTTTTAAGATTAATAGATATCGTTTGGAAAATTTAAGCATCGGAAATCGATTCCTTTCCCTTCAATTTCTACTTTCATATCTTTTCTCTTGATTAATTCGTTTATTTTAAATTCTAGTTTTCAAGTGTCGTTAATTTTTAAATTGCAGAGCAAATTCTTTAGTTGAATTATTGATATAAATTTAAAATCATGCATTTAATAAGAGAAAAAAGGATGAACAATAGTTCAAAACATAGACTTTGTTCAAAACCAGGATGTTTGGTAGGTCAAAAGACCTAATGACAATAAAACAGCAAAACTTGTTGGCATAGTTCTTTCATGTTTCATATTAAACTGGGCCAAACATCCCTCCTCATTCTTCCTTATGTGATGTGCCATGTTGTGGCTATTATGTCAGTTCAATCTCTTCTTTCCTTCGAAGCCTGTTGCAATTTTCATGCTTGCCCAGAACCCCCTCTCCCCCATTCTTCTAATAACGATGTGCATAAATTTCAATCTTTGCCTGCCTCTTCGCTCGTTTTCCCTTAAACTTTCCCCTCATTTCTAAATATTCCATTGATCCTTTCTGTTTACATAACCTTAACAACACAGTTGCCTTGCAGTAATCATTTTCATAAGTGCTCTTCCTGTATCTGCTTTCAGCAACAGTGCTTCGTTTATTATCCGATCCATCCACGATATATTCAGCCTTACAGATGTATTGTTGAACTAACGATATATATTCAAAATGAAACATAGAATAAGAACAGCGAAAGGCTTATCTCAAAACGAGCATGTTTTGTATGTCAATAGACCAAATGATAGAAAAACCACAAAACTTGTTGGCATGGTTTGTTGATGCTTCGTATGAAACTGGACCCACTCTCCCGCCTCATATCTTCTTTACTACAAGCAGTAAGAATCACATTTCCAACAGTAGTTACTTTCTCATAATTTTCATATAGATAAGACGCAGGAAATACAATGAATATATATGAGCATACGAATAAGCTTTTCTGTGTAATCTTTTGATTACATTCTATTCATCAGAATTAAAATTGATCATAGTAAGCAGCATCTGCTATCTCGACTATGATAGAAAGTAGCATCCTTAGTCCCGATTACAAAGATAACGATCTACTCTTGCACCTGTATTTCACTTGTAAGTATTTTTCCGTTCCAAAACAAGGCTCTCCAAATACTCCAGTATTTGCCAATACATAACAGGAGAACTTGCCTTCACATGCTTTCTTAACTTTAGCCAAAGATGTCTTGGCGCGGCATGAAGTGCTCCAGTTGTTTTCGTACCAGCGTTGGCACACTTCGAGTGACAACCGACCGTATACTGCGTCGATTATTTTGATGGTTGCGTCCCCTTTGCAGCTGATTGATACACTTTCACCTTCACACGCCGTCTGATTGAATTCCTCTGAAAGTAGTGCTATGGGAAACAAGATGTATTTCATTGAAAGATCCAGGCATTTCTGTTGTTATCTATTTAGACGTTGTCGCAAAAAATGCTTTAGAACTTTCAAATTATTTCATCTCTATGTTTGCATGCATTTTATCACAGAGTTGAAGCTGGCCTTTTCATATAGGCATTCTTATAGGGGAAAGAATTGATGTTGAGATAAAAAGGAGTTCTTTGCAATATCTAATGAGAATACGCATAGAAACCGAAGGGGGGCACAAGGAGAACACAAGGGGGACGTTTCCCTGGACTTTTATAAATATGACATAAAGTGTCTCTTTGCTGTTGCCCCCCATCTGCCTACTGTGAAAGCAAGCAACTACTTTTTCCTTGAAAAGCCGAGTATTTACAAGAAAATGAACAACAGTAGTTGGCCTATTAGAGCCCTCATCTAATTTTAGATATATATTGATATTTCCTGGACGCTTTTTAATTCTATACTTTTGATCTCTTTTTTTAATAATAAGCGCTATACCACGGCTTTTACATGTTTACAGTCAGTCGCTATTAACTATTTGTGCCACTCAATTATGTGTCCCTCATTTTTAAGATGCTACCTTTGCCCTCTCGGCAGTCTAATGAGGCACAAATAATGTGGGAGTTAGCATTATTGTCAACGTAAAACATTTAGAATTGGGGACTGCAGTAAAATGACAACATAATTCGATTTTTTCATGACATGCATAAACAATTGCAGTAACTGGGGTATTTTTGACCTAGAAAGCTCATTATTTTTTTTTAATTTGACGTTTGGGGTCGCACACTTACTTATTTTGGGTCTTATGCATTTCCCCTTTTCAAGAAAATATCATCTTTCCTAAGAATTTGTGACTTGATACCCCGGCGGGTGCACTCCTATATAAATGATGGTACTCTTCCGTGTCCCAAAAACTGAGAATAGGGGTAAATTCTTCTAAATCCTAGAACCTAGAATTTGAAAAAAGGGTGGTTTGAGTGCCTCAAGTCAGAGTTTTGAGAAAAAGGGTCTTTTCATAGGAAACATGTAGAATAAACTTTTTATCGAACATATAGCCAATAGCTGTTATAAGACACTGACAAATGAAAATTTAGATAAAAACTCAATATACTTAAGTTTCAATTAAAAAATTCAACTAGATACTTACAAAATTTTAAAATATTAGGTTGCAGCTAAAGTGGAATGTCAGTGAAAAGGGGTAAATTTAGAAGTAGAATTGTCAGTGAAAGGGTGCATTTATCAAACTCCAGAATTATGATGTGTACTACCATTTATATAAAAGTGCAACCGCTAGGCTTGATACCCTAGGAGACCAAGGGTAGAGGTTGGAGTAATTAGATAGAAAAAGGTCTGATGATGCCAGAGAATGTACTTTGCATCAATATTCTCGAAACCGCATTGGTTAGATTTAAAGGGGAATTCTTTAGGGGGAATCCTTTCGCAACTTATCAGGATTAGGCACCTATACTAGATAGAATTGTTATTGGATCCTCTATGCGCCTGTTTATTTACGTTGCTTTAGTTAAGGTGAATTGGCCATTCGTGATAATTTACTGCAGTGATCATTGCAATGTGATTGGCCTCTAACATAAAACTATTAGGCAATGGAATCTATTCTTTGCTTTAATTTCTTACTCAGACCATCTGTCCTAGTTACTCGGGTTTGCCAGCAATATATCGACAAACTGTGAAAGCAAGTTTCAAAAGAGAATATTTAATCATCCATATTGCAAGAACTTAATAGATCAATATCACATATTTTTCCTACGAGTTGATATTCTTCATAAGCATTGCAGCTTGGGCATCGCCGCTACTTCATTTTATTGTAAAGGCACCATTTGCAAACTAGCATTCGCCGCATAGAATTAGGCCCTGTTATAACTATAACTATTAAAGAATAGGACCAGCCTGAATTGCTGACAATTTCACTGATTTTCTTCTTCTTTCTATTGTTAGACATTGTAACGATAAGTTGTAATCCGTAAACTACCTAAATTTTGCGACATTTACCCTAGTGCTTTAATAAATATTGATGATGTGAGTTTCTAAAGATATATTTTAAGTAGGCATGAATATAATGCTAGCTGTAAAGCTAGTGCTTAACTGCGCCCACTGTCAAATTAAATAAAGAGGAAACAGGAAGGAATGCAACACAGTTTACATGCAAATAGGATGCAAAATTGTATAAGTTCACAGATTTTCGCATGTTTTTATAAGCATCTTTAAGTGCAATTTAAATCAGCCGCGAATGATCTGCATTACTTGAAGTTGCAAATTTCTTCCAACCAGGCAGAGTTCGGACAACATTACGGTCACACGGTAACTAGCTGGAAGAAGGCCCACGAAAACAATAGAAACTTCTACGACACACCTAAAACATTCATATTCTATTCTCTATTGTCTTATGTGGAAGTTTTTCCTTCTGGTATGTTTCTGTCTGTGTGGCCCAGTGGATTGGTCGTTTGATTCTGAAATGGTGAGCGTGGGTTCGAACCCCACGTTCGTGACTAAGTAATTTACAATTGGTTAGCACCCTTATAGTTCGTATTTATACTCAATGTCAGCCGTTGCCTAATTGATTTGATATATCTATATACAAATATACAAATACAACTAGTCTAAACCGATAAATGAAAATTCTGGACTTTGCTACCAGGTTTTGGTACTTCCCTTTAACCTGGAGAAGCTATCTGCCGAAATTTTGTCGATCAAATGCATTTAACGACTAGCATCTTTAATTAGGAAACATATACGGTGGCGCATTTTTGAATAATTTTGCTTCATGCGAGCTGTTTTGTGTTATGGTAGACTGCTTACCTGGGCACTTTTTCCCGGTGTCACATTCAGCTGTTTCAGTGCTTTTTCCAAGTGATGAGCAATCCTTTCCTTCTCCTTTCGGTTCTGGATTTGTGCATGTCCTTTCTCTTCTTTTTACACCTTTTCCGCACTTTCCCTCGCACTTAGACCACTGCTCCCAATTACTATAGCCACCTTCAACATCTAGAGATAACACAAAGTTTTTATACGTTCTGTCGGTGCCTGTGAAAAAGCTAAATTATTGATCTTGAATTACAGATCACGGTCGCAGCATAATTCTCTCAACTCCTTCCGCAAACCTACGCCAGATAACACCGTGAAAAGGGGACCTTCTTATGCAAAAATCGCCTGAGACACGGTCTGGTACATGAGCTATGTCACCATCGCAGACAAAAGCAATGGCTACACATGGGATATAGGTAACAGCTGAGCCTTTAAAACGGGCAACAGCAATCTTTGAGACTGGTACAATCTGAGGCAATGGCAAGTGCATCCAACCAGACACATATGATTGTATTGTCTGAAACAAAGTTAACACCATTAGCAATGTCATTGCCTGTGGAAAATGCAAATAACCGAAGTAAGACAAAGCCAACAGCGCTGTTTCAGGCATTAAAACCACCTTTTGAAATCGATTTTTTTCAGCTTAAGATAAGCGATGTTTAAACCATGAGCCAGGCATCTATCCTGGGACGACGTCAAATGCAAAAAAGGTTAACAGTTACGTATGGGTAGTTAGTCAAAGTGAGACATTGTTTTTCCTTATTTTTTGTTGTAGCCGAATATCTTTAGGCCATAGAGTAGTCATTGTCTCTTGCACTCAAGTAGTTTTGACGTATAGTAGTTTTCAATATGCACCGTATGTTTTTAAATAGATATTTAAAAATCGACATAAAAAGCTAGGATACTCTCCTTCCACATTTTCGCAGAATAATAAGGTTTTGCAACAAGAAACTTGCAGTTTAAGTATCAGATAAAATTTATCCCATCAATTGACCACCTGAGATAAATTTAACTATACTCGCAATTATCATGCCGAAGACAAATGCAACTGCACTATGTGGGACTGAACTAACGGCACTATATGAGACATAGGCATTAATACCATCTCACACACTGGCAAAGATTTCCCCTGAGGTACCAGCTAATACAATGGTAAAAGCACCTTCTTATAAACAGTCAATGTCACCCTCTGACAAACAGACAGCTGCGGAAAACACAGAGAATTTGTTCAATCAATACATACCAATTGTGCCAGTTAAGTCACGGAATTTGTATATATACTCTGCATATTCGTGTCCAACGCATTCTTTATGCTTTTCATCACATGTCGTGTAAGTTTGATCTCCGATGCAACGATGGGATTGGCCCTTGCCCGTCAATGCATCAACATGTGACTTTGTTCGCCCATAACATTCGCCAAAATAATGCAATGCAAAACCAACGTAAGCCTCGCTCTTTGGTCGTAGCTTATTCGCATCTTGGGCTGCTTTACTGCATATGCATGCCAAGCTAGAAAATACAGAATTAAGATGTTGTTTACTGAACAACTGGTCTTATCTATATTTAACTTCAAGTATTTCTTCGTTCCAAAACACGGCTCTACAAACACTCCTGTATTCTCCGTATAGTAGCTTTCAATATGCATCGTAACTTTATTAAACATATAAAAAAATCAAAGCCAAAACAATGTCGCTCTGTATTCGCCAAACACGCCTGTGATCGGACGTGCTTTATACAGCTGATCTCATCTGGCTTGATTTGATCGAATCTGACCTAATCTCATGGAATCTGGCCTTCTCGTCGAATCTGACCTTAGACAGTCTAGTCTTACCTCATACATCAGATTTAGTTGATCTCATCTGGCCTATATGATCGACTCTGACTTGATCAAACTGAATCTGGCCTGGTCTAATCGATTGTGACCTAATCTGATTGAGTCTCACCTGATCTTTTCTGCTTCATCAGATTTAGCTTATCTGATCTTGTCTTACCTGATCTGATCGGATCTGACCTGATCTAATCTGATTCATCAGATTAAACTGATTTCATATTATCGGATTAGACATGATCTTGTCTGAATCATCAGATTTAACTTATCGGACATAACCCTCTTTGCTTCGATCTCATTCAGCATAAAAATACAAGCACTTTTAACTTTACGGAATTTCTGGGGCACTAGGCAATTCTTTATTTATCCTTGACGGTTCTAAAGGTTTTTCTGCTAATTGTGCGTTTCATTCTTCGATAGCATGGAGAATAAGGTCTGCAAGGATTGCACAGAGGCGGGAACATAGAGAACTGTAAAGTACCTTTGTCGTTGGACATAGAGAACTCCTCAGAGTATAAAAACATGATGACCAATAAGCAAATAAGAAATAAATAGAAAAAAATGGAAACCAGACTCATGGACGTACTTGCAAATCACCGAAAGTATGATTTTTATCGAATTATGACATAATTTACAGAGCGTCACTGTTTCGGCTTTTGATTTTTATATGTTTAATAAATTTATTTCTTTTAAATAAGGGCCAATCTCTACTGTTCTATTCAATTCAAAATAGCGTTTGCATTGAATAAATTACAGTTTATAGGAATTTCTGGACATCCACTCCCGTTTCTAAAATTCTTTATTTCTATTGTACTCTACAGTTTGATAGCTACCTATTGAAACGACATAGGCAGAACAGAAAACATATTGCATAGAATTACGAAATAAGTATGCTACAAACCATATACCTATGAACTTGGTACTAATTTATAAATTTGCTTCCAAATATCTGTTAGTTATAAGTAATGCACTTTTTCATTCATATTTTATCTTACTTAGAAGGGAAGAGCGGTCTGCTTTAAGTTCGTTGCTGGAAATGGGAAAACAACATCCAAATGTGTCTGATGCTAAGCAATTCAATCTCGTGGCAATTGAATTTACAAACAATCAATTATGCATATTTCGATTAAAGTGAAATATAAAATATTGAAATCTTTAATCCATAATTGATTAATCCATTATCAGAATCCTAATCGTCTGAATCCTCGATTAATTATTCATTATGTCAAAATGTAGAAATACAACTTAAGTACCAACTATCCTTGAAAATATCATAGCCCATTCAAAGCAGGCATGATGATATTTTTGTAAAAATGCGGTACGAAGACAGTTTTTTTGAAATATGTTGCGACACCAGGCCATTTGGTCACACGCTTAGTGGCAAATCATATGCTGCACTTGTATCCATGGCCCATATTATGTTGTGTTTGATGTATTGTTTCGTTTTATTCAAATGCAGTTTCATGACATTCATTGGATCGGTTCTAATTAGTATTATTCTGCCATTTTGTCATATTTAACACGTGTTCATATGTTTAGGGGTAGTTTTAAGAGGTATTAACAGAGCATTTCACAGAAGATTCCAAAATGATTTAGAGAAGGTTTTAACAGCGTTTAAGCAATAACTTCAATTAATAAACTTCTCCCTTAGTATTGACCTTAAGCATTGCTGTAGTGATTTTGTACATATTTGCAAGAAACAATGGCGGCTCTACCCGGATCCAGCCATAAGTGACACACAAATAAACTTAGTGAAAACATAAAAATTGGCAGAAAAGTTAGGCAGAGACTTGTATGATAATAAGCATCGGGTCAATAAAAAACCAGGGCCGAATTTCAAAGGAAATTGTATCATTTCAGTTTTTTGCCCAATGCCGTCTCATTAAGCGTTTTAATAAGCTTTCATAAGTTTCTTTGTGGTAGTTAAGAAAATTTTGGAGCATTTCTGCTTTCGCACGAAGTGGGTTTATATCCAAGTAGAATGAAGCCCTTCATTACTTAACAAATTAAGATCCCGTAAAAGATGTTGCAGAATTGTCTGACATTCTTGATTAATTATGACTATAGTGATTTCTTCATATATCAATTCTCCTGTTCAATTCTAACCTTTGTAACAAAAGTATAGTGATCGGGTGCAAAAGTCATAGCATTTATGACAAAGATTTTGCCAGTCTACTGCAATAGTTTTCTACTTTTTTATAAAAGGATTAATTGATTTATAAGAGATGCTTTGGCACCTGCATATGGGGATGGGGAAACAGGATTGCCATCATTTTGAGGAGACAGCAAAGGTCTGTTTACAAAAGGGGCTCTCCGTTCGTATAAAAGCTAAATGGGGGCCAAATGGTCCTACCTTGAATATACCTTTCACTCTTGCTTCAAATGCCAAAAAGAAAATTTTCTTTACGATATTAAACCCTTTAGAAGAATAATGGATGACCAATTGCCAGAGTTATTGTTTATTAAAACAGAGCTATGATTTTACACACGTAGGTGGATACTTCATTTGTAATGCTGTAAACCCTCCGTAGAGTTTCAAATTGTCCTACATCCTGAAAAGCACTTAACTTCTCAAAGTATCAGACTGTTCGTTAAGGATCAATTATAAGGCTGTTGCTTGCAATTTTAATTGTACTAAAATTGGACTTGCCCCAATTCTCATGGATGCAAAAATGTCTCAAGGAAAGGAAAGGAAAGGAAAGGAAAGGAAAGGAAAGGAAAGGAAAGGAAAGGAAAGGAAAGGAAAGGAAAGGAAAGGAAAGGAAAGGAAAGGAAAGGAAAGGAAAGGAAAGGAAAGGACAGGAAAGGAAAGGAAAGGAAAGGAAAGGAAAGGAAAGGAAAGGAAAGGAAAGGAAAGGAAAGGAAAGGACAGGACAGGAAAGGACAGGAAAGGAAAGGAAAGGAAAGGAAAGGAAAGGAAAGGACAGGAAAGGAAAGGAAAGGAAAGGAAAGGAAAGGAAAGGAAAGGAAAGGAAAGGAAAGGAAAGGAAAGGAAAGGAAAGGACAGGAAAGGAAAGGACAGGAAAGGAAAGGAAAGGAAAGGAAAGGAAAGGAAAGGAAAGGAAAGGAAAGGAAAGGACAGGAAAGGAAAGGAAAGGAAAGGAAAGGAAAGGAAAGGAAAGGAAAGGAAAGGATAGGATAGGATAGGATAGGATAGGAAAGGAAAGGAAAGGAAAGGAAAGGAAAGGAAAGGAAAGGAAAGGAAAGGAAAGGAAAGGAAAGGAAAGGAAAGGAAAGGAAAGGAATGGAACAGGGAAAGTAATGGAAAGTGATGTAGCTCTGTTGTTGCTCTTCTCATTCGCCGAGTTCTCTTCCTTTTCTCCTTCTATTGGCTCTCCCTTTCCCCGTCTTGTCTTGGCGGTTGATTAAGAGAGTAGTTTTCCCATTGGCCACAGGTCAAACTACTTTAGTCTTGAACTGAAAACTTCAAGCTTTCGCGAAATGCTTAAATGAAGCACAAAAATGAAATATTAACAATAGACATACTGGTGCATATAAGCTTCGATGGTCTTCCATCTGATGTTATAACGATCATTGATCAAGAGGTCATGTGACTTTGCATTGTATTCTTCATAGCAACCAATCTTCACATAATCTCGTTCACAAGTTGTCAGGCCACTTCCTGTAAGAGAGAATGATGTGACGCAAGTCATGAAAGGGAGGCTCGCATGTTACCAAGAAATTGTTTATATTTAATATACCGTGAAAAATTTTTCAGCTTGATATTCTCTTCGTATTCTTGTCAAAAAAAACATAGAAACAAATACATTGTTGTCAATTATATCATAAATTTGATTTAGGAAACTGAAGTTTTATTTAATTAATGGAAATAGATACTGATGAAAAAAATTAAAACCTGTCAACTTAATCATATAGATATTTAGATGAATATCTGTTGTCTCGTTTATATCTAAATATATGACAATCAGACAGCTATCATAACCAAATGAATATATAAATTTATACATTAATTGATATGTGAATATGTAAATATACATAATATATATTAAAGGAAGAGGGACTAAAATGGATAATGTTGGAATCTAAGAAATGTTCAGGAAAGGATGCATCCAGCTATTACAGAAAGTTGTCCCCCCTTCTAAGAAATAGCCAATTCTCTCTGAAGGTCATTGGAATAATCAGTCCATCCGTGGATAAAAGGGTTTGTATGGTAGAAACAGCAAAAAGGTCTGATATAATTAATCGTTTAGGTGCCCACATTCTTCATAAGATTGCCGTGCGAATTTAGAACTCTATGTTGCCCAACCTTCTACGATATAAGGATATATGATATACTTCTCGCCAACCCGTATCTGGTATAAAGATAATATATATAAGTCAAAAGCAAAGCATTTTATCTAATAGTTTTCCTTTGTCTTTGCTGCTGTTTCTTAAAGAATTGCACATACCATGAGCGAATTCACTGACAGAGAGGTAGACCGTAATGAGTATCAGTTGTTGAAGATTCATCATCATCTGTGATAGAGAAACAGTTCATTAATGCTTCTTATTTCTTTACTGTTTTACTTTACGATGATTTGGTTTACTTCATTTTACTTCACCTTTTCTTCTGCACTTCACTTTTTTCTTTACTCTACGTTGCTTTGCATCATTTACCTTATATTCCTTGCCATATTATTAAACTTTATTTTACTTTTCTTTACTTTACTTTACTTTACTTTACTGTACTTTTCTTTACTTTACTTAACTTTGCTTTACTGTACTTTACTTTACTTTACTTTACTTTTCTTTACTTTACTTTTCTTAATTGCACTTTACTTTACATTACTTTATTTTACTTTACTTTACTTTACTTTTCTTAATTGCACTTTACTTTACATTACTTTGTTTTACTTTGTTTTACTTTATTTTCCCGATCACTCATCATGCATTACTCATTTATTTATGTCATCTTCTCTTCACATTCTATTTTACTCATTTATGTTGTCATTCATTTTTTTTCTCATTAATCAATTAATTCACTCATTCATTCATTCATTCGTTCGTTCGCTCATTAATTAATTCACTCGTTCATTCACTCATTCATTCGTTCATTCATTCTTTCATTCATTCATTCATTCATTCATTCATTCATTCATTCATTTATTCATTCTTTCATCATTCAAAGAGGTTTAAAACATTCTTGATGTATACACTTTTAATATATATCTTTAGTAAAATATCTGCTATTTAGTGTAAATTAAATTATTACATTTTCCATAGACCAAAATTTGGATTATTTTCCTAAAGATGCATATTTGCTAATGCATTTACTTTATCTCTGATGGATTTTGCCGCTTTTTAGAGCTTTTATAACCATTAGTTACTTTTACTACTTTGATGTTATAATTTTTTTAATATCTAGCATTGCTACTACTATTTCTATGGTAGTGGTCTTAAGTACCTGCGTATTAGTTTTACTTTCCATTTTATTGTGCTTGACTTCACTTCAATTTTCTCTTATCAACTGTATTTTTTCTTTTACCTTTCGTTGCTTTGCGTAATTTACTGTATTTTACTTTTTTACGATTTAGATCCTCATAGCCTTATTCTTAAGGGAAGTTGCAGAATCAATTATTTATAGTTAATCAAAATAAAAACATTGAAATTTGAATAAGAGACATATATATGATGAGCTTTTACTCTCGCAAATTATTTTACCTTATGTGCTTTTGTAAAGAGCTTCTTCTTTGTATCGTTAAAAAACCTCTTCTTGTCGATAGGGTTAGATTTCAGCTGCAGGCTTTGCTATTCATTCATGTCTAGGCGATATGCAAGATATAAGGTGAACAATGTTTGCATAGCGCTTTTGAGCATACAATCTTGTCAAAGCATCGCCTAGCGACAGATTTCCTTTGAATAAGCGCGAAAAATATGCCGGACGTGATTTGTAATTCAGGATAATAGGATATATGCTTACGACCAGAATAAATTGATTTGAAATATTTGTTTGATTGATGATTGAATTTATTACTGTTTTAGTATGAAAATCAATAAATCCTTATCAAAATTCAATGAAATTTAATCAAACAATCAACACCTTTTTTGTCAAATTCAAGTGAAGTTTTAAGACTATTTGCAAGAGAAAATAGCACGTCTTTAATCTTCTGTCCAATTTGCTTCCGTCTTCATCATTCTTGCTAGCAGCTGTACTTGCTTTGAAACAATACTATTCGGCTCAAGTGCGCACAAATGCATGAACGTTGATTTTATATCAATCAGCAGAATTGTTTTTCGCAGAGTTTAGAAAACCGACAAACCTTTCTGCGACCTGAAATTGTGTAAACTACATTGAATATGTAACTGCTGCCTAAATCTTCATTGAAATGCTGCATTATTTTCTTGTTCAACTGTTTTACTGCCTTTCAGTCAAATTGAAATAAGTAATAACATTCCTTCCTTATCTTTTATATTATTACTACCTTTTTCCCTTAGTCTTTAGCAATACTTTGGAAAATAAATTTTTCCTTCTTTTCGCAAAATATTGGTATTATGACAAAAAAACATCAGCGTGGGCTAAAACTTAAAGCAACATAATATCTTTATGTTAATTTTACTTAATTCTACATAGTCTCTGCTTTGGTTCTCGAAAGGATTCGGCATTGGTTCAGCTTCACGTTGAACCAGATAACTGTTCCAATGTGCTATTGTCATAAAAGGCGCGTACCTTCTCGAAACTAAGGGATCTTTGTCTCCATACTCGCTCTCTTTTTAATGAAGGAAATATGTGTCAGATAAACTGTTAATGCTGGCACAGAAATTTCTAGAGTCCCTGTTCTCTCTCCTTGTAGTTCTAAAAGTTTCTTAAATTTAAGAGTGCCTAGTACTAGGTTCTTGTAAACCGGTTTTTATGAACAAAATCGTGTACGGAGACAGAATAGAGATCGAATATGGAACAGTAGAAAATATCGAAACAGCAGAGAATGCCAAGATAGGACGCGAGAGTATCGAACAAGAGTTTTTTTATAAGTTTAAATTGTAACAAAATTGCACTCGCTTTCCACAAACATTTTGACATTAACTGTCATTTTCATGCTAGCTGGAGGTAAATTTGTCTTCTTTGATTCTAACTAAAAGTTAGTCTTATGACAATTAGTTGCTCATGGCAAAACTAGTAACTTTATCAATATGTCTATTAAAAATTGTTTGTAAATTTTTGTCATGAAAAAGCATAGAATAAAACTACATCCTTACACTTTAACAAGAAATTATCGGCAAATCTGCTACAAAATTTTGGAAAAATCAAGAACAACCAGCCACAGCCTCAATTTTACTGGTTATTCAAAAAAATTTTTTGATAAAATCCGGCCGCTTGGTTTGATTTTCAAATCAAATAGGTTCAAAACAATAGAGTTTTACTGTAAATGAATTAAATTTATAAAAAAAATAATGTTTTCCCTTCCTCATAACATAACCGTTTAAAAAGTAGACGATCCCATGTTTTTTAGCAAACTGAGAAACTGTTGTTTCGCCAAAAACAAATTTTGCGAAATCACCTGCCAAAGGGGTGGAGCTAGAGACCTTTTTGGGTTTCACCCCCTCCCCCCCCCTTCACCACCTTCCTCTAGATCTGTGATGCCCCTCAGAATCTTGCCTATAATAATCACCCTTTATCTTCAAACCTTTCAACGTTTATCGTCAACCAGGGGGGGGGAGCTAGGAAAATGTCTTGTGCAGGGGGTGATTGATTTTAAATGCCATCCATTATCATTTACTTTGTAGTTTTTGTGAACCACTAAGTTTGCCGGATGATTAATATAAATATTATTTTACTGTATGAAATATAGCTTTATTAGCCTTAAAGAGGGGTGTGACATACCTTCATCCCTTTAGCACCGCGTTTTTAACTAGTGTCTCTAGTTGTTTTCTAACTTAACAAAAGTTTCAATTTACGATTGTTTGATCCTTTTTTGTTAATTATTTTGCAGCAAATTTTGCACAATATGATGAGATAAACAAAGAACAAGAAATCGGAACAGTAGCACAGTTTGTTGTTAAGGAATCCAGAGATAAACAAGCTGTTAAATTTGTCATAGAAAAACTGTCATACGGAGAAAATGAAAGGTGTCGGAGAAAATTTATTGTGCCATCGTAGCCAAGATAAGCCATACTTAGATTTGCATCAGGTTTCTTCCCCGGAAACTCAAAAACATTAGGCCTTGAAGGCAACAACCGTAAACAAGTTTATTTTGAACATCCTTTGAAACCCTTTTAAAAAGTCCTTTGTTGCCCTATTCAAATTCCCTTTGCAAAGGTGTGAACCCTTTTGACCAACAAGTTGAGCAACCTTTCGATTTTTCCTGGATGCAAAACATCATTGAATTTGATGAATTTCATACTCAAGTTGCAACCTATATAGTTGCACATTATGGAATTTTTTCAAAAATTTAAGTTGATTTTCAAGGAAGTAATTCGCAATTTTCCTGCCCGACCTCTAAGAAATCCCAGTTTGCACAAAGCACCTCTTTTGTTTCACTCACAAAAGAGCAATTAAAACAGGAAAATCACATGTGTGGCTTCATTTTACCCCAGATATCCCAGACTTTTATGTATTAGGATGTAGAACATTTTTCTCCACCTTGTGGTATTTTTTTCAATTTTTTCGGACCATTTTTCGCAAAGTTATTCAACCTTTTCTCCGCCAACTTCTCAAAAATCCCGTTTTACACAAAGAGATTCAAAAATGACAATGGCAACCTCGTTCTGAAAAGACAAAAGAAAATCGGTTTTTTGCAGTTAATTCCGAATTTTCCAAAAAACATATCCAATTTTACTTCATCATAAGATGGGCCCTGAAATTCTGCATCGTTTGATGTATAATGCGCATAGCTTTCGGCTGTGACGACGGATTAAAAAAATATTTTCTACTTCTACTTCTACTTACAAACAATCAGTTTTCACTAATAAATTCTACCGACAGGAAACTACATGACCAACCCATAGATTTCGATAAAACATGTGCTGTAAAATCAAACATTACCTCCTAGAGAAACTCTAGTCCTACATATTCTAAGCCAATTGAACTCTATGAAAATATTTATACATATTGTAAACCCTTTTTTCTTATTATTATTTTTATTTTTTATCATTATGATTCTTCTAGTTCCATTTTTCTATTCGACTTATTTCTTATCATTTTTATAAATTGTTTCTGTTACTGTTAATATTCAAACCCAACTAATATTGTAAAATATATATATCGTCATTTCACGTCGTAATTGGGCACATGGCTTTGATAGCTCTGTTTTGGGTTTTTTCTATGTGTCCATCAGCTGATTTTGTAATATTTATATTGTTTTTTTGTAATTTGCATCTTATAATTAATGATTGTATCTTAACAACTAATACGATGTAACCTGTAATTAATTTGATGCTGAAAAAGAAGCTTTGAGTTTGAGTTTGAGTTTGAGTTTATCCATAATGGCGGAGAACAAAAGAATTCGTAAAAATTTTTTTTCAAAATGCGTCGCAGCGTCTAGGGCTGGAATCGAACTGGATGCGGTGGCGCTTTGGATTTCTTAGCTTTTCGAGTGGATTTTCTTGGTTAAAAAGTAGATAGAAATGCGGGGAAAACTTGAAATTATAGTAAATCGATTGTGCTGTTTCGAATTAACTTGTTTTCATCTCGATTAATGTAAATTGAAATTTGACCGATGTTGTGAAAAATTTTCGAACACCCTTTTGATTTTTCAAACTTTCTAAAACATAAATCTCATTTCGAAATGTGAAATCTCAGCCGTGTTTGCCAAATTTATTTTACAAGGGCCCTTGCCTTGCTCTATTTTTTCTCGACTTGCCAACGATAAATTAGATGCCCCATCTCGCGGGTCAACATAAGAATATTTCGAATTAATTTGCCGACTTAGCTGAATTTAAATTTAAATTGTGAATACTTTGGAATGTGTATTTTTGAGGTTAATTGTTGATTAAAATTATCATTGACGCGAAAGTGCAGTAGTTTTGGTATAAACATTCTTAATAGATCGATGAAAAGAATTATTCAACAATTCATCATGAATTTTTCTCTTGTTTTCTCTGCACCAAAGAAAGAAGTGGCTCAGATTTCACCCAAAATACAGTATGTGAAAAGGAGGAAGAACATATGTAGTAAAAAGCACTTCTAGATGAAATAGCGACCACGAGGATGGTTGCACGAAGAGGCTTGACAAATGCAAACTGAAATAATTTATTTTAGTAAAGGGTCGGTTATTTGTTTCACAGCCCCTTCAATTTGTTTACGATAACAAAGAACCAAACAAAATGAACCCAATAAAGACCCCCCCCCCCAATTTTTGCCCGAAATAAAAAAAGAAACGCATTAAGGAGTAATTTTTTTGTGACATTTGCCATAAATCAAAACAGATTCTCATGGGTATCAGGGTCCAAAACCACATTGTATTTGATTGCAAACGAATTTGACAGCGTGCTTACGTGTGTACGGATTACCCTGAGGAGAGCCCGGGAACAGATAATAAAACAACGGAAACCAGCTGATTTGATAGAAAATATCAATCTTTTTATTGATACAAGATGTGAGAACTAAATACAGCATCAACTTTCTTTAAAATGTGGCCTACAAGCAAGTCCAAGCTGCAACGGTGAGGTTCTCGATGCCACCAAATTCCCCTAGAAAATATATAAAATATTTTGAAAATGTTGCCGACCTAATTTGAGCATACAGAAATGACCGGTTTAGTCATTTAATTCCAAATTTGAGACACAAACTACGATGAATTATGTTATGCAGTCAGGCCACGGTGTATCACGGTGTATCGAAAAAGGAACAACCGACCATTTTCCCAAATCATTCTGCAAATTCCTGAAAATAAATGCGAGGCTAGCAAACTAGATTTGCAGTATCAATAAAACAAATAAATATGCCAAAATTGCAAGAAAATATTGCCACAAATTCGATTCCAAGATGCCCTAGTCTTGCAAAGAATAGACCCATAGGTCAATGCGAGCAGGGTTATAAATAGCCTTGCTCAACACTTGCTCGGCCTTTGCACCTCAAGCACTGGTTGTAGAGGAGCTCAGAAAATCTCTCTGATAGTTCAGGTTAGCAAAGGCAATGCATGGAAAAGATTTGGAATTTTCTTTTTAAAATTTGGTTTGAATTTGTTATGAGAAACTATTCCTGCAACAAATTCTAATTAGTTTCTGCATTTCTTCCAGGCAGCTGAGCTCTGAATTTTGGTGATTTTCCTGATTGCCATTCTCCGATTGCAAACAGGCATGCTTTGGCGCCAACGTGCATTTTCAGGTTAGTTTTAGCTTGAACTACTCCACGATATACTCGTTAATTTGCAATTTCTTCATTTTATAACTTCATTTTATCGAATAATTCCAAAATTTTCACATACCATTTTGCATTTCAGGCCAAATGTTCAGATCTGGATTCTACACGTGTGTGCCTCGTTCGTTGCGGCGATGAGATATTCCAATCCATATGCCAAGCTGCGGTGCCCAAAGATACCTGCAAAATCGAGATAAGTTTATTTGTTTACTCTGATTTCGACGTATTGTGACATATTTACAAAACTAGCAATTTCTTGCACCATTTGCTCAATTGCCCTCAATTGCTCAATTTCTTGCACCATATCTCCTTGAAAATCAGACAGAAACCTATGGGCTCCTCAATTCAAGTAAAATAAAGCAAAAATGTGGCAACTTCTAGGCAAATATTACGGAAAAGAGTTCACAAAGGAAACTCCATTAAACTTTTATTGCACAGAGATAGGAGATGTTTTGGCGTTGCTTCCATCTCAGTAAAAATGAGCCCGTTCGAAAAATTGGCTAAAACTTTTAAGGACATTTAAGTGGAATCTCGATTTATTTTGCAAAATTTTTCAACTTGCAAAACAACCATGCTACCAAAGAACAAAGCATATAGGAAGGCAAACTCCCATGGGAAGGAAAAACACGACTTGCATATGAATTCAATCGAATGAAGGAAAAACAAAAAGAGCCCTTTTCAAACTGGAACTCTCTCTTTTGAATTGGGCCAAATCTATAGAAATTCTGTTGGTTCAAACAATAGACCTTTGTATAAGAAACCCAAACTCTTTGAGCTTTAATTCTCAGAAAATTGTCCATAAGGGTTAAGTATAGTTTTGCCTGGATTTCGCTATGCAAAATTGTTTTTGTTTAAATAGATTCCATAGGATTTGTTTTAGAAGGGCAGTTCTCTATACCTTTTCTGATCTTTAAGGGCAGGCGATAAGGGGGGGGGGGCAAGAGAATCGCAATCGCAATCGCTTGACTCTAATTTAAAAAACATCCACTTCTAAGGAATCTGAAAGATTTTCCAATTTTCACATTACGGTTTTGTGGATCAATAAAGCTCCTTTGGAATTTGGCAACGTTCTCAATGATTCGATTTGTTAGTGTCTGGAAAGACTGTTGGTTAGAAGTTTGGAGGGGTGTGTTGTTGTTGATGTTGGTCAAGGTGGATTCGCAGCGCTAGGGACTGAACGTTATCAAATACAAAAGAGCTGTTTTGAGATCACAAAACCGTAAAATGTTACTTGACAAAATCGTAATTCGACAAAGTCGGTAAATTGGGAACTAAGATAGAGTTTGGAAGGTATCAAAAAGTACAAAATATCAACTTTTATTCAAGAAAACGACATTGACATAAGCTACCACAAGGTCCAAAATAATCTCATATACACATACCCAAGTCTATTAAAAGTGCTCTCCCTTCAAACGTTATTTATAAGAATCTTGACTCAACATCTTCCCTTTATTTGGTTGAATTCAAAGTCGTGAATAAAGACGGGTCTTTCACAAAACATCCCTAACGTAGATATCTTAAGATACAGCTATTGAAAACCTAAACCAGATGACGACAAATTGCCCCCCCCCCCCTCCCACCCTCCCCTGCAGAGAAGATTTCTATCGATGAATTGAAAATTCACCAATATTCACAAAAATAATACCACTTGGGCACTTTGAAGAGCTTTGTTTTAACATTGCGTTTAGGAGAGTTGCCTTACTTTTTTTTTAATATATATACCATTGATTAAACCTGAATAAAATCCAAGGTAAAATACTGATTAGAAGCAGACATACCTTCAATAAAGAATTTCCATCATGAGATGTTTGAAAGTTTGCAAAATTTCATCCGTTTCTATGAGGTTATGTAGAAAATTTTTTAATCATATTTATTAAGATTAAGAAAGAGAACATTTTATCTAATTTGAAGAATTGAAAAATGAAAAAGAAGCAAAAAGGAAACAAGTAGAGTGAAAACCAAAAAATCCAAAAAAAGGTTTGGCTTACTTTATTCAATTTCATAATAAATTCATTTATCTTCCAAATCTTACAATGATTTTTATTGATTTTCACTTTTCTATTTATCTATTTATTCATCTTTTTTCATTTATTTTTTCTCATTTATTAATTTAATTATTCATTTATATATTTATTTATCCATTCATCTATTTATTCACTTATTCATTCATTTATTCATTCACTTAAATATTCATTTATTAATTTATTCATCTTTTAATTAATTAATTCATTTATCGTTTTGCTTCTTCATTTATTGATTTGTATTTACTGTTTATAGAAAACAAAATCAAGTCTGCAATGCAAATGCTGGTAACAGGATTAAAGAAAAGAGAAACATCGAAAAGGTTTGAGTTATAGTTGTTTATTTCATCATTTTGTACAGTTATCATTATAAAGAAGGATGAAATCATGGATAATATAAAAGAGATGGCAAAGAGCAGTGATAGAAAAGCGGAAGGGAAAAATGCATCGAAAAGGCTCAGTTCATAATTCTTTATTTCATCAATCATATTGTACATCAATTATCATGTTGAAGAGATAGAAATATGAAAGATGAAATTGAAATTTATATCCTGAGACAAGAGATGAATAGAAGCAACACAATAACTGGAATATTATATGCATTAATTTTAAAGTTTGAATTATTTGTGTATGCTAATAAAAATGGAATAGCAAGTGTTTGCTCAATAAAATGGAAATGATTGAGGAAAATGGACATGGAAGCATAACATCAAAAGGTTTGCTCTGCGTCTTGATTATTTTTAATTTTTTTAAATGTCTGTTGTCAAGATGGCGAATCTAACATCACGGTGGAAATTAAACAAGAATTGACATCTCTGTAAATAAAATGGATATAGAGAAAAAGTAATGAAACGATAACTGTTATTTTATTATATGATTTACTGTTTAATGTAATGATCGTGGAGATTCATAGAAATCATGGAGAAGTGAGCAGAAACGGACTGACGAAGAAAGAAACTGGTTGGAAATGGAGCTTCGAAAAGGTTTGGTTTATATCTTTTATTGATAATAATGATGCATCGAGGATGAAAACAACTTGAATAAAGAATCACAAACAGCATGAAATGGAAGAGGAATATAAACTAAAGAGACATGGATTAAAATGATGTAAACTTTTGAAATAATATTCTTAAATGGATGGTTAAGATGGACGATAAAAGAACATATGAAAGAAAGTGAGAAGCAGTGAGAAGAAAAAGAGTAGTAGAAATCGTAACTTTAAAAAAATGGTGTAATAATTTTACAATTTTTATCTTGCACAATAAAAGAACGATACATGACAGATGGAAGTCAAAGATTGAGGAGACGGAAAGGAAAGAAATTAAAGGATGAAAAACTACGATACTTGAAGATTGATAGAGTAAATGGTATTTTTAAAAACCACTTGAAATTATGGAATGATTTAATGGAACGACAGAAGATTAATGAAAAGATAGTGATATTGGCATAACCTCGAATTCCTTATGACTCGAATTAGTTAAAAAAATAATATAAAATAACCTTGAATTACTTATAGAAAAATAGAAAAATTGAGTAACAAATCATATGCCAGGCATAGCATTTATTTCAAAGACTTTCGGCCACAATGAATATTTAATTGCATTGTCATCTTTTTTCAGACAGTTATGAAGACGTAAAGCACATCAGTTTCAGGTTACGTTGGATTTTTTTTTAGCAATTAATATAGATAAACTTCGAGGGCAAAGAAAGATAAAAATGGAGATTCGATTATAAGTTATTGCATAGAATTCATAGACGCAATTTAGAAATTTCAACTTGTTAATTTTTTTGCATCTAACAATTTTGTGATGTCCTTGCAATATAAGAAATTTATATAAATTTTTCACCAGCCATATTTCAATGGTACAAACAACGAATTATATAAAAAGGATGAACATGATTACAAGATCCTTGGTTCATAAAAACGACTCTTGCAGATCCAAAATATAGACATGTATGTAGATGAAGGCAGGCTTACCAATATCTAAATTCTGATTATTCCATTTTTGTTGGTCTGCTTCAGTTGCTGTGAAATGCCAGTCTCGTAACGTTTTGGCTGTAAAACTATTATATT
This sequence comes from Catostylus mosaicus, assembly GCA_964019065.1. Taxonomy (NCBI): domain Eukaryota; kingdom Metazoa; phylum Cnidaria; class Scyphozoa; order Rhizostomeae; family Catostylidae; genus Catostylus; species Catostylus mosaicus. The sequence goes on along the minus strand of OZ025189.1, from coordinate 10,780,607 downwards.
TTAATAGTTTCATTACTTATCCTTGGAAGGAAAAAGATCTCAATGGCATTCATGGAGATATTTTCAATGCAAAACTGGCTAAAGTGAGTTTAATGTGAGTTTTATTCATCTTTGAAGTTTATTTAGAAGAGAGTGACGAATTAGCAGAAAATGAAGAAAATTCCTCCATTTAAAAGAAATAATACGAAGACATCCTTTGTTTATACTTGCAGCAAAATGATACTCATTTGAAAATTCACCTTTGCTCCTTAGCCTATCTGGCCCAATCCTCGTTGTCATAATCTGCAAATGCTAAAAAAAATTGGAAGATAAACAACCATTTCTTTCAGTGGAACTGCAACAGAAAAGCCTTTAGCTGTAGAACTCTAGCTGACTCTTAGCTTAAAAGTAACACCTAATTGCTGCAAAATAAGTTGGCATTTCCTATGCTACTGGAGCTTTCAAATGATAAGAAATTATGGGCTATAAAGAGTACAAGCAAAGAATTGAAATATCAGTACAAAACAGCAAAACATCAACACATGACTGTGCAGGTGGCTAGCTACTTCGATTGCCCTCATGAGCAGACCTCCTTGAAGGAGCCTCTTTGCAGCAAAGTAAACTTTTTCTTGCAATGGATACAGCTGAGATAAGGTCAACGAAAATCAAAAATATTGAAAATAGCTTTTGGAATAGAACTGAAACATAATGAGAGTTTGTCTTATGTGAAAGTTGGAAATGAGAAACTTTGTAATCACATGGAGAAAATTACCTAAAAATTATGCATGATAAAATAAAAGAAACTGAATAAGACATTAGTTTAATTATGATGCTTATATGGTTATGCCTTGCCTCAGAATTTACTAAATATCAGTGCACTCCCTGTTACATTGTTATTGTAATATTGATTAGAAATTACATTGTTACTTTTGTTAGATAACCATAGAGACTAGAAGAATATCGAAAAAAGTTAAGTTCAATTTTGAAGTTTTTTACCTATTATTTGATAAAAATTGCCTTTCAGGCGAAAATTATTTTGTCTTACATTTCTTTGGACAATTCATTGTTATTATTAAATTGGAACTTCTGGAACCTTTTAGCTGTTTTTATTTTCGTACTGCCAACAATGAATTACTTGAAAATTATCATGAAGCGCTAATTCATCACGTCAGATGGATGAATAACATAGGGCCACATAACTAGAAATATCTACAAAATAGACAAAACCATACTTACTAGTATCTGAATTTCTATTACATCCATTAATTTTCCTTAACGATAGTTCGCTGTGACAACCAAATCTCAACGAATGTCAACTGCGAAAATAAAATGCAATAAAACCTTTCGTTATCGTCTTTCTGTTCATTCACAGGAAACACTTCTGTGACATGGAAGAGAAAACGACAATGGGAACAGTAGTAACAGTGGCATTTAACTCAATGTAAGTTGTATTCATTTTGTAGATTAATTTAGAATAGGGCAAAAAGGCGAAACGTTATAAAATTGATTTCGGAAGGTCAGATTCGGAAGGTCAGAGATAAACTTCAAATGAGGATTAGTTCAATCTATCATAAGGAATGCATGGACGTACTGTTATGGTGCTTATTGCAAATAAATGACACAGTACTTCACAAAATTTATTCTTGCTCTCTAGTCCGTGTGTCTCAATCCTCGCTGCTATCCATAATATTTTCAATATTTTCTATAAGAACTATTTTTAAGAACACGAGTTTCAAAGTTGATCGAACATTCAGAGCAGGTTGAATGAAGAGAGAACTGGCACCTCTAGGCACCACAGAGCAGAGGGGCTGGAAAGGGGGTCCTTTTTAAAAATAAAAAAAAAATTTCAACATGAAATGTCTTCGTCTTGGATCAATACTGCCAATGCACCTGTCGCCAAAGACACAAGCACCTCAATTTTGGAAGATTAGAACAGCCAAAAACTGGAAGCAAGCTTCGTGTTTTTAAAGATAAAAATTTTCCTCTTCAACACATCTTCAAATATTTCATGTAGTCTGCTTCGTTTAAACTTGTACTGGAAATTTTGAATTACTTATAAAGGAGGCACACAAGGTTGGGCTTCCAAAATAGTCATTTCCTTACTTCTAAAATGGGTGTGACTTTAAACTTTTTCTGGGGAGAAGGCCTCAGACTCCCTCATTCTTCACCTGACTTTAGCTCCCCTTCCCACCATATTCAGATCTCCCCATGGTCCCTGACCAATCCTTCTGATTTTTGTGACTTTTTTGCCCCTAGAGAAACTACGTACTGTGTTAACATAGTCTATTTACAATTTATCATAAACGTTTGCCGTGACAAAATTTTGATTGAGCTTAAGAAATGAAGAACAAATATAGATTAATCCAGCCCCTATATTTTAGCTAAATTAAGAACAGCCAGCACGAACCTCAATTTTGCTGATTCTTATCAATAAAAAGGGTAATATGTAAACTGCTCTACAAATCTTTCCCACCTAATTGCACAGGAAAAGCGGTTCTTAGGGGATCTAGTTAGTTTAAAAGCAAGATGTTATTTTTGAAGAATAAGTTTTATTGCCACTGGCATTATACAGTAAGAACATGACGTTCTTCAATAAACAAGTTTATTTTTAAGGAACACTTAAAGTCAAAGAAAATTGGAAAACGGTGACAAAATCAAAGAATTGATTCAATGTGAGTCACCTATTTTACTATTGTTTTTATGCAGTTGCTTCTGCGAGCAAGGGGCAAGGTAAAGGGTAGAGAAGGGGCAGGAAACAGCTCCACAATCCATGTGAGGCGATTTTGTGATTTTCTAGATCAAAGAAAACTGTTGCAAAATTAATCCCCTTAAGATTTTTTATAACAAGTTTAACATTTAATAATGTGCTTATTTTTAGCAATTATTTGCAAAATATTTTTTTGAATTTTTGCTCTATTTATTTGGCAGACCTGTTTTATTGAGGGCGTCACCAGACAATGATCTTTTTTTCAACAAAAATTGAAATAATCTGGGCAGTTTATCCTGAAGTTAATGACCATATTTTAGACCTTAAGTTATGGAAGCTTTGAATAAACCTTTGAATTCAAAAATGAAAATGAAGTCCAAAAAATAACAGATTGAAAACATTGAAAAAATATTAGTTCAAACCAAAATGAGGTTTTGTTTGCAAAAATGAAAACAAAAATCAGAGGCAAAAATCATTGTTTGCGTTACCTGCTGTTCCTGCATCTTGAAATGGATGCTAAATCATGAAAATTTCTACAATTGAAAAGTTTTTTTATAAGAAACAGGAATCCAATGATGTTGATTAACAAAAGATGAATAATGTTGGTTGAAGTTGGTTATAGTTAGGTATGTGATGTGACGATTATGGTGGTGGATGTGTTGGATGTTGGATAATGTGTGGATTTTGATGGATGTGATTAAGAGGTAGAAGGTTAGAAAATGGGAATAAATCATCTTCTGTTAATCAACTAGCCTTGGAATGATGCAACGGGAAAAGAACATGAACTTTCTAAAATTTTCTATGAAATCAAGAAATCGTGTAACACAACCAATGATAATTTTGGTATTACTTTCAATACTATGCATTAAAAAGGGTTTTCCAAAAACTTTCTTGCATTTTCGATATCTAAGGGATGGAGAAGCGATAAGCCAGGGAGCCTTAGTTTCTCAGAGACATGTCATTGATAGCCACGGATACAAAAATTTTGCCAAATACCCCAAAGACCCGAACCGCTTTTCTCGTTCATTTGCGTACAAATCCCAAACTTTAGGGCTGAAATTAATTTAATAATTTTGACAACGAGTTTCCTTTTGAACAGTGAAGTCGGCATTAAATTTAAACTGGAAATTTGAATTTCGTGCAAATAAACCAAGGGTGGATGCTAAGATCTAACTAAGCTAAGGGACCAATATCTCTCCTGGGAATAAATCATCAGAAGCTGTCACTTTTGAGACATAAAATTATAAACAAAAGCCCTTTGAAACCAAGCATTGTTTGTTTTCATTTCCTACATAAAAGATAAAAGGAACTAAACTGCACGCGGACTGCATCGATCGATTTCAAACCCTGGCACTTGAAATGAAGCATTGCCTAAAATTTTTCGATCAATATTTTTATATTCCACGAGTATTGTACAGAGATAGATTTTATTTTGTTGCCCTTTCGTGGTATTATTAACAAGGAGAATTACAGTCGAAAGCCAAATATCATTTCGAAGAAGGGACAAATCTTTTACTTACTTTGAATCACCAGTATTTATTCGCTGATTGTCATCAAATTATGGACCATTTTGCTGGCTTTTGAATTCTATTTTCAGGTGGGAAACCTCCGCTGACGCTGAAAGAATAAGAGGAAGACACAAAAGATTAAAAAGATGTTGAAGAAAAATAGATGAACTATTATATTTAAAAACTGAAGAACTATCTGGTATCTAATGAGAATTTTAAGTTTTTCGTTTGTCCATAAACATAGCCATTGCCAAGGATAGAAGCTGATCGCCCGTCTGGCTATACGCATGAATATTTTCCCAACAAAATCCCAATTTTTGAAAATGAATCGTGAGAGAAAGTAGGATGTTTGAGCTCACCATTTTGCTTTTTCTCAACGATTCCGTTACGAAATTTTTTGAAAGGGTTCTACAATAATTTCTAATTCACTACAAAAATTAGATTCATCGCTTTGAAATCGGTTAAATTGATTAAAGTTAAATTCGTTTCGTTGAGTGAAGATTCTACCGCATTTTGGCTATATTCGTCTTTGGCTATGGGTATTAATGATACTTCTTGTAACAATGTTTGCTATAATTTATGAATTAAATAGCCTTTGAGGCTATTTTGATATGTTGTGTTTGGTGTCTTACTTTTGTGTGGTGTTTCTTTCAAAGTCAAGAAGTTTTTCTTGTTGACCGTTGATTAAAACACCACACCAAATTAAGCCACCCTTCATGTTATCAAATAGTCTCTTAGGCTTTTTTGTAATGGCTTAATCGTTGTAAGGGTTGCAAAAATAAGTCTTAACTTATCTTCACAACTCTTACATCGATTAAGCCAAGTAGAGTAAAACCTATTACTAAATTGTAAGTGATAGAATTTAAGATCAATGAGGTTTAAATTTCAAAAAACTGATTTCTTACCCCCGTCTTTCTGCTGGTCAGCATACGAGGCTGCTCGAACCGAACTAAAAGGAGGCCCAAACAGCTACAAAATTGGCCTCATTGATTGGCTGAAATACAAAAGAAATGACAATAGAAAAATTAAAAATATCAGGCCCTGATTGGGCAAAATTTGAATACCTATTCAAAATACTGCTCCATAATTGGCCTACATTACAAAAGATCGGTTTGAACTTGATTGGATATTAGACAAAAGAAAAATTCAAAATACTGCGTATTGATTGGGTAAAATATCAATAAACCCTTTGAAGGAATGCAATTTGATTGGTCAATAAACAATTGATCAATTGAAATCCTGGTCCCTAATTGGACAATTTTACAATAGAGTGAGGTCAAAATATTGAATTCTGATTGGCTGATAGACAATGGGCGGCTAGCGGCTACAAAATTTGCTCATTTTCGCAGGTGGCGGCTTCAAGCCGCAGCCGCCAAAAGGCTGAAATGGAGCAATCTGATTGGCAACTAACAATAGGCCTATTGTTTTACATCAGAGTCAATGGTTCGGAGCCGCCATTTTCTAGCCGCAGGGCCATTTCAATGGAAAACAATAGGAAAGTTAAGAAAAGACAAAATAAGTTAAGAATTTGGTTCCATTTATGATTTTAAGTGTAAAAATTGAAAAAAACAAGTCAATTAACAATGAAGTGATAAAATTATCAATGAGTAAATCTTAAATAATGTGAAATTGGCGAGAAATAATAATTTGCTGACAAAATCGAAAAGGAAACAATTTTTTTTAAAGCAGAGAATTGCAATGAGGGCCAAATATCACCGAAAGTTGAAGGGTTTGATTAAGGTTTTTGAACCAGAAAATGCTATAAAATGATACCAAATGAGAATGAGAATATAACGAATTTCCTAGATGCTAAAGGAATGATGGAGATTTAATTGAAAATTAGTGAAATAAATCAGCGAAAAGGCCGAGAGAAATAGATTAATAGTCGATGGGCCGCCGGGTTCGACTGCAAAACGAACCCAAAAAAACAAGGATAAAAGATTGAGCGATTTCCACGTGCATAAGGGTAACACTGCCATGGTATTTCGACTAAAAGTACAGCATGCTAGCCCAGGAAAATAAGCGAAAATTATCTGACTGCCTGAGGATCTAGCCGCAAAAGGTTGGTGTCTCGATCGAAAATGCTGCGAAGAAATAAGGGTCAAATGTTTACATTTGCATGAAAAATTTAGAGTAAAATAGGCTAAAATTCTATCAAACTGTTGTGAATTTACGCAGAAGCCTTACTTTAATGCTTCGAAGAAACTTAAACATGGCAAAGTTCTATTGATGGATTTCACGAACAAGCAGGAATAGTACCACAAATATTTCAAGGCCCTATGGAGAAGAACTGCCTGTAATGAGCGGAAATGCTGAAAAGTTTTGAGTTACCTGCATAAGATAAAAGGCATCATAAAGATAAAAACCCAGAGATTTCGATAGAGACACCATTCGATAGCGAATTTAAAAGATGCATATAGAAAAACTGCCAACGTGGTCTGTGCAAAACAGAAACTTTTCAAGGAACAATCGCTGCTTTCACGCGTTTTACAAAGCAAGCAATGTACCACGACAAAAGGGGCATTTGAATAGAGATTTAGAATTAACCTTGGCTTCATGGATAAAAAACATGAGGCTATATGGAATTGGCTAAAGAAAATGAGTGCTTATTATCATTTATCAAATTTCAATTAACGTCCAAGGTGGTATATAAAAACTCGAGGAAATACACATTGATTAATCATAGATTGCAATCATAACCTTAAAAAGCCTTTTTAATTAAATATTTAATCAGCTGGTTGAAAAGAAATTCTGTCTGTCCCAAGCTGTCTACAGTTTCTCGGTTCTAGTTTCTTATAAAATGCATGTTTTTAAGAAAATATTATTACTGTTGTTACTTAATGTGCAAACCATTATGAGCCAAGTCAGGTTTTATACATATGAGCCTTTTTAAGAAACTAACAAAACAATAAGTACTGAAAACGGGTGAGAACTAGAGATTGGTAATGAAAGCTAAAAAGTGTTTTTTAAGAGTAATTGTATTCAAAAAATGCTAGGAAAGGGCACATAAAACTGGCAAAAAATGTCAGTTGATGAATTCTATTGGAATTTACAATTAACTATAAATCTAGCTAATTTTTCAATAGTTTCATAACTATGGGGGTGCTCTCTCCTCGATTAGTTTATCTATTGAGAGAGCTCCTTCTGTAAGAAATGCCCTACATGCAAATCCCCCCTCATCTTCTTGTAGTTTTCTGGAAATATAGTTCATTGTTACTTTAATATAATCAGCTTTTTGATCAGCTTTTTGATTACATTGACACCTTTTTTTCTCCACTTTTGGGTGGTTTTCGAAAAGGGTATAACACGCAGCACGTTTTGTTGAATTTTTTACAAACATGTAAAGCAAGTCTTGATAATAAGGAACTAGCTGGAGCAATCCTGATGGACCTCTCCAAAGCATTCGATTGCATAAATCACGATCTTTTGATCGCAAAACTATCTGCTTATGGTCACAGCTGGGATGCTCTCAAACTAATCAAAAACTATTTATCAGATAGGAAACAAAGATTCCAAATAAACAGCTCATATAGTAGCTGGAGGGATGTTACGAAAGGAGTACCGCAAGGATCAGTTCTAGGGCCTCTTTTATTTAATATCTTCATAAATGACATTTTCTTCTTTGTAAATAATACAAACATTTGTAACTAACTGACGACACCACTATCTATGCATGCAATTCAGATCTCAATACTATAATTAATAGATTAGAAATAGACAGTGCTGTACTTGCAAAATGGTTTTCAGAGAATTACATGAAACTTAACGAGGACAAATGTCACCTTAAGATATTTGGTAACAAATGTAAAGACTCAGTAGTTACTATTGGTAACTCCATAATTAAAGAATCCATAATTAATTCTTTAATTAAAGTGATCATGAAAAGCTTTTGGGAGTTACTTTTGATAGAAAATTAAGTTTCACAAAACATGTCGAAGATTTATGCAAAAAGGCAAATCGAAAATTACATGCACTTGCTCGCCTCTCTAATTTTACGGACCCTGTCAAATTAAAATTGCTGATGGATGCATTCATTAACTCGCAGTTTAATTACTGTCCCCTTGTATGGATGTTCCATGACAGGTCGATCAATTCTCAGGTAAACAACATTCGTGAAAGAGCATTGCGAATTGTATGCAAAGATAGTGGAAATGATTCTGTAAATAATTCTGTAACCACGCACAAACGCAAGCTGCAGTTGCTTATGATAGAGATCTTCAACACAAAGAACGATCTCAACCCAACTTTTATGAAAGATATCTTTGCAGAACGAGACAGCTATGCGTAATGTAAATGATTTGCAACTGCCGAAGGTAAGGACGACAACATATGGTACAGAAAATATTCAGTATAGAGGTTGCCTTTTATGGTCCTCACTTCCACGTTTTTTGAAAGACTGTAGCACAATTCAAGAATTTAAAAGAAAAATAAAACAGTGGAATTGCGATTTATGCACCTGCAGATTGTGTAAAGTTTTTATCAAAGATTTAGGGTCTTTAGATTAATTAATTTTGTCAATTAGGGTAATTGTATATTTTCTTTTAGTTCTAGTTGGCCTTAATTAGCTGTTATTTCAGCTATTTGTATTATAAAGCCAATTTTTTTTAAAATTAATCGATAATAATAATAATACTGTCAATTTTTTTTCGTGGTCTAATCATATTGTAGTTTGCTGAGATTTATATGTATAGGGATTTTAAAACTGAGCTCTTAAGACCGAGCCATGCAAGAAATGGTTGGCTTTGAGAAAAACACTATTCTTTCTCCAAATAATCACACGTTTAACGGTGCATCTAAGAAAGCTTGAGATAATAGGTCCTGAAAATCTTCTGCTGCTCTTAATATTTTTTTGGTTGGGTTGGAAGATAAAACTCAATAAATAGACCCTGGAGAATCGAGATATCCTGTTTCTTTTATCATTATTATGATTTTATGGATATTGAAAAATGTAAGACATGGATCAGAAAATTATTGATATAGGAAGCAACCAAACTGCAGACGATATAGGATGCAAAACTTTTTTATCTAGATATAGTGAAGGAATGGCAATAAAACGACATTTTATAAAACTGAAACGAATAATGGACGATTATAAAGTTGAAAGAAAACGTAATTTAGAAACAGGGTATAAATAGGTAGTTGTTTGTTTGATCATAAAAGGAATCATTTTCATCTGGCAGTCTTTGAGGTGCACAGGATTTAACGACTAAATCTACCATTGCCAAAAGCCAAATAAATAATATTTTATGTAATTGAGGGATGAAAGAGATGAAAAGAAAGCAAGGCATAGTCAAATACAAACCATAGGAAGAAAATTATATGTAGAGACCTTGTGAATGTAGAACAAACTCAAATGAAGATCAATGAACCACTATTCATATCAAAGAAAAGAATTCTGTTATCAAAAGATTGTGTTATACTTATTCACCTACAAATATTCATTTAATCGTGCACTGAAGAAGAAGGTGATTATCTAAAATATGCCAAACGTTTGGATACAAAAAAAACTGAAGTGATAGCGAAATCAATGGCAGAGTGGCATAATCTAAAAAACTACTTTCCCTACCAAATAACAAATTCTGCTATAAAGAAAGTGTACTAATTCTTACTTATGCTGATTTACTTACAATTATTAACTTGATTATGCCTTTGAAGTATCATAATAAATGATTGGAGAAAGGTATGTTGTTGAAATAATTTCTTGTAGATACTCTATAAATTACGACTTCCACTTGTTACATTCAACTAGGATTATGTGTGAATCTTAAGTCTAACAGAACCCTTTTAGATAACAGTACTTTCATGTGCTGTTAAGGTGCTTCTGTATAGATATCTACTTTTTATTTCATGCTCGTCTTACAAGCTTGTATAAGACAAATAAAGTTTTAGAAAGAATTGTTTTGTTATTGCATCATTTTTGGATCGTTTATGTGATGCTGAAAAAATTGTAAACGCGAAACATAAGATCACAACTAAAAAACACTCTTTATCTGTATATCTAAGAACGATTTTATAAGAATAAGAGTCACAAACATTTTCAGAAATCAACAGCAAAGTAAGAACATGCTGAGGCTGTCGCAGTATCGTAAAAATTTGCTATGGGGGCCGAGCACCCCCTGAAATATATTCAAAAAGCCAGCTCTTTATCGCTTTTTTGCTTAATTTCCCGAGAAGACATATATATCTCTAAGGAATATATCTTGATCTATTTTTAATGAATAGAATACAATACATCGTTAATCAAAGAAATAAACAATGCCTTATACTATTTCACATAAAGCGTTCTCTTACATTTAGTGACTTTGCTGGTCTTATTATCTGTTCTATTACGCATGGTTTAAGAAGTTTGGTATGTACTTGTTAATTCGTTTCAAGTTTGAGCCCCCCCCCCCCCCCCATCCCCCTGCGAAAATCAAAAGACGGCGCCTATGGTTTTCACTATACTTCTATTGAAATATTGATAATGTCACAACTGATTTGAAACTGATGCTTTTAGGTCTATATCAGTAGGAACAGTGTTGTTGAGGATATGCATATTTTTCATCTGCTGCTGTTATTTAAAACAATACATGTTTCCTAAAAACCCAATATGGTATATATTGTCTGACATGCCTACACCCTTATAATTTGTAAACAAGTTAAGGACCATTCAGCATCAAAATTTTGGTAGAATTATAAACAGCCAGCTTGAATTCCATTCAAATACACTAAAAGTAAGATGACAATCTTCAAGTGCGGAAGGCAAAGAATAGACACATTTTTATGTCATTGCTCAAAACTGTCGATGCCAATTCTGGAAATAGTTTGGAAATGGTTTGGAAATGGATTTGAAAAGACCATTCAAGAACAAAGGGATCCATCAAGCGGATTATACTCGCGATAATTTAAAATCTTGCTACAACTGAAACTACCAGTAAATATGGAGACAGTTATCCATTATATTTGTCGTATATGATAATCATTGCATACTCCAATTCACAACAAAATAAAATCATTATGAAAAGTCACTTACATAATAAAATCAATGTTCAGTTCAATGATCTTCATTCTCAATGTTTATGGCTTCGTTACTACATAATTCCTTCTAAAATTGACGTTTCCTCTTTTAGCATCCAGGATCTTATGGTTTGGAAGGTTACAGATTGCGACAATGCTCTTTTGGTAGCACCTCACATTAAACATGATCTAAAAAGAAAGATAGTATATACAAGATGCTATTGTTCAAGAAAATTGTTTAGGTCTGGTGGCGTGCTGGCCAGGGTTTTCCAAGCTTTGCTGAAGACCAATAACGCATGAAAAAACGTGAAAAGAAACGTAAAAATTCGCTTGGTGACTAATAGGTCAAGCCCCTGTTAGTATTGAAGTAGACCGCCTACATAGTTCATTTTTCACACAAAATTTAGTTTCCACTACAATTTGGTCCAACAATATTCAATTGGGCTTCCGTGGCCATTTTTTATCAACTTATCCTAATATTTACTTAGATTAAAGTAGAAAAAAAAGTTGTTGCCTATTTTTAGAACAATTCCATTTACTTTTCATTTCCTGCAGGAACTGTGCAAGACTTTTGAGGACCATCTATCATAGCTATGATTCTACAAGGCCTGCTTATAAGATCCTTAACAAGCTTGTGATCACAGCCATGTGATCCAATTTCAAAACACATAGATGGCTTTTTATGAGAACAACCTCTGAAATAAACATCAGGCTGAGATTTGTCAAAAAACTAGGAACGACACAAGATATAGTAAAAAAAATACCAACAACTATTGAAACATAGTAACTATAGAACAGAACACAATTAAAATATTGCATTAAAACAACTAAACAAACTTATTGCCACAGAATTAGTGTGTATTAGTATTAATAACATCAATAAAAATCTTTTTAGCGTAAGTAGCGATATAGACTAAGGTAAGATGGCCTGAGATTGAAATTATATTGAAAAGCGAGAACACCAGGCAGAAACTGGTGGGTTCTCATAGAAAAACCTGGCTGATAATGTGACAAGCGTAAAAAGAAGATATCGCAGAATATTGTTAGGATGTTTCCCAATGGCTAGCTTTGTCTTAAGCACTGTTGTTCCTCTTTCAAGTTCTTTCCATTGCATTTCTAGCCATAATGGGATGATTTATTACTGATCCCACATGGGCCATTACTAGACAAACAATGACAACAAAGAGTTAGGATGTTTTTGTGCTTGTTCAACAGGAATCAAAAAGTCAGGCATATCTTCATTCTCTTTAAATTGCTTGGCTGCAAGGTACCTAAACTTGTAATTTGTCTGTTATCTTGTGTAATGGCCTAAGAGTATTGATCTAGTAGAACCATAAAGTAGTTTTGCAGTAGTGTATCTTTTAATCTGTAATTTGTAACTTTTTATATGAATAAAAAGGAAAATATTTTCATGCCTCATATTTTTGTTAAGATTGTTCCAATTACAATGACACTAATGTTGCTGTCAAAGCTGAAGATTTCTTGGTATTATAGTTAGGCCACAAAAGAGTGCAGTTTGTGAAAATGGCAGATTGCTGCCAAATATGTCCCAAGAATTTAATCCAAAGTACCCAGCTATTAACCCTTTCTGCTGATGGTTATCTTGTAACATTTCTGATTAGTTACAAAAGGAAATGTGGTTCTTGATTAATACTGGAATAAATGATTTAAAATTAAACATATCAATCGTAAGAGCTTTAAAGATAAAATGTCTTATTCAATGTATCCAAGGAATTAATAAGAATTACTTTTCAAAACATACAATAACAGACTCTATAATCTTTCAGAAAAACACCATCTGAGTGAGATCAAATAAAGGCCACTGTTTTGACATCACTAGAGTTGTTCTGCCCAGAGTTACAAGGCTGATTAGATTTCCCAAGACTACCAAATAATCCACAGGGTTGGCTAAAAAAACTTGTAAAGTAATGCTCTAACTGCAGTGTCAAACTGCTGCAATCTCTAGATTCATAGGGTCATACCTGCACCTTAACCACTGACTCATGTCTGTCCCCTTCTTCTCTTTCTCCTTAATTTCTTTTTTCCTTTACATTGATATAACCTTCTCTTTGAAGTATTCAATTAATCATGTATAAGAAGTAGAAGAAGAAAATCGATCTGGATTCATTGCATAATCATTTAATACAATCCAACTGGGTAAATCCACCAGAGTTTAGCCTAGGGACTTTTTACCAAATCTGAATGCCTCAAATCTCTACCAATTCTCTTTTTGATTAAGTTGAATCTATTCATCAAGTCACAAAACATAATATTTATGGTTATAAAAAAAATCATCCTCTGCCAAGTTTTTTGACAAAGGCTAAATGCCTACCACCTCTAAAACCTATATGAAAGTTGATAATATAAATTTTTGATTCAGAAAGTCACTATCTGCCCATTGTTTTGAAGAAAAAAAGTACATGTGAGAGACTTTGAGTGAGCGTTGCTTGAGAGACCACCTCTTGTATATAAGTAATACCCTCCATGCAATATATCTTGTTCTTTGTTTCGCATTCATATAATTGCTTTTAATTTTAAGTGTTGTTGTATTAAATCTGTGTCTGTGTAGTATTGTTTATATCAGTACTAGTAGCTTAACTATTGATAATGTTAATGGATTGTATTTAGGCGTAGAGCAATTTAAATCGTGAAGCTGAACTGAACTGATGTAAGGATGCTTACTATGGCAGAACTAAGGAACAAATTGATTATGAAACTTACTAAATTGTGATAATTACAGTCATTTCTTCTAAATAATATAGTTTTTTGATTTTTGATTTCAAAAAGGTACATCTCGGTTCATACCTTTACTTGATATCCTCCACAGCTCTGCCGCCATTTTTTGAAATGATCCATCCGCATAAAATATGACGATGCAATTCAACGCTGCATAAATTACATTCAATTCAATTCAACTCTCGATCAAGACCGAGTTCTGTTCCAACGCAATGTTTTGGCCCAAAGGTACTGTTATGCAGTTATGATTATTTTAACAGCCGTAGTAGTTCAAGTTTTCATTTTCTTCAATCCGAAATATTCAAAAAATGATGATCGACTTAATACACCAGTCATTTCCTTTGCTGCAATTTTCAATCCCTTAATCACCTCTCTTCCATGTAAATTTTAAACTTTTATTTTGTAAACTTTACTCTGCATCATACAAGTCTTTGAATGAAGTCAAATGGGATACGTTCGAAAGTAATTATATATAATTTATAAGCATTAATCAAATGATCAAGTGATAGTAATTGTTGGTAAATGCTGAGAGCGATGAACTTATTAAAGAAAATTACATTCATTTTCCAATTATGCTTAATACAAATCTAACACTATAATGAACTAGAATTTAAATGGAATATTTAAATGATTTACAACTGCAATAAAATATTAAAATACTTTAAATAAGTCCTTCAAGAATCTCCGAGAATTGAGACTCCGTGTGGGAGACTAGTAAAACTAAGGTACATCTATAATATCCAATACCAACACTAATTATGAAGAGTAAGGAGGATTTCGTGCACACAAGATCAATACCACAGGACAGAAAGGCTTTGAGATGGAGTTTTCAGTTGTGTTAACAGATCAGCAAAAGCAGAAGTTACATGAAACATTGTTGCCATTAATGCGTAACTGCAATTATATACGTAAAACTATAACCTAGAGAAACTGGTTGCCTGTAGACCTAACAACATTAATTCCAAACCTTAGCTAACAGCAGTAACAGTAGACCCAATAATTTTCCCTAGCGATTTCTAAATTCCCAAGCAGTTTAGGCCCTTTGTTCCATGCCACAACTGAACTTCATTCCCGCAATGCACAAAGAACGTGTAAGAAATATGAAGCAAGAAAATCTTGTACTAATCTTGGAAATCGGTCTTTCTATTTGAAACTTATGATGCACAATAAAAAATTTCATTTTACATCTGTTTGCTGTGGCTCTAAATATCACCAAATATTAGGAACAATTATTGCAATTCCGTTCACAGTAACAAGGAAATTCATTTTAACCGAGAGTCTGCACCTGCATTTAACTTTTGGACTCATGAATTTGAGCCCTTGATTTGTTATTCCCCATATGGCGAAACATTCATCCATTATGCTCTGTTATAATGTTTTGGAGCGTGCTATGCTACGCTTCAATATGAACAATTGTTCCTGACAGCAAATTTGATGCTTCGAGCGGACAACTTATAGGCAGACTTTGGTGGACTTTTATTGATAACCTGATTGCTTAAGAATCATTATAATTCTCCATAAGTCTCTTACCGACCTGGCCCAACAATATATATGGAGTATTTTCGCAAGAAACTCTGCTGGTGAAGCCCGTATCCTTTGTAATATGTCAGCAGATCTTAAAATGCCATAGAAAGCATCCTTCAATGGACAGAGATGTTTTCGTATCGTGGGGAAAACTTTGGAATAGCCTACTTGCCGAGGCAAAAAAGCATCTGCTCTCGGCACCCTAAAACTCACATGTAACAAATTTACATTTAACTTCTTTCCTTTGTTTTATTTCCCCTTTTCGCGCTTGCATTGTACGATATTACTTAGATAAATAAGGTTTTTAAATAGTAATCTATTTTTGTAAATGAAGGGCCTCTTGACAATCAGAATGCGCTCGAGGCTAACATTCCTATAATATATTAAATGAAACGAATAAAATATATGTAATGAATGAATAGTTGCTAGCTATGCAGCTATATCAAGATTAAAAGTCCTTCAGAGTTAGGAAAACATTATAGTCACACGTTTACTGGATGCAGGTCCCCTATTTACAATAAAATCTCCTACTGCTCTCTCAAGCCATTCTCGCTTTCATTTGTATTGTGAGGAAGGGTTGTGTTCCGAAGTTGTTTTTGTCCGCTGGAAGGTTAACAACGTTTCTGGACTTTGAAGCCTTTATATGTAATCAGAAAAAGCGCCTTCTCTTACTTGGACACTTCAAGTACATGGTTGACGATTGCTCAAATCAAATAGCAAGAGATCCATTTTAATTTATCCCCCTTTTTGTGTCTCGACCTGCAGCTGGTTAGGCATCTTAGTCAGCTTTTAGTTCATTATTTGACGAATTCGTTCTATGAGGAGCGTCCAATTAAAAAGTGCCTTTTGGAAGCACAACTATGCTCTGTACTATCTTGCAAGTTCAAAATCAAAGATTATTTTGATACAAGCATTCATGAAAAGTATGCTATAAACCATCTAAAGTTTAAGTCAAAAATTAATTTTCCCGTAAAATTATTCATTACCTGGCAGGAAAAGAACTCAATAACTAACCATTTTGTGACAAAATATAAACTCAAGAAATGCTTGCAGACGATATTTGAGAATTTTACCAAGGATTGGATTCATGCTTTTGATTTCACTGAATTTTTCGTACTGCAAGACTTGAAAGTTGCAAGAAAAAGCTAAAATAATTTTTGTTACTCGTACCGTACTCCTTGGAGCATGAAAACGTCGGTTTATGGCCAAAAAAATTAAAGAACAAAAACTGAAAAACTTCTAAAAGCCAAGCTCCTTTTGTCTGCACTAAAAAACGCTTTGTATTATTAAAGAGATGTATTCCCCACTTCTTAAAGAAAAAACGGCCTTTTTTGCCAAATGATCCAAAATTGTCGCCAATAAATTTTGGTATAGTTCCACCAGGAGTAAATGTTTAGCGCAGACTGGAATATCAACAAGATTTAGTTCTATAGCCTATTTGCAAGCACTTGGAAAATGGCATAATTTGAAATGTAGAGTCGACTGCTCTTTGCGGGAGATTTCGTCACAACGCTAGTAGTAACATTGCATTTTATTCCACCTACTTATTTCACATGCAATAATCTCTCCACTTACATCGTTTAATGACCCTGTTGGAGAATCTACGACCATCTCTTAAGAAAACCATCGCATTCGAGCTCCTAGGCTCCTAAGAAGCACGTATCAAAACGCAAGCACAAAAGGGTAGTGAGGCAATGCGCATTGAAGAACTTTTTTATGGAATGTTCTTGCATAGATAGTAGTGTTTATCGTTACAGTTCAAATCATTCAATCTCATGCTAACTGTTTCAACTATGCTACAATCTTCTGAGCCTCCATAATCATTCGGCTCCCACGTTTGCCAGCGCAACGGAGCAGGTATAGTTCCATCACTCCACTTAAAAGTATCTTCAAGCTCCTTGTCATTCAAACCAACCCAGACTATCCAGTTGATGGGATTTAAGGGAGCAACTGCTGCTAAAAATAAGCTCTTCTCTTCGCGACTCAAAATGCTTGCCAAATCACCTCCGATTCCTTTGCAGTGTTCTCTTGCCTTGTCCCAGACTAGGCCAATTGTAAGTACTTTATATTCAATTGACGCTAAAAAAGAAAGGCTAACGGTTATTGGCAGTTAAAAGGAGTTTCTCTGTGTTACGCGTAATCTAAGTCCATATATTTTATCGTTCTGCAAGACTCGAGGATGATGAGTGAAACGAAAAATGAGAAGAGGAGATCGATTTGAATTGTTGGCTGTGGATTGTTTCTCAGATCACCCGTTCAAGTCCCTTGGTATCAATATATCAGCATAACTCCCTTGGCCATCCCGCAGACCATACTCATAAGCCTACTATCTTGAGAATTTGAGTCTGAGAGCTGAGCTAAAAACCCTTTAACTCATAGCCCCCTGCAGATGCCATATGGCGCAGTATGAGTTACTGCAAATCAAAGAAAAACCTGGGGGTAATGTTGTCAAGATTTGCAAAGTTGATCAGACAACATCCACGGCAAGTTTATCGAAACATTGATATTTCCTGTATCTATGTACCCCCCTGCAACATTTGCTTCCACACTTATCTGTCTGTGAGTTTCAAATGGCATCAGGAGGCAATGAGTTAAAGGACTGGTAATTGAACATCTGCTTCGTACTAAAACGTTAAGATCACACTAATAAACACGTAAAAACGGTTTAACATTTTCGGCATATCAAGGTTCTCTCTCTCTGTTAGGATGACGGTGAATGATGTAAACAGGCCTAAAAAGAGTTACTTGAGCCCAAACGAAAAACAACTCCATCTGACACCCTATTTCATCTTCTCGCGTACTTTGCGAAACTAAATTTAACCCTTTCACACCTTGAGGGATCATATAGCACTATGATTATCAGCGAGAGTTGGTTATTTCTTAACAGGGGGGGTTAATGCTATCAACAGCTTGATTTGTCTGTAGTTCAAGAGGAATTTTTGCCCCAACATCATAAATCATAGTACCCCCTTGCACTTGCAATCTGACCAGACATCAGTTGCTACTATATAACTGTTTTATCATCGGGAGTGAAAGGGTAAAGTTGTTATATTGCTTTACAACAGTTATTATAATTCAATAACAGAACCATTTTTCTTCCTAACTGTCACGGCGTGCATTTTTTTGAGTTATGAATGATATGTATGCAGCGTTTTGAGCAATAATGAATCGTCCTTAGTTCTTAGTTGCATGTTTAAGTTAAAGTTTGTCCTTGGTGATAATTCCTTTCTGGGAGTGTATGCTGCTTTGTTAATCCTTTGTCGTAATTATATGATAACTATGTCAACTCTTTGGTCTATGTAAAGGATAAATCCTAATCATTCAGTCTTGCTGTTGACCCATTACTGAGAACACAAGTATTATCTTACAAAGTGTAAATGCTTAGGCCCAGGCCTATTGGCCTGTTTTTGAGGGCTGTTCACCAGCATTAGAAGAACCCCTCTGACGTCACAAATAGATATCCCAAGTTTTGATAAGTAAATTACTAACATTAGACACTTATTTGACGATTCATAATATTAAAGGAAATAAAGAGAAAATGAAGCAAAATTGCAAAAATTAACTTACTCGTTGTGTTTGAATCGATGGTTCCATTAATGTTGGACCTGATTAGAAAGAAAAGCATTTGCAATGTCAAGCTAAAAGATGCGTAAGGAATTATAAAAAAGTTGAAAAAATGGTCCTTGATTAAATAGTAGCCGTCCTCAATGGGTTATAGTAAACAAAGCAATGTGTCTCCTTATTGGGTGGTTTTAAGAATAAAGGAATTTTATTGTTCCCAGACCTCTTTGTATTATGAAAACTGATCTCAAAATAGGGTCCGTGATTATGAATTTAACAAGGAAGGTAAAAAAGAAACAGCAGGCTGCCTGCCGAATTGTCATGGAATACTTGTGACGAGCTATATATATGTTAAATGTAAGAAACAAAAATCGGGCAGCTGTATTCATAGGTTTAATAAATCTGGATGGAAAATTTGCAAGTTATTCATAGCCCTCGATAGATTGTATTGTTACTGTTGATAAATTAAAAGGATATTTATTTTCTTTTTCGAATATTTCTTTCTCACTGTTCTTTCCTTTCTACATTCATATGTTAATATTCATATCTGCATAATATGCATAATCTGCAAAATCTGTATAATCTACATGATCTGCATGATCTGCATGATCTGCATGATCTGCATGATCTGCATATCATTAATAAAAATTTAAGTTTTTAAACAGAACAGTATATCTGATCAATTTTTGTACTCTGTATAAAATATAATATAGGTTCGAATCCTCTCTCTTACCATTTATGAGGATAATACCCTTTGGCGAGGTGTTAATACGAAATTGTTCTTCTCTTAACCCAGGTGTATTAATGGGTACCTGGTCCGCTGTTTCTAGCTGTCTGTGGCTGCACCCTGCTTTACGTGATTACGCATAGCGACCGGAGGGGAATGTAAAGCCGGTAGAGTAGCCTCTGGCTGATAAGAAAGTTATCAAACACCGCTAATGATAAATATATAATAACATTGATTTCTGTAAGAGCTCTTTGCTTAACAGCAATCAAGATTAGCTTTTCAAGAATTTAAACAACAGAAATTTGGCCGGAAGTGCAGCACATGGCTTTGGTTCTTGTTCTTCTGGCGGATACTGTGCACAGCTTGAAGAAATAAGCAAAATAAATAGGCCTAGAAGTCAGACATCTTCAAATTCCAGTGGCGTAGCGTCCGGGTATGCAAGGTATTCAGTGCATACCCTGAGCTCAAGAGGCAAAAAAATTTATTTGTTCAAAATAATTTCTTTTAGCAAATTCTAAACAAAAAGTCCATTATCATTCAATTAAAACCGCTTTCAAACATTCATTAATATCGGTAATGTCTGCAGTTTATTTCCGTTTTTCTGTTCGCTTTGAATTCTCGTGCATTGAGTTACGCTTGAGTGGGCTACGAAGGAGCATAAGCTGGCGTATTTTCCTTTTGTTTTCTCATTCACCTACGTCACCAAATAAGCAGTGAATCCCTTCCGGCGGATTTTAACCAATCAGCGCACTGAATTTAATGAACAAATTCCTTCCAAATTGGCTGAAACAATTGAAAAATAAGCGGTAGATTTTCTGCTTCCAGCCTCGTAGCAGGCAACAAGTAAATCTCGTTTAGGGGGCCTGATTGAGCATAGTTTCATGTTGTGGAAGGAAAACAGTGTCTTCATCGAAGGAGTGCAAGATTCCGATGTTTTGAAAAAAAAGCCGAAAGAAATTCACATGATGAAGGTTTGAAAAAAAAACTTATGTTCTGATACTTTGGAATGGCCATTCGATCAATTTCTTGTTTTAAGCCAAAAATTTGAAGGTACGATCGTCAATGTTTTTGAATTTTATCGTTCTTTAGGCCGCATCTTCACGGCAAACCAGGCTATCCTGCTGACTGCTTGCAAAGTTAGAATCAATAGTATAAATGTCTAATGCTACTTCCGTTTTCAATCAAAGCACTTCACAGCCTAGGCATCTTTGAAACAGCGGAATTGCACCCACAATTGCACAACAACTTGTTTCTGCTGCAAGAAGCGGTGGTGTCAAAAAGTCATAAAATTTAACCCTTCGCAATATTTCGCGGAAGTGTTAAAAATTGATCAATAACATACGTGCTTGCTTTGTTTTTATGCAGTGTAAATCGTTTCACAGCACACCATCAATTATAGATTTCACTCTTTTTCAGTGAAATTTATTATCCAAAAAGCATTTGAATGGTATACCCTGTAACTAAATTTTTATTGACCCGAGCTGAGAACCACACCATAAAATCCAGTTTCATCGAACCCCTTCCGTCCTCTCACCCTCCATGCCACGCCCAGCCACACCCTAGAGAATACCCATTATAGATATTCACGCTACGCCACTGTCAAATTCTACAGTTTAATTAAGAACACTCCTGAAAAAGATCTTCTTGCACAGCCTTGAAGACCTGGAATGAGACTTGTATGATTACTAGGGAGCTACCTACCTTTTATCAATACAAAAAAGCATTTAAAAAGTGATTTGATGAACTGAAAACCAACGCAAACACGACTACTTGGAAGAGCAGCAATAGCTTTAGATTTTATTTTTATTTCAATTAAAAATGATTAAATTGTAATTAAATGTAATTAAATTTCTATTTCTCTTTAATTAGAGTTAGCTAAATTTATATATTAGTAGCTGAAGATTTTTTATAGATTCAAAATTAGAATTCAAATTATAAGAAGCACTTACTGTTGGATTTTGCAGACAAAATATAGAGACTTGTCGCACAGAGCATCTCGTAACTCCATTGTGTCAACAAAGACCTCTACACAGTCTTCATTGGTAGTGCGTCCAGTATTTGGCTCCCATATTCCCCAACGTAATGGAGAGGCTGGTGTACCATCAATCCAAACAAAATTGTTTTCCTCTTCTAAATCGTTCAAACCAACCCAAGCCTTCGTGATGGTAGTGTTTGAAGATGTAAGGGCTGTCTTTGCAAGAACCATTTCCTCAAAGCCTGTAATACTTGCCAAATTACCGCCTCCATTTTGGCATCGGGCTTGTGCTTCGTGCCATGTTGCCGTTTCATAAGAAACTTTATAAACAGGCTTTTCTAGAATTTGTAGCATAAATCGTAAGTTTAATTCAACTTTAACAAAATCCAAGGAGTTATGGCACAGCTGGAACTCGCTGGGCCTCTGTAAAGATCTGCTAGTCTTCTACAAGCGCCATAGATAGCTTAAACATGTGCTCCAATACAGTTTAGTTCAGTTCAGTTCAGTTCATTTAGATTTGAAATTCCTCTAACTCTAAATGTCACTAAAAATGTTAAATAGTATGAACTACTTGGACACATCCGACTAGAAGTTAAAATAAAGTTACTAGCGAAACAAAACTTAATGAAATCAGAATTTTTTAAGAAAAATCGTATCGTAGTTTAACTATTGCGATTGAATGGAAATGGAATGGAATGGGACTTTATGGGACTGCGTTGCTGGTACTTAACAAATTTACACATATTTAATAGGCTAGACTTAAAAGTAAAATACGAGTCAAGGGTGGAAAAAACTGATCTCAGGACGAACAACAGCAAAAAAGCCAAAAATGATTGGGGGGGGGGCCTCGTGTTATTAGGAAATGTTTGTCTAACTGGCTCTTTGCTTCGATCAATGTGTACCTATTCTCTCATCACTTTGCTAAAAATAACATATATGATTGATAGTTTATTTGGGTGGAATGTTCGGTTCCAGCAATAGAAATATCTGGAAAATGAGGATGTAGGATTTTGTTTTTTACGAGCTGGCTTTTTACGAGTGTATCTTGGTCAACTTTTAGTTCTATCGAGAGAAAAAGTTTTATAGAGAAGAAACTTTTTTTCAGCTAGAACCAAATGATAACCAAAAGATAGATTGGTAGCAGATCCATACCATAAAGAACGACACTTGAGGGGGGTATGGGGAAGTGGTACAAGTATTTAGTACGAAATAGATAACCGAAAAAGAATAAATCTTACTTGTGGAAATTGCTATGCTGCTTGAAGCTGTGAGCGTAATAACCAAATTTGAACTTTTTGCTATGCTTGGAGATACACGAATCGAAGTGCTCATAGCTGAGGTAGAGTTTGTGTCCATGGTTGTTCCATTTAAACTTTCAATAAGGGTTGAGGCAGCTGGCCTGCTATGGACCATGGCAGTAGCTGAGTAAGGTATCGTCAACAGAGTACTATTGTCACTTGTATCATTCTTATGCACGTTGCCATAGAATACAGTCGTCAATGCGTTTGTTGCACTTGTGGGTGAAATGTCGATATATCTGCTACTTGGTACTAATATGGTAGTGATGCTTACATTAATCGTATTGTTAACTTCATAATCACTGCTGAGAGCTGTTGGCGTCGAATTTGTAGGAGAGGTCACGTTTTTTATAACTGCATCAGCTGCAATTGAAAACATAGATTTATTCCCTAAACTGTGAAAGGGCAAGTTGTGGTTACCAGATCCACCTAAGTGTAAATGAAAGCCAAACAAATGGCAAAGGAGGGTTACTAATACATTAAAGAGTTGAGCGACGGGCCCAAAATGTATTGAAAAGAGAAT
The DNA here is from genome assembly GCA_964019065.1 of Catostylus mosaicus. NCBI lineage: Eukaryota > Metazoa > Cnidaria > Scyphozoa > Rhizostomeae > Catostylidae > Catostylus > Catostylus mosaicus. The sequence continues at coordinate 10,757,073 of OZ025189.1, read as the reverse complement.
AGTCATTCGAGCCCAAGACAAATGATAGGCCATTAATAAAGGTCACTTCAATGCTCTTCTCGTGGAGACGAAGCTTAACAGTGTAGCCACAGCTTGAGCTGTGGAGTATGTAGTCGCCCTTCACATGTCTATCGCATCTTCCAATAAAACTGATGCTCAATTAATTCAGTGCGAAGATTTTGATACTGGCATTGCATAATGTGCTGTACCGTACACAAAGGTGACTTGTGAGCTAGCAAACAAACAGTACCTTACTATCCCCCATTAATTTTACATCAATCGAAACACAACTTAATGCACGATATTAGGTTGAGATTTTATGAAAACTTTGTGAAGATGCCTACATTGGTGCCTGCGGTGAGATTTGCAATCACTGGTGTGGTTGGAGACTGGTGCAGAACCCAGCGTATGAATTTGTGACAACAGTAAGAGCTAAGATTTATTGCGATGGGAAGACACTTTAATCAAATTAAATAAGAATACCTTGAATTTTGCTGAAGTAACCAGTGGCATATGTCGTTGAAGCTGCTACTAATGCTCTGGTTTGTTTTGTGGCTGTTTTTGTTGTTGTTGTTGTTGTTGTTGTCGTTGTCGGTTCTCCTGCTGCAGTTGTTGTTGTTTTTATAGTTGGAGTCATCTCTGCTTTCACTAAAAATCTCTGTTTCTCATCTTGGGCCTTTCTTGCTGGTTTGAAAAAGAAGTATTGCATATTGCATTAAATCAAAAGATGCTTTCGATTCAAGGCACCTACCCATTAGCAATTTCGTAAAAAGTAAATCCTACTTCCAGCAAATTAAATCATTAAAGCTGCATTTGTTTCTGCCAATAAAGAAACTGCGCCAGAAATTCAGAGTTATTTTCGAAGGGGCTCTATCCATCAAATTTCTAACCAGAACATGCTTAAGAATTTAACTGCATCTGTTCCTCTTTTTTAACCAATCCACTCCTGCCTCAAGGAATAGTTTTTCAAACGAAGAAATATTGAGCCCTAGCCTTTCCCCGCTAAGACCCTATGAGTTCCACAACTGGAAGGAACAAGGTTCTTCCAAATTTGCAAAGCCTGCCAATATAGAGCTTTTCAATGCTATTCCTCCCATTTTCAGCCAAGCGGGTTTTCAAGGGATATTGACTACAGAAAACTTTCATACGACTTATCATGTACTTTTGAATCAACATCGTAAAAAATGCTTTCGCAAAAAGATTGTTTTTTGCAAAGGCTACGAAGAAATCCTATCGGGATCCACAGCTCAATTTTTCTGATGTATTGTGTGTGTCCTTTGAGCAAGCTAAAAGTAAACAATATAAATACGAATTCAAGCTGGTCGAAAAACGAACCATTTGGCCATGTAATGTAATGTAATGTAATGTAATGTAATGTAATGTAATGTAATGTTGTGTAATTCAATGTTATGTAATGTAACGTAATGTAATGTAATGTAATTCAATGTAATATAATTTACGTATTGTATTGTAAGGTAATGAAGTGCAATGAAATGTAATAAAATGTATAATTACATAATGTAATGTAAAATAAAGTAAGGTAATGCAATGTAATTCAATCTAATGCAATGTTATGTAATGTAATGTGATATAATGTAAGATGGCATAATGTAATTCAATGCAATCATAGTCATGACTATGATGCAATGTAATGTTATGTTATGTTATCATGGGAAACTTAAACTAAGATGTGAATAATAAAATGCTTGCATATATTCTAAATTGTTACTGTGTTGTCTTTTCACTTTGGCCTTCTCCCTTGCCAGTAAAAATTTATTCGGTTCGTTATTGATTCCCACCAATGTAAACTTCGGAACATGGATATAGGCAAGGAACAAGGCGCGCAGCTAAGATTTATTTTGGAAGGGTATAAAGAAACGTCTATGCTATATCCTTCCACGCGTTTTATTGAAAAAGCGTCAAAACCAAAATACTACAAGACAGTTTATACAACCCCTGAATCTTCCTTAACCCTTTAGCACCCTTATTTATTTTCATTTAACTGTTAAAACCCATATAAATCTACGATTTTCAGGGGGTAGCATTGTCAAATATATAAAGTGAAAGCGTAAACTATCATAGAAAACTGCCATCAGAACATTTAACATATATTGTGCTTTACCCCCTGCACAATTATCTTTTACGATGTTTGTCATTAAGCCATATGGCCCGTCCGGAGGTGAAAGGGTTTAGTGACGCACCTGCAAGCATGTTCTATATACTCAGTGATAAAGTGAAGTTCGCATACTATACCTTCTAGCTCGGCAAAATGCTGCTCTAAATTTCCAGCAAATACCCCAGGCGGTAGGTTCAAGTCTGAAATAAGACAGTGGACTACTTAGATTTCCTTAAACTTGTTCCATTAAGATGGCAATTTCTGCCAGGTAACCTTGATAAAACTACAAGAAATACACGGACAGAGGAAGCATATCTAAGTATTCTTTTAGGAAAGATTATCTGAGGATTTTTTCTAGTTAAAATTTAGTTTAAGGGCTGGACTCCGTACAAACGAGAGAGATGAGAGGAGGGATAACTACCCCGGGACAGCCTTGAAGGACCCGTGTCATAAATGGCTAAGTAATGTTTATCGGCCTCTTAGGAGCCTGAAAATTTTTACGTTACGATCACTCGACAAATAACAGTGTGAAATAACAGTTCAACAAACTTTCCACAAACTTAAATCTATCTTAAATCTCAGAGTGTGAGTGACTAGCACATACAAGAGCCTCACGATTCGTAGGAAATGATGGTAGAAGAGAATTAGAGTTACAGAGAAAAAAAATAATTCAATTAATCAACCAAGTCATCTGCATTGTTAAAGATCGAAATTTGCAAAGGAAAACAAAACATCTGTCCAGAGGTCACAAAGGATGTATTTTTGATATCCGTAGCAATTGCAACCGAAGTAGTGATAATAATTTGCAGTTGCCGAAAATTATGACCTCCAAGTATGGTACCGAATACGTCGTGTACAAGGACTACCTTTTATGGTCTTCTCTAACGAAAGAAGTCAAGAATTATCTATCTGAGCTCAAACAACATATAAAATCATCATTGCAACTGCAGCTTGCGTAAAGTTTTTATACCAAGAGCAGGATTCTTGTAAATAAGTATTATTCTGATTAGGTATTATTTACTTAACATGTTACATAGTATCACAACGATTTATGTTTACTTTATAAGCCAACTGTAAAAGAATCTATATACTACAATACTAATATCGATAATTTTCACAATTTAAAGAGTTCCTCTCTAACAGAAAACTGCCACGAATTTAGATGTGTAGATATTAATTTCGCCATAGTGACAATTTATTGTCTTTATTTACAGAGAAGTCTCCAGAAACAGACCTTTACTTTCCTAGTTTCTTGCTTAAAAAAATGGTTTATAAGGATAACTCTTGAACTCTAGAAGGAAGATTTAGAAAGAATTTTTACAAAACAAAACATTTAATCTTACCTTCAATACACGTAATGATATCTTCTTGTTTCTTTTCAAAGATCCTTATCTCGTCGACAAGCATGACAACAAAAATGAAGCTGAAAAATGCAGTCATCAGAGCCGTACATGTGAAATAAAATCTACACTTAGTCCAAAAGTTGCTTCCAAAATGAAACATCTTTGCAGATTTGTTGCTAGTGATAACCAACTGTTGCTTCGACACTGGTGATAATACCGCGTCTAACTGTTAACATTTGTAAACGACCAAATGCTCTCTATGTGTAGGGATTTGATGCCCAATTGATTTGACCTGGAGCACACTTTTATTCACTGAATGTTTTAGGTCAAACATGGTATTCTAATGATAAGCACGAAAAGTGTTGTGATTGTTCATGCCAAAAGTAGATGTTGATGTTCCTAAAAACGTTGTTATACTGTTTTAATAAGCTACGCAATTTAGAGAATAATCGATGAGTAAATTTTAGATATAACTGTGATCAAAGACTTGCAAACTTCGTTTCTATTGAAGACAGTCGTGCGCAACCCCAAAAACAGTGATGGCAAGATGCCTATTCAGGAGGCTTTTGGCTCCAGCAAATAACTTTTGATCAGCTACTGTTTTGCTATCTAGCGCTCATAATCATATAAAATGTAGTTAAAAATATATTTCAAAATTCAAATTCAGAAGGTCATTTCTTTTGGGGCAAGAACAAGAGAATGAAGCATGGGTCCTGTGGGTTTACAGTTAGACAATATTTAGTACATTGCAGATTGCTGCATGCATGCATGCCTACTGGTTGACTACAGCCTCAAAAGAGACTCGAGATTTGTTGGGGATACGAAGAGGCTAAGTTGTGAGCCTCAAGGAATCCCCGAGAAAGGGCTCCAGGTCGCATGCGCAGTAACGATTTACTCAACCGTCAACGGAGACAAAAAATGATTTGTTGCTGCGAAGAGTAATTCAAGGCCATTTTTAGAGAAAGAAAACAGCGGATACAGCAATCGGTACCATAATTTGCAATGTTTTATTAGCTACTACGATTCCAGGATGATCACAAGAATCTCATTTCCTGATTAAAGTTTAAATCCCATGGAAATATGGTTCAGATGGCCCAAAGTAATAGTAAAAAAGAACAATGAATTCTAATTTTGAAGCAGGGAAAGGTCACCAACTTTGTTTATCTCGAGCATACAACCAGGGATGGGAAAAGATTTAATGTATTTGGAAGGATAAAAGGAAAGAGTGCACACAGATGCACAGTGCATAGCGATCTGGAGCCCCTCCGCTGATTGGCGCACAACAAAGCCACAAAACGAAAGGCTATAACAATAGGGGGAGTACTTCATTTTCCCAACAAAGATTATCACGTTTGACAGCTACAAAAGACCAAATTTTTATTCTGATGATATTTATGAATAGAACCAATTTAAAGACCGCATTCATAACAAACATTAGCTCCAGAGGCCTATGCCAGCTGGCAAGCTGCTTAAAACTTTTGCCTAGGTTAACAATGAAATTGACTGCTCTTAACAAGCATCGCTATAGGTGACACTGTCGGTTTTGATATAAAACCATATGTCAATGCCTACCCCAGGAAAGATAAATGCGCCACTCTTTTACCAGCCTCAAGCAGTCATACAAAAATCTCTGGCAATTGATGATAATCCCCAATGCTTTATAATTCTTAAACTCAAAGCTGTCTAATGCTATCATTCGTGCTACATACTGAATCCTCTGTCACAGATCCAAGACCTAGACTAAGAAATGAGCTGTTATCCTATTTTCTTTAAATTTTTTTCACGCATATGATTCCCCCTTAATCACCCCTTTCAGGCATTCCGTTCCTTGCTACCAAAAATCGTAGAAATTGCTTACGATCCTATAAGTACGATGTGAACCAATCCAGCTCTATTCCCTGCACTCGATAATGACCTAGCCATCGAATGAGGACTGCATGATCTGCAAAGGGTTTTTTAAGGTAGGCAGGTTAAAGGCTATTTAGTTTGAAAAAATGAAATAAGAAATTGAAAGGGGAGAAATATTCCGCCAAATCTTTCTTGGGAGTGGAGCAGCCCCTTGGCTAGCAGAACTTTCTAGTTGGGCCAAAGCCAAACATTATGAGGCACCTATGATGGATCCTACAATTTCGAAGTAGGATGGTATTTCCTTTCTTAGTTTTTGTAGTGTTTACCCCTTTCTATTTAAGAGGGAGGCTTTGGGGGTATGCCAGAACCCGTAAACCCCGACAAAAATTTTAGAAACATGAGAACCCGGACGAAAATTTGGGAAAACCCGAAGGTCTGCAAGTATAAAATTGAAAATCCCGAAAAGTGCATTTTGTAATAAAAAGAAAAAGCTTACTAATGATGATATCGTCAATCTTTGTCACTCCATTACAACGGCAGGCAGACCTTATGAAGGTTATGCAGAAGTTCAGGGGCGGACTGGCCCAGGTGGCTAGGTGGCGATCGCCACTCTGGCCCCCTTAAATTTTTTAAAAGCGGGCCCCTTCATCGGAATAAGAAACATTTTAGCGTAACCCTATAACTATATGCATAAGCCCTGCAAGGCGATTCGAAACATTGTCTATCACATCAAATGTGTCTTGGAGCAGTTAGTGAACACCTCTCTCTTTACTCGCAGTTATATAAAATCTTGTCAAGGAAATTATGCAATAAACTTGATCGAAGATATGAAAAGGAACAAGAAGACAATCGTCGTTTTGTTGGGGCAATTGATCTATGCTACGAATTTAGATGGGTCAAACAAAGACTAGAAGAAATCGAATAACATCAAAACTCGATTTTTGTGCACAGTCTCAGGTGTATGCATATGCGAAAAGATATTTAGTCATAACAACATGAAAGTCAGAAGTATTTAAATATCAATTTATCGTATGATGTAGCAGCAGAACTCGACTCAACCAAAAGAATTCGAAGAAAATCTTTTATGAAAGCTGGTGGTGACCCAAAGGAAAGGGAACTTTATTTGGCTGTACGCTCGGTTCATATTGTTCACATTTCATAAAGAGATTCCAAGGTGATTTGAAAGCAAACTATAGCGATGCTAAAAGTAAAATCAGCCACTACTAACCATAGGTTTTGTAAGACTGTGTTATAAAGAAGAATTTATAGATAGTAAATTTATAGATAGTAAATTTATAGATAGTAAATTTATAGATAGTAAATTTATAGATAGTAAATGTAATTTTGCTCTATCTTCAGACTGCTCTTTCTACTCCATGTGGCGGAAAAGTGCAAGACATACCTAAATGAAGACCGCTATACCTGGCACAACGACTTAGCATTAAAATTCCGCGCAGAATATTTCAAAGCAATCCCTAACTAATTCGTCTATGTAGATATTTTGAGCATTCTATCACTATGCATAATCACAGGGGAAAGACTGGCTTCGACCTGATCTTGCCCTTGTCATGCCAATGAGCAACTCTTCCTCTTACTTGCTCGAACTAACTGTTGCATTTCAGACAAATCTAGTTAAAAAGAGTTAGAGAATTTCCTTGGTAAAAGTGGTGAGTCTCGTTCAAGCGCTGCAAACCGCGCGCTTTTCAAATGTTATATCTGTATAACCTACACTTTCTTTCTTTCCGACATTGCATATAACCTAAAAATATGTGATGACATTAAATTCTACAGACATTTCTTGTGAGATATAATCCAGTAAATTGAGTATCATAAGCCAGCCTCGCCTGGAAACACGAAGAATGGTCATTCTTTCTACTGAATTAAGAACCTTTCAAACCAATCAAACAATCAAATTCCAAAGCAGTTCAAAACTATCAAAAGAATTGTTGATCGTTTGATTTTGATTTACGGACTCTTAAAAACGATCATGCAGATTTGATGAATCATACACAACTGGTTGAACTTGAATAGACAAACGATTGATCTTGTCAAATGATTCCTCTTCAACGAACGGATTGATTAATTGAAATATCATATCACCTATTATTAAAGCATTGAACTTTGGTTTTTCAAAGTGGCCAAACCCAACTACGTTGTGGCCACGCCCTACGGGGCCTTGCTGAGCCATAGCGCCACCCAAGAAAAAGAGTGCCAGTCCACTCCTGCCGAAGTTTGAGGTATTTTAGGCTAGGATAGATTCCAACTCCAGCTATTTTCTTAATATAACGCCTGCTCTAGCTTTTGTGCTGAGTAACATATTTTATAAATTGATTTCGGTGGTCTTATTTCCCAACAACAGGAAAGTTGCTAGAGTAGCTCCTATCTATAAAGATGGGCCTACTTAAAACAGATCAAACTGCATGCATCTATCCATGCTCTCGGTTGCTTTACGTCTTTTTGCGAACACAATCTTTCACTACCTTTACACCTACTTCAACGATATTGATTTGTTCTACTTTCATCAATCCGGCCTCAGGGCCCTGCAATCAAATTTTTGCTAAATCAATTATTGAAAAATAAAAGGATGCTCCAGTCCTTGTATCGTATCAAACTTTTTTCTTTTCTAACCAGAATATCTTGTTTACTTATTTTCGTTTATCTTTGCTTTTTAACTGCATTTTGAAAAGCTTTGGTTTTTAAGACAAGTGTAAAACTACTAAGGTTTTACAAATATATACGAAGCGATGTTATGTTTCTTTCTTTCTTCAACTTTTCATTAATTCTGAATTCTTCTTGAAAATCGATGACAATCAATTTTACTTTTTATAACGGTAAAACTAACGAGACTCAAAAGCTCATCAACAAAATTGGACGACTTGACAAGCGACTACACTTAACGGCTTGAAAACAACTTCATTGAACGGCTTCACACAACAACTCAAATCACAAGCAAGAACACGACATAGAAATCACGCTAAGCACACCCTAATTACGTCAACATAAATCACTTAAAACAAATGACATCGTTAAGACATTCAACAGAACAATCAATCTAACAAAAGAACTGATGACAACAATAACAGTGGGATGGGATGATGCAATAACATGGAATGGCAAGGCAACGAATAACGCAACTAACAGGATTAAAAAAAACAACAAGCTACATAGCACCACGAACCAACAATAAAACAATAAACCAGTTATTTAACACAAGGCAAATGGTAGTCTGCTATTTAAATTTTCACCACTGGATGCATTACCTTGAATAGAGACATATCAATAGAACAATCAATAACATCACTTGTGTCCCTTCCAAATCTCGATTTTGTTCCGTAAAAAAGCGCGTTCATCGATGCGCTGTAAATTGGAAAACTTGGTACCCGCGAGGCTACTGAAACCCAAAAAGCCGCAAATATTTACCTCAATTCCCGAAATCCGAGCTCGGAAAATGGCAAAAACCGTAACCTGTCAGATATGTAAAACCCGAAAAACCGAGGGTAAAATATAGCCAAACTTGTAACCCGTAAAATCCCAAAGCCCCCCTCTTTAAGAAATTAAGTGACTCAAACGTCACATTAAGATACACGTTTTTTTTTTATAAGAACAACCTTTTTAAGAAACACCAGGCTGAGAATAGGCCAAAAAATAAGAACAACTTAAGAAACAAGACAGGCTGAGATTCAAAAAACTCAAGAAGTAAAATATCATTAACAAGCGAAAATAACAATCTACGTCGTGCAACATCCGATATTAAACGTGAACAGGGGCTTAATGACTTTATCAAGTACGTGTTATGTCTTGACACTACTATGCTCAGGAAATTCGAAAACGAAAATAAGCAACAAAATAAGAAAAACCTTAGGCTGAAAATATACGGAAAAATAAGAAACGGCAGGCTGAAACTCAAACCAAGTATTCTTATGTCTATGAGGGGGGATGGGGGGAAGATGAGGCTAAGCTTCAGCGAGGGGGGGGGCTAAAATCTTGACTGGGGTGGAGGTAGAGCCTTTTCCGTTTCCAAATGCCTTCTGCTACTGCTCTGCTTTTGATCAACATTTTCCCACGTTCTATCAAGCCTGGAAGAAGACTGGGCGAATATTTTATTGACTCCGAAAATCAAACAAGTGGAATGGAAATGCTTGTACGCCTCTGCTTTACTGCAAACAACCGTTACATTTTCAGCTTATGCAAATTTGCTTACAATTAATTATTAAAACAGCCATGTAACCTCATGTAACCTGTCATATCCTTTGTCAGCGAGAAGCAATAAGCATTATTAGTGTCATTCTTACAATGGTCTTACTTTCGGACAAACTAATCTTTCGGCAGACCCACAATAGACTTACTTCAACGACTCATGACAAATTTGTTTAATCAAATCAGCTTGTCATTCATTGTTGACAAAGCTTGTCTTACCTGTTAGTTTTGCTTGTTTGCCTTGCGTTCAGTTACGTCAAAACAAAAGTCTACAAATTTCCATAAGCACCCTGATTTGCATTGAATGAGTATGCGCACTGAGGAATCCAAGAATAATTTCTTGGATGGGCATGCGTAAATGATACGTACTTGACCTCTTGATCAAAACAGGGGGTGTGTGCTGATTCAAGCCTAGTTCATTAACGTTATCAATTTTTGAGAGGCAGGTGCAACAATGAACTTGGCAAATTGAGTTTATTCTAGTTAATCTCTTTGAGTACAAAAGTTCATAATGTTATTTACGTTTCATACTTGAAAGCACTCATCTTCTTGGCCGATGTCGATATTTATCGCGGACCAAATCTGCTTGGAAACATGGAGAAAATGAAAGTTTTGCTATTCAGTTTCATTCTGACAGGATTACAAGAAGCAGTTGCATTTGATTATTGTAATAATTCCTTATATTCTTCAATCTCGAATGGAAATCCTCGTCATACTGTGATCAAAGATGGTGATTTTACGCTGCAAGCTTTATTTTCGCAGACAACGGGAAGTTCATGTACGACACCATCAAATGATGGAGTTGTGAATGTGGCAGTGCTTCAACTTGCTGTGCAACATGTCGCACGCTCAAATATTCTTCCTGGCTTCAAACTGGGCTACCAAATCGATAATGGTTGCACTGACATTCCCCGAGTTATGAAAAGAGGTATAGAAATCGTATCAATGTATCGGCCTAATTCAGTTTGCAGAGCTGATTTCATTGATTGTAAATCCAACACAACTGGGGTTGGAGTAAAACCGATTTCTGCAGTTGTTGGGCCCGGATATTCTTTTCTCACAATCCCACTTGCCAGCTTGATGGGACTTTATAACATTCCCCACATCAGTTACCAAGCTTCAAGCCGATTGCTCAGCAAAAGAGAGCTTTACAAATCATTTTTCCGAACTATTCCTTCTGATTCCAATCAAGTTTTGGTTATGTTGGATATTATGAAAAAGTTTAACTGGAATTATTTGTTTGCTATTGGTAGCGACGATGACTATGGCAAGCTGGGAGTATCAGCCCTTAAGGAGCAGGCATCAGCTCATAACATTTGCATCGCTTTTGATGCATACATACCTAATTCAGGGAACAAGGTGCAAACAAAGGTTGATGAAATAATAAAAAAAATGATTGAAACGCCCAAGGCACAGCTAATCGTTTTGTTTACTTATGCATCAATGGGTGAATTGATCTTGCGAGAGGCAGAAAAGAAAAATATACATCGTATATGGCTGACTAGTGATGCATGGGCATCAGCAGGACCTAAAATAAATGTCAGTGAAAAATACCTCAGTGGCATTATTACTGTTGCAACAGAGAAAGTCGTTATTCCCGGCTTGCAAAGCTACCTTGAATATACAATACAAAAGGAACCTCTTTGCAACCCATGGCTTTCAAGTTTTTTGAAGACAGCATACAAATGCAGTTTTGACAAGCAAACAACTTCTTGCCCTGGGGAGACAGCTAAAACCATTGCCAAAAAGATGCTGAGCTACAACAGTGGAGGATTCGCTAACTTGTATGATGCCGTTTTTGCAGTTGCACACAGCATTAGTTCAATGCTTCAAAAAAAGTGCGGCTATAAAAGTGGAGCATATAACAGAACTTTATGTTATCCATTTTCCCCAAGTGAACTCCTTGCACAAATTGCTAATGTGAGTTTTATCGGACTTTTTTCAAGACCTGTTGAGTTTGATGCGAACGGAGACCCAAAAATGCCACACTATATCATAGAAAACATACAGAAGAAGGATGGAAAACTGAAGTACGTACAGGTTGGTACATGGGAAAAGTTAGGAGCAACTACAAGTGGTGATAATTTGGTGCTAAACACAAGCAACATTGTCTGGCCTCAGCAGTACACAAGTGTGCCTGATTCAAAATGTAGTGTTGACTGTATGCCTGGTCAGTATGTCCATGCAAAGACTGAATGCTGCTGGAGCTGCCAAGAATGCGAACCTCTGCATGTCAGCAATGTTGTTAATGCAGCTTCATGCTTAAAATGCCCACCTCAGCATCACACTGACAAGAAAAATACAATGTGCATAAAAACACCAATTGTTTACTTAACTGCAAGCACTGGTGCTGGCATTGCAATTCTTACTGTTTCTTGCATCGGACTCTTCATTATGGTCATTCTTGCGATACTTTTCTTTCACCTGCGACACTCACACATGATTAAAGAATCCCAACCTGCAATTATTGGTTTCTCAATTCCTGTTTTGTTTTTCTGCTTTGCTTATGGCATTCTACATGTTATCAAGCCTAATGATAACTTCTGCTCAGGGAGAAGTTCATATTTCTTCATGCTATTTGGGACTGTTAGTGGAGTTCTCTTTGCATCAACTGGTTTTGTGCAAAAGACACTCAAGAACTGGTTTAACAAGTTTTTAGCAGTCAATGTTACCATAGTACAGTACATCGTCATAGCACTCATAATGCTAATGGAGCTCATTTGCATAGTAATATGGTTAGAGATTGACCCAGTGAAAATGGAATCATTCCCAAATTCTGAAAAGACAGAGCTTTTTCTAGAATGCAGAGTTGAATTGACATTGACTCGATTGATATGCATGGGCCTGCCATGCATTGTGCTAATAATTGCCATGATCATTGCATTTCGAGAGAGAAATACCAACCATCCATATAATGAACCAAAATTCTTGAGCTTTGCAACAATAGCTCTCTCTATCATCGTCGTTGCTTTTATCCCAACGTTCAAATTTGTTGTTGGAGTTTACAAATCAATTGTCATGGCTTTTACTGTTGACCTGTGTGCCTATACCTACATCAGCTGCATGTTTGTGCCAAAAATTTATGCACTGATCACGCAATGTTATGGTCATGCTAATGTCAGTGGTGGCAGCAGTGTGAATGCTGATAATGCTTGCAGCATACATGAAGTAACGAGAGCTGAAGTTCCTAAGAATGGACAGTCTGATTCGTCTGACAACACATCAACACCTCGAGCAAAGTATGTGCAGAAAGATCCAACAGCTACAGACATTCAGTTGCTTCAGAGAGATTCAAAGCTGACTTCTCTTCCTCCAAGCCCTCAGTCTGATACAAAAGGATCACCCCATCGCAAGGCATCTGATGCTGGTTCTGGTAGCCAACTCATGATATCAGGTGCAACCTACGTATAACCAAACACTAAAGAACACATAATATAAGGTAAATAAATATTATACATTGCTGCAGCCATTACATTCCAGAAACAATATATGTAGGGATGCCTACTGCACTCCAGGGTAAGGCACAACACTGCAGAAAATTTCCAATTTTTTTAGGGGGTGGGGGTAGGCAATTTCCTACTCTGTTCTTTGCTGTTGGCACTGTTGAGCACATGTATGAACAATAATTAGATATGTTACAACATCAGATAAATCATTTATATTTACATCATAACCAGCCTACCAAACTTGAGGAATGAATTTCACCTAGATGCATCAACCTTTATTCAAAAAAGGGAGTGGTCATAATTTCCGACAGAAAACAGAGCGTGTTTCGTTTCAGACCTTTCCTCTGCAATAAAATGTAATTTGATAACATTTCATTCAACTTATCTGGGAATCAAAAGACATTCCTATAGCATTGAAAACAAGCTTTTAATGGCATTTTCCTTTATTCCTGTTCACAGTATTGTATGCTTGAAAAACATTGAATCACCCACAGTATTGTAATGCGTTTTCTGGTAGATAAAAGGTTTTGATTTGAGTCTTTTTTAGATGGCATTTTAATGGCCTGCTACCAGTCAGAGGCTTAAATATACTTTTAACATACCCCTGATTGCTATGCATGATATTTTATGCCAGGGTACCACCACAGATGGCCCTCATGACTTTACCAGGTACCCGTTTATACCCTATGGTAGTGAAAATACAATGATATTATTATTAATAATAATGATAATGATGATATTATTAAACAGAATATGTCTAGATAAATCAAATACCTTGAATTGTATTATCCCGGATTGAATTATGTTTGAACCGTATAGGATGATAAAGGATGACAATTCATTAAGGAAAATTAGTAGTTAGTTTCCCATCAGGGGTGTCGTTCTAAGAATGTAGGAAGGAAGGTTGAGTGGTAGACTTGGTAGAGTCACACTTTGCTTTTGACCAGCCAGTTGGATATTCGACACAGGTAGTATTTGCTTCACTGAGATTGTGTTCTAATGGCATTTGTCTTCATGAATAAATCCCTTTGTCAGATTTCGACGAGAGCCTTAAACTACTCATACAGATTATTCTTCGAAATTTACTAAAATCGATTGTTTATATGTCCTTCACTGAGATTGTGTTCTAACGGCATTTGTCTTCATGAATAAATCCCTTTGTCAGATTTAGACGAGAGCCTTAAACTACTCATACAGATTATTCTTTGAAATTTACTAAAATCGAATGTTTATATGTCCTCCAGCCTAACCTATGTTCACTACAAGGGGGCAAAACCTTCCAAGAATCTGCCGAATTTTAAGCCCCCCCCCCCATCAAAGGCATCTTATGTTCCCATATAATGGCAGCTCGGCCGCTCTTAATCATGATTATTCCACAACACCCTTTTAGTCTGGGATGCCGGAAAGAGGGTAGAGCAAATAAGAAAAATAAATCATTTGCCTTTTTGCCAAGGATGAGGGGCAGTTTCCCAGCTATCCCTTTATTCCGGCACCTCTGCTTATTATTTTGATTATTTATATCTTTTTAGCGTATACACACTCTTACTTTTAAAGCTTAGACGTATATTTAGGATTTATGCATTTTCGAGAGATCGATTGACACGGTAACTTCTTTAAAAGCTCCAGTAAGCCCCTTAGGTTAGGGGTCATTGAGGCTCCTGGTGGGGACTTAAATGAAAGGGGCGTAGTATAGAGATAGATAACGATAAATCCTACTCAATTACTTTCTATATTCTGTTTTACATCCATGAACAATATTCACACGAGCACCAACGATTTAATGAAATAGCTATCATTTTTTAATAAAGATTGCTTAACTGTTTGTAGAACGTCTTCTATGCAAACACTTCCTCCTGGGATAGGTTGGAAGGATCAGAAGAGCAATTTTGCTTGAAATTTGCCGTGGCAAACCTAAGTTATATCAAATGAGCAGGATAACAGACCAATAAATTTACCTTTTGGAATGACATTCCCACGCCCCTTTTGTTTGCGTTCCTTGGCCATGTTAGTCCAGGGTAAAGAGGACGTATTCTAATATCAGATAGATGTGATACAAGTGGCCCGCTTGCCCGAGTGGACAGAAACCTGACTTAAAAGCGCCCGAGTGAACAGAAATTGTTAAATTAGCCTTTGAATGGGAAGAACAGGTGATGTAAGGTCGTAACAGTGATTACTAATTACTAAAGTGAGTCTGCATATTCAATTAATTAACGGCACAGTCCTTGATAATCAAATGAAGACATCTTAAAGACTTAATTGTCTGCAGTCTCTTTAAACATGCCTCTGTTTAATTGCAAACCCCTCCTTTGATGTTTCAACGGCTCGATTTTCGAATGTATGATGAATTAAAACTTGGGCGTGTATCATAAATTATGTCTTTGGAGTTTCATCCGCGTCAGGTGGTACGGATTATCCTACGCTCAAATATTAAGGCAAATTTCCTCTTGCAATGAAAACTAGAGGCTAGTGTTTTCTTATTTGATTCCAAATCAATGAGATTGGATTTCTGGCAAGCCCGTAGTTATTATCTAACTTATTAGGAAAAACTGCTTCTAATCGTGCTTCCATCGAATGGCTTCAAAATCAATGAAAATACATGCTTTTTATGACAATACTTGAAATGACCACAGCGGTCAAAATTTCTCAGCAATCATAGAATTGCATTGCTGAAATTTTCTTATAAATTTTTTTGCAAAATTCAACTGCATTTGCCCTTAATACACTTGGCATTTCAAAGAACTTCGTGGTTCCTTTTAGCATGGAATTTTCTTTAGCCAATCGAGCCGTGACTGCGTTGCTACACTAGTTAAGCATTTGGTGCTTTGGAACAATAAAAACACATTTTAGGGTGTGAAAAAAATCAGCACGGAAGTTAAGACTACACTCTTTATTTATACAAGAGCAATAACATGCAGTAAAAACCCGCACATAAGAACCTTCATGTATTAAGAACCTACAGCCTGATATTAGATATTTTGCACCTCACTAAGTAAGAACCAATTCAGCCTGATTTCTTACACAGGTTCTTAATAAAGGGATGTCACCTTTATCCACTGGGAAATTAATTCAACATATTTACCAATTCACAAATTTTATGTAAGCTCCAAAAAGTTTCATAGGTTTTGGTAGATATGGTCTGAACTGACCCTTATTGCTAACCCTTCAACTATACTTTTTTCTGGTATTTGTTAAGAACCCTATATTAAGAACCTACACCTTGATTACTGGAAGTACGCCAGTGTTTAAGAACCTTAACAGGCTCAGTTGGAAATCGTAGGTTCTTATGTGAGGGTTTTTACTGTAAATCCACGAAAAAGCTGAGGCTTAAGCAATATCTTAAAATATAATTCAGGGATGGCGGAGCGATCTGAAAGTTGGGGTGGCACGTTAACGTTGGGCGAAGGAAAATGTCTTAGAGGCTTCTGCTCTGAAAGATTTTGAAATCATGTCCCTTTTAGAAGCAAGGAAATGGCTATTTTGGAAGCCATATTAGTAGATAAGAATATATATTATATTCATGAAACATTTACTTTTTCACAACATTAGTAGAAGATAACAGATATAAGTATCCATAATTGAATTATCCTGCAGATATTAAGCTTTAAAAGAATTTAATTCAGTTGCATTTCAACATGCTCAATGTCTGCAATGAAAATACTGTAAAATTTTCAACCGCTGAATTCTGGAGAAATCTTCACAAGAGTGTATCAGTCTCAAGCTGTTGCTAATTTGCTTTTGAATGCTGAACAATTTGAGTCTCTGCTCTTATGTTTTGTTCTTGTATAAGAGAGTGCATTGAGTTTCTCACAGTAATGCAGGAGGCAGAATGATTCAACAGAAGAGCCTGTTTCCGTATTTAAAGTCTACAATTTTAGAGCTTTAGATTACCCCAGGGCCGTAGCTAGATGTTCCGTCTCAGGGGGGGGGGGGGTGTCTACGTTTAATTGTCAACAAAATTGGCTTAAAATCCTTCATTTGCCGACAAGGTAGCAAAATTTGCTCCTTTATGGCCAAAAACGCCTTGATTTTGAAACACACTACTTCCCGGGGGTTTGTCACAACCCCTCACCCCACGGTAGCGACGGCCCTGGATTTACCTAAGTTATATTTTCAAGCTAAACCTAACAGACTATTAATGCAATCATCCTTTGTTGTTTTCTGAACATTTGTTTGATCCGTCTGTGATGAGATGGAATGATCATTCAATAAATTTATCGATGTTTATTTATCGAGCACATACGCAGATATGGCTGTGAGAGCTCCGACCCCGTTGCGACAATCGTTCGATGTTGTGGCAGCTTCGTACTTCATACTTTGCTCAGTCCCTGACCAGCATTCGTTTTGATTCATAAGTCCAAAGTAGTTGTATCCACGCTTCAAGACAACTTGAACACAGCTTGCAATTATGTCAGTTGGAGGTGCCCTATAAAATCATTAGAGTCTGCAATTACTTACGACAGTACCGTCGAATGGGGGAAGAGGAGGGGTAGCTTCCCCGAGACCCGGGTCACGAAGGGGCCCATGCCGTAAATGTCAGGCTAAATAATGTTTATTGGCCTATTAGGAGCCTGAAATGTTTTTCATTACAATCCCTCGACAAATAACAGTTATGCAATAAAATGGGGTTACTTTTCTATTGAGAGAGTTATGGTGTGATGGAAACATGAACCTTTTTAGTCTAACCACCGGGGGCCGTCGCTATTTCCACTCCGGGGACTTGCTGGCTCTCGACGGCCATGACTTATCTCATTTGGAAATAATAGCTAAAAACTCTTTTTCTTTCATTTTTAATCATAGAAATGTTCCTAAAAAATGGTACCATTACCACGGACGCCAGTATGGGGCCAGAGCTAAGAAAGTAGCGACGGCTACAAAAAGTAATATATGGCCCTTATGTTTCAAGGTACTTTTTTAAAGCATTTCTTACTTTTAAAACCAAAAAATTAGGGAGGAACTCTTCCTTCCATTTACCCACGCCAATTTTACATGCCACTCTTGTTACAAGAGCCTCGAAAAACATAGCATGGAAAAGAGAGATTGGAAGAGAAAAGGGAAAGAAGAATTCCTTTCTCCTCTCTTTCTACCTTTTCATTCGCACTTTCCCATCTGTGATATTTTTATAGTTCTAGCATAGAGATACCTGGGTAATATCCCAATGGGTACGTCTGGCACCCAGGGTAGTATAGAGACTACATGGCATTTGAAGGGCCTTGGAACCCAAGGGTAATTTCAAATGGGTTATTTTCAGCAAAGGAGCTCAAGACGAGAACGTTATAGTGCTGCAGATGGAAAAATATAGACACAAACTCCAACGTATAGAAGCGGCCGAACGATTTCAATCTAGTTAAAAGCTTTAGAGGGTGATCAAAGTCCAAAAAAGTTACAGAGGGGAAATTTAATTGATTCGCCTACGATCAGGGGAATGCGTTTTTTAGAGTGGGACTAAAGACTCCTAAATCCCACGTAGAGGCATTGCTGGACCCTGGTGTTAGAGATGAAACGATATTTGGAAATAGGCAGTGGCGTAGTCAGGGAAGCAAGAGATGTAAGGGGACCAGTTGGTTGCCATAAGACAAATTTTTGGTGTTTTTAAATTTTATCTGTAAATTTTTATCTCAGGTAACAAACTTTTTACCCTTTGCTCCCAACTCTCTGTTCACGCTACTGGAAATGGATTGAAAAGAGCGAGAAAAGGGAACTTCTAAGACTGGAATATTTTTCCGAGTTGTCTGACAGAGTCCAGAAAATATCACGGTTCCGCAGCCGGCAGCCATGAGGAAGGCTACTGAAAACAATGGAAGTTGCAGCGCCACACCCAGATCACGCCCCATTTCATTTATTAAATGAGGAAGGGTGATGAATTTGAGCCATTAGGCCGTAAGTAGGTTCAGCACTCTCCTGAGGTCTGGGCTCTGAGAAAGGTGAAGCTTTTTCCCAGAGGGATGCCTATAATATCATTTTTAAGTGCATAACACAGTTTCTGAGCTTAAGTAAAGAGATTTTGTTACATTAGATACTCACTCTGAGGTGAAAGTTCCAATCAGAGTCCGTAACGGAGGAACAGAACTCTTGACAAAACATCCCACCATCGTGTAGTTTTTAGATGCTGGTACCTCTGCAACGAGAAAACCGGTTTTTAAACATGAAGGTTATGAAAATTAATGTTTAAGATACTCAGCATTTTTAACCACTTTTTTAGGTGCCATCGGCATTGACTGTTAAATTTGAATTACTGTCCGACGAGACCGAAAAAGTGGGAGGGCCAAGCTTCCATGCCAAAAAATTAGGGATGAGGAGGGTGTGATGACCTCTTCCCAGACAAAAAGGTATGTTTCAAAAAAACACTCATGCTATCGGTAAATTAGTTCTGGACAACCCCCTCCCCCCCCCCCCCCGAAAACAACCATCTGGCGAAGGCCCTGTTTCTTCGTTTTCGCTGCCCGGGATACAGGCTAGCTGCGTTGATACAGGACGGATGTATTTCGCTTTAATTCGTCTTTTATCAGATGTTTCTAAGTGATTGGAGAAATTGATTCGACTTACCTGCTGGTAGAAAATGGTAGACATATACACTATAAGCAGCCCCTGTTCCATCTAGGCAGTCTTTTGATTCTCCTTCTAGAAAGTAAGTGTCTGGTGTCGTACTGTCACCTGCCATGCATTCGCCGTAAAATTTTATAGCAAAATATTGATATGTCCCGACCATTGCCTTGGCACAGCCAGCTATTGTCTTTGACAAATCGTCCCTGGAAAAGAAGACATAAAGTACATGTTTCATATTACAAACAGTGGTGTAGCCAGACGGATGCCACTGATAACGAACTCTAAGGTTAAACAGGAGTGGCGCTGGAGATATCATTTCCGACAAATACAACATAGAGCAGTAGACGGGAAAACGAAATACATACTGCTCGCATTCACAACGTTCCCTAGGACATAAATTTTCTTTTCAAAAATTGTATGGACTAAGTAAGGTGAGGATAGTTTGTCTTCAGTTACTCCCGGTGATGATAGAGCTGTACCGAAGGAGCTAAGGCGTCTGTGCACATTGCAAGGGGATACAAGAATTGATGTTAATGGAGATTTAATTTCAGAGACTTTTAAATTGAAAGGGCTTTCCGAAATTGAGAGAATTACCACCCTATCCCCTCTTCTTCGGCTTCTTCCTCTACTTCTTCTTCCAACCAAGTCTCTAGAAATTAGACCAAATAGTCCCTCCTGGGATGAAAGAGTTACGTGAACTAGTCAAGTGTCTTGATTAATGATCAATATCAAGGAAATGTTCACGTTATAGGGTAGAATTACATTAGAAACCCTACCAATCGGCGTTAAATAAGGCACTAGCCTCCTCTTATTGTAGTAAAAAAATGCGACTTAAAGATCAATATAGATAAGCTTGCTATTTTAGTGGTTAAATGCATTTATCTGGAAATGAGCGGGAAAACATTCAAGACTCTTTTATGATGAGCGAACACAACGTTAGTACAAAGAACGGAAATTCTCCTTTGCAAATTCATATAGTTTAGCTTGAGTTACCTAAGAATGGCCTTTATTTATGGGTACAAGGTTCTATGACTCGCTTCTCATAAGCATCAGCGAAAGTGCAGATATTTAATATAAAAATATATTATAAGAACAAATTAATTCATTTCTTTTAACGTTAAATTTTATCTTCCAAAAATTTCAAAGCTTTTATTTCAGGACATTCTATAGAATTTTATTCCAATTTAGATATATTTCTAATCAGCTATTTATTCATTTATGTATTTATCTTCTCGTAAAAGGACACATGTTGATAGCACCTTTCTGTTAAGCTAACTTGTACATACCCTATTAAGATATCCATGATAATTATTATTATCAAGATTTTTGAGAAGCACATGGCGTTATTTCAATTTGCATTATGTGTACAATAGGAGGCCTGCTGCTACTTTGAACTGAGGCTCCTGCTGTACTTCCGGACAAGGGTGGAAAAAGCATGAAAATTAGGGAAAAACAACAGCAAAATTGAGAAATTGAGCTTCCTCTGAGGGCAAGAGGATCTCAATGTCAGCGGTAAACAAATGAATATATGCGCTAAGTTCCTCCATTTGAACTATGTATCGTTTGCTCGTTCGTTGCTTCGCAACTGAAGTCGCTGTGCGACCAATTCATGACACATTAAAGCTAGATGTAAGTTAAAAGTCTTACCAGTCAATTAAATATCTTATATTAAGTATCAAACGCAAGCCTGCGATTCCGGGGTTATTAGAATTGTAACAACCAAGACCAACGAATCTCTCCCATGGCTCTAAAAGTAAACAAAAGTAAAAGGTAAATGAAAATATCACACAAAAAACTAGTGTGCATATAATTGTTATTAAACTGAACTGAACTGAACTGAACTGAACTGAACTGAACTGAACTGAACTGAACTGAACTGAACTGAACTGAACTGAACTGAACTGAACTGAACTGAACTAATTTTGGGTCGATTTGTTGTATTCGAATACTAACCTGTTGTCAATGCAATGGTTGTTGGCGCCTTTGTTGTTGTTGTTGTTGTTGTTGTTGTTGTTAACTTTGTAGTAGTGACTGGCGCTTCTGTAGTCTTTGCTACCGTTGAAGTTGGTATGGTCGTTGTTATTGTTGTTTCTGTTGTTGTTGCTAATGCTGTAGTGGTTGTTAACGTTGTAGCCGTTGTTGATTTCAAAGTCGTTTGCAATGTTTTTGTTGTGCTTGGTGCTGACGTCATAGCATTCGTTGTTGTTGCATTTGTTACAGTTTCCATTATCGACGTCGGCTTTGAAGTGGTTGTGGCTGCCTTTGTGGTCATTTCAGTCGTTACTGTCTTCATTACAGCCTTGGTTGTCGAGGCAGCCTCGCTCAGTTGTGTCGATGTGGATGTTGTTGTCTCCGATTTATTTGCAGTCGATGTAGTAGCATTTGGTTGTTGTGTTGATGTTTGTGTGTCTACGAGGCTGGGTCCATAAGTGGTGCTTGTTGTTTGAGTTGTTGCAAGAGTCTCTTTCGTGATTGCTTTAGTGCCTACTGTTGTTGTAAAGATGAATTTGCTAGGAACAAGCGACTTGTCATTCGTAGTATCTGCAATATGATTTAAATCAATCAATTCTTTTCTGATAGCTATTAGGAGAATCGAGAGTAGCCGATCACATTGCAAAGATGACAGTTACAAGCAATGTATGATGTGATATCTTTATGGTAGATGGCAGACGCACTGATCGGTATACTAGTGTACGAGACCGTATTGGGTTTTAATTCAGAATATCATATGCTCTGTAGCAGTTAGCTGTCACCCAATGCATAAATGAAAGACATGAAAATATATCGTCTTTTTAAAAGAATAAATGGTGGCTGTTGCCACACTAGATGACGAATTTTCATTTTGACCACAAAGAAATTACTCAGCCAGATTCTGTATCTATATTTATATTATCACTTTAAGAATTTAGATTAGATAACAAATTAAACCTAATTATGATAGATTGAAAACATGCGCTTTTAGAAACAGCACCAATATTGTGTGAGCTATCGAATACAGTTCTTAGCTTTTATCAGAAATATCGAAATAGTCAAAAAGGGTCCAAGTGAACTTGACAGATGTCTTGTTCCGTAGACTTACTTAGCACCAAAATCCTTGTAGAGTAAAGTTTCTCCCCAGTTCTAGTTATTTGTGTCACACATGGTGGAACAATAAGAAACTTTCGTTATATCGTAGCGTACTAAATGTATTTGCTACATCTAACATTCTTCAGAGAATGAAAGGTCAAGAAAGGGATCGTTTAAAATTACGTTAAATTTTCCTGCAGAGTGTTAGCCTTTTTCGTGAACTGCGTTAAAAGCTTTGAGGGGACAGGTGGATTATCACGTTCAATATGAAACCAGTATTCCAGTCTGTCACAATGATGAAGTTGTTCCTATCTGGTCGGATGAAATTGTGGACTTAGCAGAATCTCTTAGAGCTTTGTTGCATTAAAAATGAGTCATTGACAATTCAAAAAGTGTACTATATTTTGAAATTTATTAATGTGTTTTATTGTATCTTTGGGTTGGGGAGAAGGGGTTCTCATTAAGTTGTCAATTACAAAAAGAGGGTTGAAGATATCGCGGCTCAAGCGTATCATTTTGCTGTATGGGGTGTTAACGGGGTAAAAATGTATATTTTCCGCTAGGTAGTTATCGAACAATCCCTAATGACCGGAAGACAATGGAGGGTAAACTACCGTTGGAGGATCTAAAGCCACATAAGAAAAGAAAATAGCGCATTTCTTGCAGTATATTAGTGAGGACTTAGCAGCTATGCTAATTTATTCCTTCATTTTTCTTGCAATTTTTATTATTTGCTTCATTTGAGAAGAAATAAAGTGCTTTTATTAAAACATCTGACATATACACATAGATTTGACTGCATGTGCCTGGGCTTAACAGGAAAGACATGTGCTTAATACAGTGGCTTACGTGGCACTTTGCTGTCCATCTCACGGTTTTTCTGCAAATCTAGACGTCTCATGTAGGCATCTGTTGGTAGAGATAAAATAATGGTAAGTAAAAGAAGGATCAACACTACATCAATTTTGATCAGAAAGTGAAGGCACTTTGCCATGCAAAAATTGCAACTCGTTAGGAAAAGGACCAACTCGGCGAATTAGTGTTTGTATTGTGTAGGCTGGTGCCACCGCTGAAGGACCTGCTTGATAAGGTACCTTGTATAGTTGACAATTCATAACCCAACTACCTGAAGACTATTTATGAGATCTACTTCTTCTTAGAAGCAGTGCTTATAACGAAAAACGAAACCAAACGATATTAAATTCGTCAAGCAAGCCTTCTGCATTGGCCGATAATTGTGAGGCGAAACGATAAGGGGCAGCTCTGTTTAGAAAGCAACATAAGTAGTACCAATAGGCAGAATTAACGACTTGATAATTGACAAATCGAAGAGCTTACCTTTGAAAAATAGGCCTAGCCTAGTCATTTTTGAATTTATCTGTTTGCCAGATCCTTGGGTCCGGGATTTGGCGTGGCTATGGCCTAAACATAATATCGTCAGCCAAACCGGTCCATTTATTAGTCCATTTATATTCTTTTCTCACTAAATATTAACTTTGTAATATTTCTCTCCGAGAAAATAAGTTCGTTTTCTTTTTGAAAGTGCATTGGCCGGTTGTGTTGTGTTTCTTTTCAGGACAATGAGAATTTAATTGTATTTCATGGTTCAACACCTTCAATAAAGGTGTGCACTTTATGAAAGAAGGAAACAATGAAAACAAAATTAAGTAAAGGATGACTTTTGTAAACAAAACTGAGAATATGAAGTGCTTCACGAATTAAAATAGAGAGGGAATTTACGTTTTTCCCTCCAGTCTTACTCAAACCATTCAGAGTACTGGATATATTCCAGTGTTGCCGTTCAAAACAAATGGTGGTTAATCATGCACCATGTTTTACGTAAGAACAATTTTATAGGAATCCGAATCCCAAATTTGATCTGAACTTCTAGAGCAATCTAAAGATCCAAAGAAGAAATCTAGAACAATCTAAAGATCTTAAAAAGAAATCTAGAACGATCTAAAGATCTAAAGAAGAAATCTAGAACAATCTAAAGATCTAAAGAAGAAATCTAGAACAATCTAAAGATCTAAACAAGAAATCTAGAAGAATCTAAAGATCTAAAGAAGAAATCTAGAACAATCTAAAGATCTAAAGAAGAAATCTAGAACAATCTAAAGATCTAAACAAGAAATCTAGAAGAATCTAAAGATCTAAAGAAGAAATCTAGAACAATCTAAAGATCTAAACAAGAAATCTAGAACAATCTAAAGATCTAAAGAAGAAATCTAGAACAATCTAAAGATCTAAAGAAGAAATCTAGAACAATCTAAAGATCTAAAGAAGAAATCTAGATCAATCCAAAGATAAAGCACTGCCGTACATTGTTATTCTGGAAAAAAATGCATACACTTTCCACATTTATATGGACAATACTGAAGGGCTATCGATTGTTATTATGGATATACGTATTTTCAATCTTCTGCTAATGTTATTGAAACAGTTCCTGCTACATAAACTTCCAAATTTATCTGTTGCATGATCTAATTTCTTAATTGCTTACGCCCTGATCATTTAAAGACCAATCGAGAACAATCCAGCCTGAAAACGTTGGAAAAATTAAGAACAGTAAGTTTGAATCTTAATTTCACTGGTTATTAAAAGAAGGAGTGTAGCCTCTTCCCCCAATTACGATCCTAAAACTTTTGATATCCAAGTTTTATCAATTTTGTGTTTTGCAATTGTTCTATAATCACGCTGGCAAGTAAATATCTTTAGCAACTGTTCTTGTGTCTTGCTATTAGAGTTCTCTCAATAGCGACCCTTGCAATTTGATCTCATTTTTTTCCGTTGCATTCTTGACTAAATTTTCACAATTGATAAGAATGACGTCACAATGGCAATGCTTTTGTCAAAAAACCGAATACTCGCCATCTATGGAAGGTCATGGCAGCGAAATGGATTGGCAAATTCAAATTACAGTGTTCTAACATTAGAAGAGTATCGAAGATTAGGGTCGAATATTTGCCTGCATAGGCCCTTAGAGTTATCAATGCAGAGAGGAGAAAGAAACCTTTTAGCCATAAATGGTTTAGAGCTTATGTAATTTATATCTGATTTGCCATGACCAAAACCCTGCCTCTTTGAAGGCCTTGAGCAGATATAAGCCATATCTACTGATATGTGCTTGCTGTAATCTGAACATTCTAATATTAATATTTCACACTTAACTTTAGATGAAATATTAGATACCTCTTAATAGGGCCATGCAAGATTTCTTATCAGAAAAACAAAAACTGTAACGCAAACTTACCGTAATCATCTCCATTACTGATATGCTCGATTTTAGCCCTTCCTATAACCTTCCATTCATTTAGTATTACCACAGAAAATAAAAGACTGAAATATAAAAAGATAAAAACGAGCATAGCAACGCATCTTTTGGCATGTTTCTTTATCCTGTGCATTTTTTCTGCAGTCTGGACCACACTTCTCTGCAATGTTTCCTTTTATAGTAGCCGTAATGGCACTGTTCATTGCTTCGATTATTGTATGCTTTTATGATTGTATATGCAATAGCCAGGTCATCGAATATGCGGTATTTTTAAGCATGAGCATAGAACGAAACAATGCAAAAGAAAAACTTAAGAAAGTCGTCTGGTGGGAATTTATAAGGCCACACATATTAATCAGAAAAACATGTCAGTGTATTTCGATATAAAGGATATTCTGTATAATCTTAGAACTAAGGACTGTGCCACCTCCCTTCAACTAAAGCCCAGAAATATGGTATAAATTTCCTATCATTAATAGAGAGTTTAATGTGGACTACCTGAGACGACCGTGTAAAACTTGCAACCTCCATGAAAATCTTTAGAACTGCAGTACTCAATTGGGATGGAAAGAGATGTATGTGTCATATTTACACTAAGACTAATCTACACTATTGTTGAATATTTCATCTAAATGTGTTACTGAGCTATAGATAAACCAAGCGTAAATTCTTTCATGGATATGATTATGATATGATAATGATAGTGAGTGTCTAGGTCGTCTTTTAACATGCATGCAATATGCCCAGGGAAGTCTTACTTTAGCCATAAAATTCAAAGAGACCAAAATTGTAAGCTTCAAACGTTTTTTTTAACTGGCACGAATATTCTTCAAGAAATGGAACCGTTTAAAAAAGTTGAAATTTTTTTCACCTGTGTGTCTATATAATTTGACGTATATAAAAAAACCAGTCTCCAGTGAATTATTATACAAATGTTTAGATACTCAGAAAAAACATTTCGACTTGTGCCTTTATCCTGGGCGAGCTTATGAATGTTTGTTTTGTGTTTGTTTTTAGCATACCTATCTCTCTGTTTCTCCTTCTATGCTATTTCTACTTTTTCTATTTTTAGAACTATGTCTGTTTACACCCTATTGTTCTACTGCAATTATCTTTTATTATATATCTTCGCTCTTTTTTCGTTTTCCATAGTGCTTCACTGTTTTACTTTGTTCTTTTCTTTCGATTCCGGTGGGACGGATGGTATTATCTTCTCCAACACCCCTTTCTCGCACCTAACCCTGTTTACTTTGTCTTTATTTAATTTCATATCTTATCCATTGTATTAGGTTTCACTTGTTCTCTGTTTTTATTGTTTTCCCCTTATTGTATATTGTTCTTTTGTGTTATTGATTATGTATGCCCTCTATGTATCTGGAATAGTTATTACTGATGAAGACGAAAGTCGAAACGTTTGGAAGTGAAGTTTTTTTCTTGAATACTTATTGTGTATATGTATATATTGTATATATATATATAGATTGCCATGAGTAAGACAGCAAGTCGAAGCTAGTCGGCAAATTTGTTGTTTTTCTACTAGTATACACGTCTTTTTTCAACTGTTCAATAGTTAGTTAGTTAATCCTCATTTCTTTTAACAGAAAGAGTTTGCTTTTGGCCAGATCTGATGGCCACATCAAGTTAAAGTCTTCTGTTAACTTATTGATAGTTAACGAATTTTTCAGTATGAGAACATTCAATTTGTTAAATCATTTTTGGCTTAATATTTTGCAGTTTGGGACAGCTAAACTTGATAAACCCTCTCTTGTCGCTCAGAATTTGAGAGTTTACTCTCACTGCTTCAGGTCTCATTTAGAGTTACCTTGACTTGATTAAAGACTGCATATGGATTTGGCTAAAATTCAAAGGTTAAAAACTGTGACATGCATTGAAAACAGTCGCATTGCTAATGATGCCCAGATACTGCTACCATTTCTATAGAATGCTTTATATTGCATTGAGATCCATTTTGATTACATGGTGCTATTAAAATAAAGATTGACCTCACATTTACTTTCGTCATCATCTTATCAGTATTGAAATTCACGAAAAATATTTATACTGCTTCAAAGCTGTTTTGTCGTCAAAATGGTCCGAAATTAAAATAGTTTTCGATTTATTCTTTTCATACTACAGCGTTAAATTTGCATGTCACGTCGACCTATTCAAGCCCTCTTCAATAAGGCCATTGAAAAAATAAACGGGACGTCAGAAATAAAAAACCATGCGGAGATATAAAGATATTAAGATTTTAAATATATATACAGGTTAATCAGTTAGTTGTGAAAAGTTAAAAAAACTTATTTACAATGTACCCTGACTTAAAACTAATACTCATCAACATAAATTTCAATATCAAAAATAAAAGAAACATTAAGACACAACATACTCTGGTTAGGAAAGAAAAGTTTGATGCTGTACACGAACTCTCATACCCTTTTATCTCTCAAAGATTGTTTTTTAAGATGAGATGAGTTGATGAATGAGTTGAGTTGTATTTGAATTAAACAAACAACTTTGCTTGCATGTCTTCAAATATGAATCAGTTTCCAATAGGCATTTTCATCTAATCACAGTGTAACATTGCCTCTCTTTATTTTATCCAACTGAATGCTTTTATTCTTATGGCCACAGGGTAGTCACTATCTCTTACTCCCTCTTATCTCATTCCTGTGGTATTTTGGAAAGTAGTTTAAGCGTATAGCACCTTGCATTTTAAGTATTTGAATAAGTATGAAAAACACATTTCTTTCTTTCTTTCTTTCTTTCTTTCTTTCTTTCTTTCTTTCTTTCTTTCTTTCTTTCTTTCTTCCTTCCTTCCTTCCTTCCTTCCTTCCTTCCTTCCTTCCTTCCTTCCTTCCTTCCTTCCTTCCTTCCTTCCTTCCTTCCTTCCTTCCTTCCTTCCTTCCTTCCTTCCTTCCTTCCTTCATTGCTTGCCCTGTGGTGGACTGGATATATTAATCCCAAGGGCATCGTCTTTGTAGTGTCGAAGGTAATTTTTCTTTGTGCATATTTTCTTTATCTATATATTTAAATGTTTATATTGGGTATAAAAAACTACGCCTCACAAGATGTAGAGTAAACACTCCAGGCAAGACTCAACATTGCAAATAATTTGAATATTAGTAATAAATTTTAATTATCTATTGCGCAAAAGACGATATTTACAATTTTACACAATGCTGTTAATTATTATTTCTATATGATACAAAAACAATATGAAATGCAGATTATAAATTTGTTACTTAGCTATCATTATCCTATTTGAGAATTCTTCCTGTTTCTAGCCCAATTTCGTCCGCTAATAATGTCTCGACTCGCATCCTCTGTAAAATAAAATTCACAGAAACAGAGATTAACTATATAAGCCTAGGTCAGTCAAACAACAAAGTCGCAGATTTATTGGAAAGATAAGAGGAATGACCCCAGGAAATTATTGCATCGCTTTGTCAGTTCATTCATCAGGACCTTTCATTGTTTGCATAAACATTTTTGATAACAAGGTGAGAACACCGGCGAATATATAAAGTCGTCAATATATAAGCTAACAATCCATTACAGGCCCGTAGTTAGCTCTATCGCCTGTGGCTACACCCTGCAATATGTGATTACGCATAGCGCTTGGGAGAAAGTGTAAGGTTTGTAAAGTAGCCTCTGGCTCATAACAGACTATAGACTACCATTTACACTTTAAACGTCAGGAAAACAGCGGTAACGAAACTGGGAAATACACCAATAATTGGAAATAAGTACTACAAAAAGGAATGTGTATTACCTCGTCTTTTCCTAACATATCTCTAACTTTGATCTTTTTTGGATATGACGGCAGCAGGGTTTGCAGTCTCATTGCTTTTATTGCGGTTGGTTGACAAGATACCAGATGATTCACTTCTTCTGCCTAAAATGAGAATAGCTGCTATATATTTGGAACATTAAAAACTGCAAGAAGTTGTCATATCAAAGGAAAACATCTTTCAATATCGAGAACACTACAAGGACACATACAATAATGGATATAGTGTTTGTTCCTATTTAAAATGCGTATTTTTCATAAGAGGTCGATTTTAGTAAAACTGAATTGCCATAAATTAAAGCATACTTTTAAAGTCAACATTAATCCAACGAGCCAAACAAGTGACGGTATTAGAGAACACTTTCTGTTGCCTTGCCCTCTATTTAATATTCTATGACGAAATTTACTCGCTAGAGTTTCTGTTGCATCACTATTCATCACCTTTCGTTGAAATTAACAACTTTTAGAACAATGGAATTTTTTACAAATTTTGCTATTTACCGATAAAGACCTATCAATCGGCTTTAATAGGTAGATTCTCGAACTGACTACAAAATCTATCCAAAAACAACTTAGTTTGCTTGAGTTACATCAAACAAATACTTACACGCTACATAGCAACAAAGTCTTTTCATTATTCATATCGCTTATCTGTAGCTTTTACTAATGTACATTTAGATGCAGTTTTACTTTGGTGTTTTGTACAATGACCACTAGGATATATACAGTCGGCTCCGGTTATAGTCACATCAAATATTTTCAAGAAAAGTGTGACTGTAAGCGGAGTGTGACATGAAGCGGAGTTGCCCAAAATAGCGAGTTAGATCACAGAATATGTATGACGGTAGCTTTGCACTTGCTCAGAAGCTATTTCCAAGTACTTTTTCCATCAGAAATGTCCTATAAAGGCACATATATACAATAGCTACTTATAAGTATTTTTGTGTGAGACTGGATGGGACTAACGAATAGAGCGATAATAATTGCAAAATAAAACACAAATGATGTAATACTGCGTGTAAGGAGAGTGCAGCATAAACAAATTAGCCCTAAAACACT
This sequence comes from Catostylus mosaicus, assembly GCA_964019065.1. NCBI lineage: Eukaryota > Metazoa > Cnidaria > Scyphozoa > Rhizostomeae > Catostylidae > Catostylus > Catostylus mosaicus. Next base: position 10,726,388 of record OZ025189.1, on the reverse strand, counting down.
CGAGAAAAGGTGCCCTTTCCACATTTTTTATGCATTCCGTTCAGGGAAGCTGGAAGCATCAAGGGGGGCATGATAGAAGTGATACCGCAGCGCATATCAAAGTTTTTGGGTCAGCGGCAGTTGGTTATGGCTGTGGAGAAGCCAGGGGCAGGGCACCAGGAAAAGCTTTGCAATGGCATCCTTTTTATATTACAATAACCCCTGTGCCCCCCGGTTCCTAAGTCTCTGATCTCGAACAATAATTTCCCACATTTTTGCCAGCGGCATCTCACCAAAATCCTCATAGTTTTTCTCCAAAAAGCGTCTGAACTTGCGCATTGTCTCATTTATCCAGCGCATATGATTTTTGCGAAACAATCAACATCTTAACTTTTATCTTCATCCTGATTTTCATCATTAACTGACATCTACCATGCAGACCAAAATGAACGAGACGAATGAGAAAATTGTTTGCGGAAATTTTACTGCGAAGATTCAGCAATTTTTTCCTCAAATGTGACTGTTAAAAGGGTATTTTGTTGTTTGGGGAGGAAAAAGTAGTGATTATAAGCGGAGTGTGACACAAAGCGGAGAGACTATAAGCGGAGTTCGTATATATGGGTTTGACCTGAGTTAAATTTGGGAAATGGCAGAATTGTGATAATATCCGGAGTATGACTATAAGCGGAGTAACTGTAACCGGAGTCGACTGTATAGGGACGTGGCCAGGGGGAGCCATCGCTCTCCCCTTTGAAACAGAAAAAACATTTTTGTTGCTTTACCAACAGTTTTGAGCACTAACTACCATTTGCCGCTAGGATATCTGACTATGAATCTGAATTTAGAAAGATTACTAAAAATATTCAACTATTAGGCCTTATCATGTAATTTCTATACAGCTGCTTTTTATGCAAATGCTGTATATTTTTGTATACGATTTATTTCAACTATCTATTGTTAAATTCAATTATTGTTAAAGCTTTTAACTTTTTAAAAATATTCGATATTACGATCATTGTTTACTTTTTGCAGACAATCATGACCGCGCCTAATAATAATATGATAATGATATAATAAATGATAACAAATAACTCATTTAACATTGGTTGAAGATTGTAACTTTAAGTTAATTAAAGCCAACTACACTATATGTACAAATTATAACATAAAAGTTAAAATGAAGGGGAAAAGGAAATTTCTAGCATGCCAAACTATGCTACTGCGTCTTTTGTCCAATTTTAAGATGAGATCAGCAGACCTCACAAAGGAGCCATCCAAAATCATTAGCAACTTACAAAAAGGAGAGACTCATCTAGTTTAGCTATCTTCCTACAACAGCAAATCTCAAATTCCACATAGAAAATACTATTCAGCTTATTTTGAAGAGGTATAAAATAGCATTATAATTTTGACCAAATGAATGCAAGGTAAAAGATCATAAAAAAGAGAGCCAGCTTACCCTATTTTTTTCATATCGTAGCCTCAGAAGTCTTGCCCTGTTTCTCGCTTCAGCAGCCCTAAAATGAAAGTAGAAGAAGAATATGATAGAAAAGGTAAAAAGTGCAAGTCTACATACAAATTGTCTTCTGTCTGATATACAAACAGTTGTCATTTCTACATACAAAATGTCTAAATGCCTCTCCTCCACAGAACTCTAATAACTAAAATGTTTGTTTGTTTTATCTATTTGCCAATTAGCTGGATTTATGGCAGCCTCAAGCTAATGTGGATGTGGGGAGGCCTGTACCTGTGCCTGTGCTGTCCAATTTCTCCGGAGTGCTCAATTACAGACCTTGAAAGAGTGAACAGCTGTGCTGGTTTGCGATGAAAGCTCCAAATGTGGCCTGCAATCCTTTCGGCTAATATGTTTGTAGACCTTTCTCTTAACCACCCAATCACACCACACCCAGGTTGCATACCAAATAGATAACAAAATAAGCTTTGCGTAACAAACTCTTAAAGGTATTGAGCCAGTCAATAAAACTGCATTCAGCTCAAAACACACTGTGCTCAGGAGGGCGACAAGTTAGGTGCAGACAGCTTTACAAAATCAATGTAAGGTAATTTCCATGTGACTAATTTACGCAAAATAAAGTATTCCAGCATGAAAATTATGATTTGGCATCTTTTGACATCCACCTTACATGTTATATAGACTCAATGCCTTCAAAGTGGTTAACTAATTCTCCTGAAAAAAACAATGTAAGGAATGACTGATTTATGTAAAAATGGATTAATTGGCAAAGTGATGTATCTATGATATAAATGATAATAATTAAATGCTGTATTTTATCACTGTTACTTACTTTAATTGTCCTATAAGTTGTTCATGTCTTTGAGCCTCTGCTAATTCTTGTGTTGGTGGTGGTGCATATAACCTAATAGAAAAATTAAATGTTATCATTAACAAGCAGTAATTTTTTGCTAATTTTTTTTGAGGAATCATCAGTAAAATCTTTTGTAGAAGCTATGTACACATGAGAGAAATAAGTCATACATAACCGTTTTCTCAAAATTGTTTAGAATTCTTGCCAGTTTCATAAATTGTCACCAGGGGAATGGTAAAGTTGGTAGAATAGCCCTTGGCTAATAACAGGCTATAAATCACCACAACCTTAAACTCTTTGTATCCTTAAATCATTAAGAATCCCTGTTAGATCCACATGAAAACAAATAAATTGCAGGCCTGGCAAAATCATATAAGGGAGGGGGGGGGGTGACAATCAAGCACCTTGCACAACCTTACATGCAGAGGAAAAGAACTTGAAAAATAATCCATACCTTTGCATTTCTTTTTTAACTTCAGCAATGCGCTTTCTACTGGCATTAATTCCATGCTGAGCCTCTTTTGATGGTTCTTCATACTTAAAAAGAATTCAATTTAAAGCATTTAATAAATAAATACTGTTGCATTATCTCTTGCAAAAAAATGAATCAGTTGTATTGCATCCAGTGATTTTTCCCTCCCATAAAAAGCTAGGTAATTAAAGATTCAACATGCTTAGAATAGTTTACCATCATGCTATTAAATCTTATTCATGAAACAATCTTATGAAGCATCAGATTTTTGGGTCAACACAAAAAACCATACAAAACAAATCTTATGGTAGAATTCCAGGCACCAAATAAAAAAGTGATTATAATATCACCATTTGAGAACTTGACTTTGTCTTAGTCAATGGGTATTGGAAGCAGATGAAAATGCTATGATTAGACTGATATGAAACTGGTATTCACTTCCTGAATATATCTGAGCCTGTGCTTAAAAAATTCCTTGTAATGAGAAAACCTCTTGATGTCATCAAATTGATACTTTATTCCATGTTTGAAACAGGCACATCTTATGGAATTTACCCAGCCTGCAGAGCGTGATAACTGAACTTCAACATAATCAATTCAAACATAATCAATCAATTGTCATCATAATTATAGAGTGACATAACTGGAATGCCACAACTGCAAAATCTGCATTAGAATAGTAGCCAGTAAAAATTCAAAAAAATTCATTTTAAGCTTTTTTAAGGATGCATACTCACAGCTAAATATCGACTTTTTTCTTGAGGGTGTAACTTTTGGACTTCCTTTTTACTCAGTTGCTTCCAGTTTCTTGCATGTTTTACTTCTTCTAAATCTTCAGCCTTTCTCCTTTTACTTGCTTCAGATTGAGTCTTTAATAAATCATTTTGTATTGTAAATTTATGTAATCACTCACTGAAAAATTGTTACTAAACTAACTAACTTATTAACTCACTTTTTCCATCAGACTGGCGTATTTTCATCACAACTGACAATTCTTACCAACACTTTACGACTTAGTGTATCTAGCTCAAAAACACATGATAAATTTACCAACTGTGTTTATTTCCAATGGCTGGTAAGAAACAAACCTCCTTTTGAAGTCATGAATTTAAACACTCTGTACGAAATACCTATTATGGGTAATGTACAATAATGATAGACAGATAGGCGGGGCAGATAGGCAGATAGGCAGATAGGCAGATAGGCAGATAGGCAGATAGGCAGATAGGCAGATAGGCAGATAGGCAGATAGGCAGATAGATAGATAGATAGATAGATAGATAGATAGATAGATAGATAGATAGATAGATAGATAGATAGATAGATAGATAGATAGATAGATAGATAGATAGATAGATAGATAGATAGATAGATAGATAGATAGATAGATAGATAGATAGATAGATAGATAGATAGATAGATAGATAGATAGATAGATAGATAGATAGATAGATAGATAGATAGATAGATAGATAGATAGATAGATAGATAGATAGATAGATAGATAGATAGATAGATAGATAGATAGATAGATAAATAGATAGATAGATAGATAGATAGATAGATAGATAGATAGATAGATCGATGCACCTTAGTGATATCAATAACAGATTTTTCTGAAAAAGACATCCTGTATCAATGTGGCATCTGTTATACATATTATATCATTCTTTGTTTCTTCTATGACTCAATCCAAAAATTTCTTCAGCAGTGAATTAATAAAGCACAAAGCATCACAGCACCCTATCGATTGTGCTTCTTACTTGATTTTAAAATACAATCTTCTTTATTTAAAAAACACGAGTTTCTAAGCTTTTTAACTGAGATTTTTCAATCCAGAATGACAAAATGTATTAGTGGCAAATATTCTGGCATGAATCTCAGTAAAATAGGCTTTGACGTAGGTTAAAATTCTCCACCCTCTAATGACCCGATTCTTTGAACTCTAAAGGAAAATAGTTTATATAACCCCAAAACAGTTTTCAGGCGGGTTTTCAACTTAGGCCTATAGCTTACTACTACCCTCAACACACCAATGTTGGAGGCTTAAAAATGTTACTGTTTCGGGCTGATCTCAATCCATAACGCAGATCAATAGCGAGCATATAAATAAGAGGCATAATTATACCTTTCTATCTGTCATCGCTTTTATTTTCACTCAATTTTATCGAATTATATGTGCCAAGTCAATCAAAACTGAATTTCTGCTGGACTGTTTATTTACAACTTGCTTATGGTCATGGAAACATTGAATACGAGGCTGTTGGAGCATGTCAGACTAACCAATAGTTTACTCAAATATGTCCCAAAATACTCTTTGAATGATTCAAATTTTAGTTTACACTGATTCAAAAACTATGAATCTAGCATTCAAATTTAGCTTTTGATGTTAATGATCAATTAAGGCTAAAGTAGGATTTGCGAATCAAGTCGTGCGAAGAACAACAGCAACAACGATGAGCCTCGCTTGGGATATTATCTGACTGCATTGCTCTTGTGTGCGCTCTCAAGGTATTGGCTGCAACAATCTTGCAACAAAACCGGTCCATTCCTACGTGAATATAACATTGGTAACAGAGGGACAAACTTAAATCGGAAGTGCTGATGTAGTAATTGGTAAGAGGTATACATGTCTCTGGTTTATAATATATAAATGATGTAATATATTATAATAAAATATAATATGATATAATATAACATAATACAGTAATATGATAGGATATGATATATTATAATATATTATAATAGGATTATTTAATACAAAACAATATGATGAAATAAATGATTCAAACTAAGGCCATTGGCTTGTACGAAGGTCTCTACTTGTTAAATGGACCCAAACTATAAGATGACATTATCAAGTTGGATTCAAATTTGGTCAGTCAGGGACTCCAAATATGCATAAATCTGAGGGAGACAAAGGCCAGGGCTTTTCCCACATGGGTTTTGTGTAAAAGCAGTTGGTGCCAATAACTTAGAGTGGGTTGACAAGAGAGATTTGAGACCGGATTGAAGTTTAAGGTGAACTGAGTTCAGTTTGGGGTTTGTTCAAATCCCATTATTATCTTCTGTGCATTTACATGAAAAAGAGCCAATTTGATTTCAGGTCAGCATTTGTTTAATTTCCTTTTTCAAACCATTTTGAAATTTCAGTTCGATGTGAGTTTCAGTTCAGGTCTAATGTAAACACCCTCTTAGAAAAAAAAGTTTCTCAATTATTTAGAGCAGAACCAACTATTTCCCCCCTAAAAATATCATTATTATGACCTGCAACTGTGATATAGCCTGGTGGTATAAATCTGGTCAGTACTGTAACAACAAAAATTATTCACATTCAGAGCCAGACAGGGACCATCCTTATCTCAGACTTGTTTTTGTGACCAAATTTTTAAGGGTGTCACATCCTTTGCATTCCCCTCAATTGTGTTTCTGACTTTGATTTTCAAATACACTCTCCTCTCTTTTAAAAAACAATTTCTTAAATTCTTACTGCAATTTTTTTCAGTTAGACAAAATAAGGTATTTATCAAATCTTCTAAAGTTCTTAATATTGGGGTATTTTTTCTTACTTTGGGTTTCTTATAAAAAGAGGAGTAAAAGGTTAATTCTGATGAGGATTTCACATCCCTTTCCAACTTTTTATTTTTATCTTATCATTAAATTTAATGTCACTTTCTGTTAGGATATTCCTGAAAAATATATCAATATAATCATGGAAGAATCAGATTACGAAGAGACGACATTATCTGCACACACTCTTGCTGCTCTTCAAGAATTTCTGTATGAACAAGCAGAGCAAGAAAGAACACTTTCAGAGGCCCAGGAACAAAAAGGTGAATCACAGGAAGTTCAAGTCTCAGAAAACTGGGTATTTATGGATTTATTGTATTGGTTTTCAAACGATGGTAGTGTAACAAAACAACAAATCTGCATAGTTTGCTATGCTAATAGAGAACTTAAAAACAAGGCTATGAGAAACATGTCATTTCAGATTGATAAATAATATAACTCCAAGAGCCTGGCTATAAAACTAAACCAACTTTAGCCACTGATGAAATAAAAAAATTATTGGACTGGTTCACAGATTCAATAAAAAATCATATAATATATGTAATATGTATGTAACAGATGCCATATTTATACAGGATAACCTTTTCAGTAAAAACAGTCATAAATGTCACTAAGGGCCCTGTCTAGAGGCAGGCCTCCTAAGGGAGTTTGTTTTCTCAGAAGCAATATAGGTAAATATAAATGGGTTGTAAAATGATCTTGAATTTTTTAGCTTAGTAAGGTACAGTAGTTCGTATTTTTCCAGATTGTCAGTTTTAACAATTATATTTTGGTCTGTCACAAAAGTAAACAGTTTTAACCATCAATTTTTCATTTGGTAATATAGCAAATCTTGCATATGAATCAATTTTATTTTTACAATATAGCCTACTAAAAGTGGGCAGTAGACAAGTAAAAGGAATTGGAAAGACAAGAAACTTTCTCACAACATCCATGATTCCAAATTTTTATGAGAAAAATGTTGCAAAAGGCATGCCTCTGCTCCTATCAAATGTGAGTCAAACATAAGTGCAGATAGAAGTAAACAACATGCTCTTATCCAATACAGTTAAAGCATGTCATCCTGGGGTTAAAATAAAAATTGAAAGAAATAGAACGAGAAAAACATTTAGAAGCTAAATGCAATGCATACCCTTAGAAAAGTTGATACAATTCACCTAATTAAAACTACTGAAAGGCGCACAGTGGAAGTTGTTCCTGTTTCAAATTGTGAAAGCACAAACAAGCATCTTCTTTTTACTTTTAGGAACTTAGTCAATTTTGGTATGATGATAAGACAGCAGAAATTTTAGCAAAAGAAGCAATTCATGCAGCTGGAGATAATGGAAGGTATAAATTTGTTTTTTATTTTTGGCTTGATGATAGTGGCTCAGAAAGGTAATAAAGTGATTGCATCTAAAATGAGACTTTTTGTCTGCATTAAACAGAAATGGCCCAGAGGTTAAAACTTGTTGAACATCACTATCAGTTGAATCATATATATAAATGCAATACTCTAAAGAGGATGCATCTGCCTGAGGTCCCAAATACTGAAAAGCTCCATCACAAAGCCATTTTTATCAGACGTTCACTGTACCATTTTCACCTTTGCAGTATCATACTTCCACACATCGAATTAGGTAATTCCCTCTGCAGCCCTGTCATCCTTTATCATTATGCCTCTATTCATGTAAATCTTTAAATTCAAAAAATACACATAGCTTTGTAGGAATGCACTCATCTGCTCATACATGCCAAAAGCAATAATTTTGTTGTGTTTGTCTTGTGTTCCAGCCCTTGCAGTGTTATATTTATTTTTTCAACTGTATTAATGCTGTCAGTACCTTATGAATTGTTGTTGGTAATAGAGCTGTTAATGTTACCACTGTATACTAGTAATAACCTTCCTAATATGGATATTTCTAGTAATATTACAAAAGGTTTAGTCCATAGTAAGAATATTTCTGGTTAAAAAATTTTTGAACCTGATTCAGATAAATCTCCTTTTCTGGACTGTTTTCCACAAAGGTTGACTTTATGAGCATTTCATTCTAGGATTGCCTGCATCAGTGCACCAACAGCTTACAGAAAGATCAAAGAACTCAAGCCTGACACATGCAATGTGATATGTTTAGAGTTTGATGAACGATTTAAGATTTTTGGTGATGATTTTGTATTCTATGACTATAAGGAGCCATTAAAACTGGAACCTGAACTTAAAAATCAATTTGATGTAGTAATAGCAGATCCACCATTCTTATCAGACGAATGCCTTACCAAAATGGCCATTTCCATGAGGTTTCTATCGAAAGAAAAGTTGATTTTGTGTACAGGTGAGGAGTCATGTAGAGCAAGGAAAACTAGTTTTTTAGATACAGAGGCTTTTGTGCTTGTATGCTTGGTAACGCCTCAGAAAGGCCTTGGATAACCTTTATAAATGCTACGTGTGTACTATAACATGAGACCAGTAGAAACGGCTAGGAAACGGATAAAAACGGGTAGAAAAGGACAAGGAAACGAGCAGTTGACGATCATTTGGGCGTATCACACGTTACTATACCGTTGCTGATGCACGTGCTTGCTCTGTGTTATCTGCTGAAGCCATGTCATTGTCTTATTGTATTATTAATTGTTCTATTATGATAAAATGGAAAATTTTCGGGAAAAGTTGTTTATTGTTGGGAAAATGCAAGAGCCTACATTGGCTTGTTCTGAAATGTCAGTAACGACGCAGTTTTTAGCGCTTTTGTCTGTCAATTTTGATATTACCGGCAACTTAGCCAGATTTCAAGAGTTTCTTAATCCTTTTGACGAGCTTAGAAACGCATTCTTGTGAGCAGATTCTTATAAAAAGGTATACCAAAAGAATTCGAAATAGCAGCACGGCTTTGTGGTTTTAGTCCGCCATTGCTACTTGTTGATACTCGTTTCTTCTAGTTTCTTCCCGTTTCTACTGGTTTACAAGTTGTTCTACCCGTTTCCTACTCGTTTCTACACGTTTCTACTGGTTTCATGTTATACTAACCACGATAAATGGTAGCTTGTTTAACAGATGGTGAAACTTAGAATTTTGTATGCATGGGAATTACAAGCTTGCAGTGTGATGAAAGCTATGTAATTGTAATTAGGTGAACCTTAGGCATTGACACTTATGTTCAAAAGAGATTGAATCAGTTTCATAATAATGGATGTGAAATATTCTCCAATCTCTGTGATTTTACAGTTCAAAATATAAGTCGAATTCTCTCTGTTTCAAGATAAGCCACAGACAATCAACATAATCATGATGATATAAATCAGACCTTGGCTATCAACATTATCGCGTAATAAAAGAGATTGCATCAGTTGCACAATAATGAATGTGAACTATTCTCTGTTTTAAACAATATCCGAAGATTTCGCAGTAAGAAATGAGTTTGGATTCTTTCTATTTCGAGGTAGGCCTTAGGCAGACCTTGACCATTTATATAAGACCATGGCCATCCACACTTTTGCTTAAAAGTAATTGCATCAGTTGCATAATTGAATATACTGTATTTTCTAAGAATTATTGTTGCTATTCTGAGATTTCACAATAAAACATTTATTCAGTGATTCACACTTGAAACGTAAAGTAGCAACTCAAACCGGCTTGTTCTGTCATTAAGTTTAGATCGCTCTGTTTCCACGGCATCGAGCACTATTATTAGCAGACCAGTTAAGAATCATCTTCATTATTTAGTAATACATTTTAAATTTCTATTTCAAGGTGCAATAATGGAAGAGTTGGCTCAAAAACTTCTTAAACTGACAGTTTGCAAAGTTCAACCAAGGCATGCAAATGGACTCCAAAACAAACTCCTCTTTTATACCAATTATGAAACTGAATATTTAGATAATGTTGCAATCTAAAATCAAGAGGCTCGTATCCAAATCTACCAACACAAAATTTTCGTCGGTGGAGTAAGCATTCTGGAGTGATATCATGGTAGCCTGATTAGAAAAAGTGCTGCTCTGGAGCTATCCTGTGAAAATGCAAGGCCAGAACTAAGCAAGCAGTCTATTGTTAGCCACGACTTGTCTCTGTCCATCTGGTAAAGATCTGAAGTGCTGAGATTCGTATTTGCTTCTATGATAATAATCTCACCTTATTTGCTTCAAATTTTTGTCGTTTTGCGTTGTTCCTTGTTGTTAACTCGCGTTAGGCTGGAAAGCATGTTGTCATTTAAGGATAAGCGTAAAAGTTAATATATGTATGGTTTCTGTGGTGTAGAGGATAAAGTTTAGGACTAGCAATCTAAACGTCGCTGGTTCGAATCCTCGCCCTAGCCATTGAAGAGGAAAGCACCCTTGGCCAAGGTGTTAACTTTGGATTGTGCTTCTTTCTGTCCAGGTGTATACGTCGGTACCTGGCCCATAGTCATGTGAGCCGTCTCTGGCTGCGCCCTGCTATATGCGATTACGCATAGAAATCGGGGGAGTGTTAAGTCGGTAGTAGCCTCTGGCTTATAAAAGACTATGTCATTACCATCAGAGCTTAAGCACTACCTTTTAAGGTAGCTACATTATTTCATAAAAAGGACTGAACTAGACTAGCATAATGAACAATAATATTAATCAGCAAAGCAAGATATATGCTACAAAGGATTAAGCAAAACTGTAATGTCTGTTATGATAGAGCATCCAGTCTGGGCCTGTAGGATAGAAGTTTAAGTGAATCTCTAAGTTTGTAAGCATTGATAATAACTAAAATCTAATAGTCATTGTATTTTGGCTACTCATAATAATGGAATATTGTATATTTGGGCGTAAAAGTTCGGCATTTGCAACCTAAAATAGGTTGGCTAGTAGAATAGATTATTGTGCCCTGGGTAAATTATTTAAAAATGAAAATCGCCTTTGATAGGTTTATACTAAACTATAAACAATTGACTTTGACATTATAAACTATAAACTGAACTATAAACTAATGACATTATCTAGGGAAATTATCGGTTTTTCTTCAAAATCGACTGGTGAAGTTTGCAATAGAAACGGGCTTTTCACAGCTGGGCTGGTCATGTGATTTTAATTTCCCAGGGCTAGCATATAACAATGTCTTAAGTGAACGCTATCTTGTCAGCTATTTTATTGTACCCACACCACGTGATCAGGGTTCCCAGGGTTCCATTTAATGGAAAATGATGTAATAGTTGGACTAGCAAGTTAATTTAAGCAAGGAGCAAGCTGGACGCTAGTCTTTAAACATGATGATGAGCACCCCAAGAACCAAATGCTGTATAAGTATACGACAATTGCTTTTTTGTGCAATTTTTACATGTTGTTATTTCAGCTTGCTGTTTTTGACGATGATTGCGAGTGAATGGAAAGTTTTCAATTCGGCGGGCGAGCAATCGAATGGTGAGTCATCGTTCAACATACACGAGCCCCTTCACATAAGAACAGAGGCGTCACTTTAGGGGGGTTTAGGGGCTGGACCACCCTCGCAACTAAAAATATCGTCTTCTTGCAGGGCAAAAATTGGCCGCAAGGCAGGTTTTAACTACAATATGGGCAATTTTTACAAATGTGAGATGGCTATGAGTGATTTTTGCAGGGCAGAAGTGCCATCACCCTCCCAATCCGGAGCATGAAGTGACGCCCCTGCATAAGAATTTCCGAAGCGTTTTCAAACTTGCGGCGCCGTGAGTTAGTTCGGTCTCGTCGATTTTTGTTATGTTCAGAAGGTGTTATCGAAGTCTCAGGTCACTTGATTTTAAGCGCCAAAATCTTCGTGCTTCGAACGAATCATTGTTTTCTGCTTGTAGAGACAAGCACAAGATAATTACAAGTTGCCTGTAAAGAATATTGACGTTTACATAATGGATTTGACTCAGCAATTGATTTGTGAGAAACTGTAGCTACAGTCACATGTTGAAATTCAACCCCATTAAACAGGCCTAGATGTTGGTCGGGTTTTTTAGGCTGTGCTTTCCCATTAGATCAACCAAACCAATTAAAGGCCTTTGCGCTGGTAGGCTCAGTGGTAGACTTGTCACAAGAGCAGAGATATCCAGTTTTTCGACGAGATTTCATATTGACAACCCCAGGCAAATTACGGATTTCTCATACTTTACCCGGCTTGAGAAATGATATGAATTTACGCGTAGCATGAATATGACTCCTACCAACTCCATGTCTAAAATCAACTAGTGTCGAGTTACAGCCGAGCAACACTGCCAAATGGTTAGTGTTAAGATTTTGTCTCTTGTAAAATCTCAGCGTAACAGTAGCGCTTGAAAGGACCACACTTCAGGGTTAAGCAAAAAGCTCTGACATATGAAATACATGTTAAGTAAGAGCATGAGCTACAATAGAAGGCATAAAGTATTTAGATGTAAAATACGCTAGGATAATGTTGTAGCTTTGAGGTAGTTATCTGCGACTCTCTGTTTTGATGAGGGTCGGAGGTAAAAGCCGATTAGACACGCATAACACTGGATACATGGGTTAATGTTGTTGAGATTAGAGTTACTTGTAGTACTCTTTAACCAATACAGATCTGCAAGACAAGGCATAGCAAATTTAAGGCTTTATTAGGAGGTAGAAATCCTTGGATGTAGAAGATACTAGGTTTGTGCTGTTTGCCGTATGATGTAGCGTGAAACAACAGGACTTCTAGCCAAGGGACGCTGTTCTAGGGACTTACGGGACTCAGCTCCGTCATCATAGGTGCAGCCTTAGTTTTAGTGGTTTAAGTATGCTGTTGTGCACTCAGGGACGGCCAATTCCTATATAATTCTTGGCCCTTCCTTTGTCGAACAGGCATGAGCAGGTCAGGCTTAACTCAACAGTTTTCCAAAGGGAATGTATAGGATATTACCACCCCTGAACATTTTGAATGTTGTTCTTAATAGAAGGTATACATGATTTAGATGCAAATAACATTAGATGAACGATGCAGAGTATGGTTTTTACATGGGGTAAATGGGTGTACTATCCGAAATAAAACTCAGCAAATCGGAGAATGGCCTAAGGCATTTAGATTATAAAACGATTATAAAAATGATATTCCATAGAAGATATTTTGGATTATTGCATTTATGACGTCAAGAAGTTTTCATTTAACCATTGCCATAACAGCAAAAAGTGTGAAATAGTTAGCTCTTATAAATTGCATGTGTAATGTTTACAGTATTGCGTGGATTGTAAAGTCGAAAGTGGAGCTTGAATGTAAGTATATAACAAAAAGTATATAGTACTCGGCTCTACAAAAGGCTGCAACAGTTCAGTGATGAGTTTAAGACAGTATGGGGCTATGTTTATCAAAGATTACTATACACTCCATAGAAAACAGCTGTATTGAAGAATAATATTGCCTAACTGGTGAAACATGGTATTCAAGCCTCATATTTGTCAAAATTTTCTTGTTAAAAGAACTTTGTAGTACTTTGGAGTGCTAAAGGTAGTAAGAGCAAATATTGTTAATTCTGTACAAGGGCAAGGAAAAGGACCCGCTGAGGAATTGGCCAAGTAGTCAGAAAATTAAAAACATCCTGCTGTTTTTAATGACCATTTTCTACTTCGTTACAGTTTTTGATTCATATGCGGAATACCGGCTGAAATATGGAGATGTCTTTGGTAACAAAGATGAATCTTCAATGAAAGAAGGTAAAATGTCAACTGTGCTATTTCAATGTCCTTGCATTCTCGAGGTCGCTTTTTGTAATCATGTTCAATTTAAACAAGGTCGTAGCATGGTTGTAAGATTTTTTACACAGTCAGTGGGCAAAAACTGACCCAGAAATGTTTCTTCACAATGAACCGTGTAGAATGAAATGTTTCACAGTTGAAATTTGCTACTCCCCAGTTTTGTCTAGGGCTCAGCTACCTTTTACCACGTTAAGTTGTGAAATTGATAAGTAAAGGCTTATCTAGTATTTACAACAAGGTTTTTCAATTTACTTTTGCAAGATAATTAGATTTTTCCAACAATCCAATACTTGAGAGAATTGTGAGGTCATATATGGATTCGCAATGCTATGAAAGGCAGTTCAAATCACAAAGCAAGGAACACTCAAAGCTTTTTCTCGAACCGTTGCACACTTAAGTTTAATCGATCTCTTTAAAAATATTTTTAGTTTAACACGACCCCCTGAAAAACAGTCTTCTAGATTGGCGAAGCTATCATGTCATAATAATGAAAAATTTAGAAGAAAAACATTTAGAAGTGAAGCAAGTAGGTAGAGTTAGGGGGTTTATGGACAAAAATCCTGGCCAAAATCATTGAAAAGGGCTAAGAATTTTTCGAATCGCTAGATTTACACGCTAGAAGGAACCTTGAATTGAATTCCAAAGTGAGATGTGTCATTGGGCTTAAGAGGAAAGATGAGATTGCAAATTAGCCTTAGAAGACAAGAAATTTTCTCACAACGTCCAAGATTCCGAATTTTCGATGAAAAAAGTGTCGCAAATGTCACGGGGAGTATTCTGACTATTTTGGAAAACATTCATTGTGTTGCATGAGTGATCATCATAGTAATCATAACTTCCTCTTTGCTTTGCGCCAAAAGCAGCGAAAAAGGTTATGACAAGCACAACATCCCCCTTACCAGCTACAAAGAAAGCAACAACAAATAAGAAAACAACGCCCGTAGCAAGGACCACAGAAACAACAACTCCAGTGAAAACAACGACAACAACAACATCGAAAACAAAAGCCGTGACAACTGATACAGAGACAGCAACGAGAATTGTGATGACATCAGCAAAACTATTGACAACAAAACCAACAAATGCACCAACAACCACCAACGAAGTCCCAACAACAACGAAAACGACAACAGCAAGAACACCAACAACCATAAAAGAATCGACAACAACAGCAACAGTGGCAGCAACAACAACGAAAGCACGAACAACAACAACAACAACAAAGGCACCAACAACCACAAGAGAATTGACAACAACAGCAACAGTGGCAGCAACAACAACGAAAGCACGAACAACAACAACAACAACAAAGGCACCAAAAACCACAAGAGAATTGACAACAACAACAAAAACAACAACAACAAAGGCATCAACAACCACAAAAGAGTCGACAACGACATCAAAAACAACAACACCAACAACAACAAAGGCATCCACAACCACAAGAGAACCAACAGCAGCAACAACAACAGAAGCATCGACAACAACAAGAGCACCAACAACCACAATGGATCTGACATCAACAACTTTAGCAACAACAACAGCAGGTATACTGTGTATCAACAGGATCTTTTACATTATTTCATTGCATTGCTGATCAAATTCGATCTAGATTTAATACAAACGAATTCAAGCAAGGAACAATGCATTTATTTTTGATAGATAAACCTTTTTTTGAGGAGGACAAATAAAAAGAACTTAATTGAGCTCTCAAACCAATCTGACCTTTCGATTTTTTAATATTTTATGCAGCAATAAACAGCAAGTAAAATGCTTTCACAATTGAAATTAGTTTTTATTAAAGATGAGTAAAAGTAAACGAGAGGCAAGGAAGGAAAGTAAAGGAAAGAGAAAAACCCAATCTTCTCCCGATCCATTTTCAGCGTCTTTGAAAGCCCAACCATCATATTGGAATAAATTACAGCTCTAGTGTATCTCGAAATCTGGCCTATTTGATGCACATTTAATTTCATTTAATTCATTTGATATATCTAAGGAAAGTTAACCCTCAGCAACTGCTTTTTTCAAAAGTTTCCCCATTTGCAAAAATACAGTTCTATTCAAAATCTAATAACAATATAAAATGGATCTAAATAATATAATATAATACAAGCACAAATAAAACGAAATAAAACAAGAGGAAAGGAACAACATTTTAGATGAATTTTTTAAAAATGCCAATAGTTGATGCTTTTTCGCTTCTGCTAGTAGGCTTTTCTACGTTTTACCCCAACGATACGAAAAACGTCTTTGTCCCTTCAATCATGCTTTTTTAGATATCCTAAGATCCTAGATAACAAGGTTAAATTACTCTGAAGTTGCGCAAAATACTTAAACACCAAGAGGAAAAATGTTATTTTCATGTTTTGCGGCAATATGGTTGACATATCCGTAGGAATGGAGCTAAAACCCATTTTTGGGAGAGTACAAAGCAGAGATTTGCTAACTTTAGAGCGTAACGTGTTTGTCTTTTCCGTTATAAGCAGTTAATTTCCATAACATTAGCACGTTCTGTTCCTTTATGATATACTACTATGCTTTAGTTTTCTGATGCTTTTTATTGGAAATATGCCGATAGCAAAACATAACAAGGCAGATGCAAAATTTCACCGTTTCCCAACGGAACCTTCGTTGTGCCGACAGACACAAGATTGGGGGTACAGCGCCCATTGTACCCTCTTTATTATCAGCCCTGCCTGTTCTGGCTCTGATGAAATCTGTTGTTACTGACATCCATCATTTATTACTGACTTGATCTTGGATATCGCAGTCTCGATACAAGGCTGAAAGCAAGGGCGACGACAAATAAATGCATCTTTAACTTTGTTTTACTATTATAATTGATCATTCACTTTGACTTGAACATAACAATCTTATACCTAAACTACGGACTATTACTGACTTCTTCTTTGTTTTCTCAGAGCCCTGGCGGGAGCGGTACTATGGCTTAGGATGTTACAATTATAAGGAAGGCACTTTTCTTACATTGGTTGGTAATTTCAGAATGGGAATCGATTGGTAAGCCAGGATTTCCTCCATTCATTTATTTTATTCAAATCAAGTGGACTCCAGGGGCAGACTGGCACTCTTTTTCTTGGGTGGTGCTATGGCTCAGCAAGGCCCCGTAGGGCGTGGCTAGACCGTAATTGGGTGTGGCCACTTTGAAAAACCAAAGTTCAATGCTATAATAATAAGTGATATGATATTTCAATTAATCAATCCGTTCGTTGAAGAGGAATCATTGCAACCTTTGTTCAAGCTCGAATCATTTGACAAGTTCAACCAGTTGTGTATGATTCATCAAATCTGCATGATCGTTTTTAAGAGTCCGTAAATTAAAATCCAACGATCAACAATTTTTTTTGATAGTTTTGAACCGCTTTTGAATTTGATTGTTTGATTGGTTTGAAAGTTTCTTAATTCAGTAGAAAGAATGACCATTCTTCGTGTTTCCAGGCGAGGCTGGTTTATGATACTCAATTTACTGGATTATATCTCACAAGAAATGTCTGTACAACTTAATGTCATCACATATTTGTAGGTTATATGCAGTGTAGGTTATACAGTTATAACATTTGAAAAGCGCGCGGTATGCAGCGCTTGCACGAGACTCGCCGCTTTTACCAAGGAAATTCTCTAACTCCTTTTAACTAGATTAGTCTGAAATGCAACAGTTAGTTCGAGTAAGTAAGAGGAGGAGTTGCTCATTGGCATAACAAGGGCAAGATCAGGTCGAAGCCAGCCTTTCCCCTGTAATTATGCTTGGTGCAAGAATGCTCGAAATATCTACATAGACGAATTAGTTAGGGATTGCTTTGAAATATTCTGCACGGAATTTTAAAGCTAAGTCTTTGTGCCAGGTATAGCGGTTTTCATTTAGGTATGTCTTGCACTTTTCCGCCACATGGAGTAGAACGAGCAGTCTGAAGATAGAGCAAATTTACATTTACTATCTATAAATTCTTCTTTATAACACAGTCTTACAAAACCTATGGCCAGTAGTGGCTGATTTTACTTTTTGCTACGCTATAGTTTGCTTTCAAATCACCTTGGAATCTCTTTATGAAATGTGAACAATATGAACCGAGCGTACAGCCAAATAAAGTTCCCTTTCCTTTGGGTCACCACCAGCGTTCATAAAAAATTTTCTTCGAATTCTTTTGGTTGAGTCGAGTTCTGCTGCTACATCATACGATAAATTGATATTTAAATACTTCTGACTTTCATGTTGTTATGACTAAATATCTTTTCGCATATGCATACACCTGAGACTGTGTACAAAAAATCGAGTTTTGATGTTATTCGATTTCTTCTAGTCTTTGTTTGACCCATCTAAATTCGTAGCATAGATCAATTGCCCCAACAAAACGATGATGTCCTTCTTGTTACTTTTTATATCTTCGATTAAGTTTATTGCATAATTTCCTTGACAAGATTTTATATAACTGCGCGTGAAGAGATAGGTGTTCATTAACTGCTCCCAGAGACATTTGAGGTGATAGACAATGTTTCGAATTGCCTTGCAGGGTTTATGCATATAGTTATAGGGTTGTGCTAAAATGTTTTTTTCCGATGAAGGGGCCCGCTTTTAAAAAAATTAAGGGGGCCCGTGTGGCGATCGCCACCTAGCCACCCGAGCCAGTCCGCCCCTGTTGGACTCTAGTTGAATTCTATTACCATCTGCGCTTTGATGCTATTGCCGAAACCAGGAAAGACTGTCCCTCTCTTCTCTAAAAGTTCTCGTTTTCTTCAGATTAGTTGCTGGCTATTTTGAAAATATTTTCAGTACCTCTGTTACTTTTACAAAGTAGAGACAGACTGTGCGTAGTCAATAGATTCAAAATAGTTCAATCCACTCAATTTTTTCATCCACTTAATGTCATATAAGGCATTCTCAGCAGCGATGCCGAAAGGGAGAAAGTGGGGGGGGGGGAATTCCTATCGACAATCAAGGAGAAAAAAAAACGTGCTGTCTGTGGAAATGACAATTAGGCCACCAATGAAATAAATAATTTTATTTCGATAAAAATATTGTGCCGGTGCAAAATTTTGTAAATTTAAAGTTAGCTGACTTTTGCAACTCGAGTCTCTGTGGGTATTGATAGCATGTTATGGGACAGATACAGTGAGGTTCATGGGTCAAAGTGCGTGGGCAAAATTGCCAATAGAAATTAAAAGTTCCAGCTCTTTGACAGTTTTTAAGAAACATCTAAAGTCACAGAGTTACGGACACTGCAACTGTAGGATCTGCAAGACTTTTAGTTATGGAGTAGGGTATCTATCATTGTTATATATTTTGATATTGTATATCTAGTTTCTGTAAATAGTTGGCCTAAATTAGCTCCTCAGCAAATAGCTACTGTAAATAGCCAACTCTAAATTAAAGAATTTATTATTATTATTATTAAATTTATGTCTACTATCGCCTTACTTAGATGGAACACAATGTTGTTGAATTTTCTGCAACTATACAGAATATGGTTTTGGTAAAGTGCCCGTCAAAGAATTTTTGACGGAAAATTGTATTATAATGCACAGAAAGATAAATTTTGTCAAAAATAACTTTCATCAAATCAATTCCATTATATCTCATCTATAATGTAAATGCAGTACACGATTTTTTTGATGAGAACACTTTAATCCAATTTCAGCCCTGTGTTTCTTATTTTTCCGTAAAATTTCGGCTTCGGGTTCTTCTTATTTTGTTTCTTATTTCTGTATCGCAACTTACAGCAAAAAACGTGATGTTGATGGTGTTGAACTAATTCTATTTAAATAAGTTTGATTCCTCGTGTGATGAAATAATTTCTGGTATTTTGTTGTTTTGTTGCTGTCTCAGTTGTTGTTGTTATTGTTGTTGTTGTTGTTGTTGGTATTTCATTTCCTACTTTTTGTTGCATTTGCGCTTTTATAGTTTTTATATGTTGCTTTTATCCTTTGAGCAAATGTCAACCTGATACTTCTTATAAAGGCTATTTCATAAAAACAACGTCTCTGTGATGTGTTTTTAGCTCTTCGTTTCTAGCTTTCATTTACATTTTTACCAAACCTTTGCGGCCCGCACTCCTCCCATTGATACAGTAAGTCTTAAAAAGTACCCCGTCACATTTCGCCTTTCTTCGACAGAAATTTTATCACGCCGTCTCTCATCTCGTCTCTTTTCAGGTATAACATGCCTAAAACTATCAAGGAATGTGCCGATTATGTGAGGACATCAGAAGTAACTTCTAATCACGGAATTGTAAAATATTTTGCTATCAAGTTTTACGGCGAATGCTGGATTTCACAAGGCCCTTCGCCACCTTTGTACTATGAAAAAGGCTTGTCAACGGACTGCTTTGAGATGGTCGGAGGTAGCAATACCATATATATGTATCATTTCGGGCCAAAAGGTATATTGATTTTATCTTAACCCTTTCACTACCGGTGTTAATGCACCTACTCTCGACTCCGGAATAGCCTCAAAAATAATATACAGGGGGTCTGGAATAAGGATGTCCTGGGTGGATTTTTTCCAAAAAAATTGATAAGCGGGGGGGTACGTTTATTCCGGACTCAAGAATATACGGTAACAACTTTTTACTATTCGCTTGTGTGTTAGGGGGGAATTAACTTGACGGCGTTGGTGCAGTGAGGCCTGAGCGATATGTTCGTTACCCATACGCCACGGGGATGTATTGTAGGTTATTACCCACCTCCCCGCCCAACTTTTCTGAAAAACATGTAGATTCGTCCAAAATTTAGATCATCGCACCCCCTCCCCACTTTGTGGAGACTGGCCCTGCTGCTGTGTTACGTTCGGACATCAAAAAGTTAGTCAAAACATTAGTCACTGGACGAAATCACCAGTTCTCGATGACGTAAATTGTATTATCATATGGCCCACTCAGGGATGAGAAGTAAAACGTATCTTCCACAAATGTAAATCCTTTAGTTTTCCCCTCATAACAGCCCCCTTCGAACGAGACAAAACCATTTGGTAAGAAATTGTTTATATGCCCCAAATGAAGTAGCCTCAACTCTAGCGTTAATATACAGTATGATGATTCAAGTCTCGATGAAGATCTAATCAATCTACCAATCGGTACAGATAATATTATATATAATTGCAGCCACTCAGTAGTGGCATGAATGTGTCTTGTAACTTCTGCATCTGCTATTCTGCAAATAACATCTTAGACCTTTCGAGAACTAGTTGATTCTAAGAAAAGGGGAGACTAATCCGTTCAATATTTAGATGCCTACTTCTAAACCTTAGTAAAGATTTTCACTCCAATTTTTCAATTCTTGTACCTCCTTTAAATATGGGCATACGCCTTTGATTTTACTGTGCACCTGTATTATCATCAAGGAGGAAAGGATTGAATAAAGAAAACTATTATCTACTTGCGAGGAATCTTGCAGCTAAATAGACTTTCCCCTTCGCACAAGCATCCCCGCTTAACCCACGTAAATGCCCCCCCCCAGAATCTTGATTGCATAAGGCCAGTTCGTAACGAATGTTCCTGCAACTACCTCTTGATAACATAAGCTTGCTATTCCTTCATTGCAATGGCTCATTAACAATTTGAGCTTTTGACAAATTTAAGATTCCCGTGCTTATGTGACTAATTGTTGTTAATTGAAAAAGCACCCTTGCCTCTTTCTCACTTAGCCCCCCCCCCCCCCCGATCATTATACGGCTTAAAAGTTACTTTAAAGCATCTACTCAAACTGCAAGGAGGTACAAGAAGTGGTGTTGTTCGAGCGAATAATTTAAAATTATGTTTAAAAGCGAGTGTATCCATGCATTTAAGGATAATTCTCGCTAATGGTAATTGGACCAAGTAGCCCCTTCGTTGATGTAAGGATAAGGAAGGGGTCAGGAGAGACAGCCCTTAAACCCGTATTGAGCTAAATACCATATATTTTGTTCGTAGAGGAACCAGCACCAAGGAATTCTTCATCAGTTGGATGTTTTCTTGTTGGCAGCGGCCCTGCTATAAAGCATATGATTGCAGATTTCAGAAATGAGTTTGTACCTTCAATTAGATTCTTTTAATTAGATAGATTTCCCACGATTGTGAAAATATGTAGCATTCCCGGTAATCGTATTACATAAGATACAGCAAAACTTTTTTCTTATTTTTACTATTAAGTCACTGTTTTTACTATTTTTACTATTTTACTTAAAAATATTAAAACATCATTTGCAACATATAGGTCGTTGATATAACAGAATAAAACTTACTGAACAAACTAAAATTATTTATTGATTTAATTACTTATTTAAAGTCTAAAATGAATACATTCTCTTCTACCTCTAGTTCCACTCCACAATTATTTAACCATCCCGTTCTAGCTGCTAGACGACAGCACTTAAAACGGTCCCGATCTGGTTCTGAGCGTGATTGATTTCTTTTTTATAGTCCTTGTTAAAGTGTAACCACCGTGCTATATAATAATGGACCATAATAATACTATTTCATGAGGGTCCTGCTCCAATTATTTTCGAAAAACTTTTTATTCTAATGGCAGCAACTCCTATTTGCAAGCATGGGTCCCAACTGTAAAAAACTCGGCCTTTTGTAGCCAAAATCCAGTCATTTGAACGCACCATTCCCTCAGAACAAACGGGTATTCATTCGCACTCCCGACTCCTAGCGCCATTGCCACTAAGCAATTTTGAATTTAAAGGACAGCTTCGTTCACAACTTAAATGCTTTTTTATTTAGCTTTCTGTTCTTTTGTATTAATTGTATTTCTTTTAGAACTGTGGTTAGTCAGAAAATTGGAGATTGTGCTCAAGCTTCATTAAACCGTGGTTACTCTCATTTTGGGTTGAAGAACGATGGAGAATGCTGGTCTGGGCCTGATGCACAAAATACTTATAGTGAAGGCGGATCTTCGACAGGCTGTCAAAATGGCATTGGAGCTTCAAACGCATATACTGTATATAAATTTATCTAGAAAGAGATTGCTAGAAGCCCTCTTTTGTAACTTACTCTCACCTTACGTGCAGTGAACCACATTTTTGTCCCCGCTTCAGAAAATAGTTGCTTAATGTTCCCAATATTTCGGCGGTTTATCTCCTTAAGTTTGCCAACCCAATTTTTATGTTCTACTTTTGCGTGTCTTCCCGCTAGAGGTAAGTGGGACCTACCTGTTCCTTCTTCTTGTTCTCTACAATGAAATATTACCCATCTTCCATTAGCTGGTACAGTTTTGAAGCCCACCTTTACGAAAGTGTCCACAAAGTCCACAGTGGGCTGGCAGGCGGACATATGGATTTTTAGCAACTTTCTCAAAACATTGTGAAACCTATATATTTGAATAGCTCAGAGTCTGAGCTTGCAAAAAATGGGCTCATTTGTCTTCTAACTCAAATTATTTCTCAAAATATGCCTGTTTGAAGTTTGCGAATTTTAGCGAATTCACGACAACAGTGATTTTACATAGAGGTAAATTTGGGAGCACCTATAGACTTGCTCAAGATTTCTTCCAGAAACCCCAAAATATAGCCCATTAGATAAGACCAGATGCCCTAAATTTACTTCATTATAAAAAATGAAACATATGAACACGTTTTTGACTTTTTTTTTTATTTTTCCTCAAAGTGTACCATAAAAATGAGCATATTTTTCCATAAAAAGCCAAAAATTTGGCCCCGGCCGGTATATTTTAACGAAAGATTGCAAAAGGCCCCGAGATTAAAAATTTCTCATGCTTTACTAATAAGAATCTTAACATCATAATCCCATTGGGTGAAAAAAATCGCTCTCGGGAACCGTTTTAATTTTAACACATTGAAAAAACCTGACTTTCCGTATTTTTCATTTCAAAGTAAATATTTGAAGCTTTCTCCTTTTGAAATAAATGTTTTTTTTTATTTTCCCATTTTCGTAGCATGACTTTTTGGTGAGATATGTCTAAAAACGTGTTTTTGTGGGTTTGCGGCCCAAAGTCCCAAATTCAGTTTATGGGCCCCCCACACCCAAATTTTTGAAAATTCTTTTTTTTAATTTCCTATATTCAGCTCCCTAATACGCTTACAACACGCCCAAACCACTTTCATAGCATACGTTTTTTTCAAGATATGTCAAAAGACATGTTTTTGTGGGTTTTCAGCCCACCCTAAATTCAGCTTATAGGCCACAGACGCCCAAATTTTTGAAATTCCTGATATTTTTTTACTTTCCCATATTCAAATCAATAATACACTTCCATTTTCAAACAAGCCCTCAACCACTTTCATAGGGTAATTTTTTGTCTATATATTACTAAATGTCCGCTTGACCCACTGTCTCAGCCCACTGTGAAGTCTCTGGTCCTCCGGACAGTGGTCACCATTAAAGTCAATATCTTCCAAATGTTCGGAAAGTTTTCTTTAAACCATTATTTATATTTTCGATTATATCCTTTTTTAAGAATTTTCTTCGAGGGTGTCATTCCCCCTTTCTGCTAAATTCACATTAAGTACCAGAAAAATGGAGGTTTAGGATGGCTGTGATATTTTTCAAAGTTTTGAGGCTTATATGTTTTAATTCTATCTTAAGTTATTAATGTTTAACCTGTGTAGACAATCGAAAAATATACTCTTAGATGTTTCTGAAACAGGTGATTACTTTGATATGATTAACAGAGGATGAGTAAAGTATAACCAATGTTCAAAAATTACATGTTACAACAGTGCTTCAACCTCATATTTTTTTTATTTTCTGATTAGTTTTTAGGCTGATGTTCCTTTAAAAGCGTTCTTATGAAAAAAGAGTGCATTACAAGTATTCATATGTACTTTGTTTCTTATAAAGCGAACACGCACATTAGAGACGTCTGTCCCCTGTGTCTCTATCACGTTGAAAGAGATGGAAAGCGGCCTACGGTCTAGCGCTGCCAACAGAAATAGAAAACTTTGTAAATTCTCTAATTCATAAAAACTTATGAGAATTCAAAGAAATTCTTTAGAAGGTATGAGGCATCTTTTGCAAATATTATCCTTCAGTAATTTGTAGTTCAGGGCGCCATGATTTTGACTCCCATTCTACAGAAAGGCATCTCTCTGCGTTAGGCCATTTCTCTTTTGTCTTGTTATTGTTACATGGGATAAGTTCAGACCAAGTTATTGACTGTTTGATTTAACTATTTGCTTTCTTTTACGGTGAATCAGCATTTCCTGTACCGCACATCAGCAACTTAACAAGGATAAAGTGGAAGAGATTGGCTTCAATAGTGTAATACCATAAAAATGTCAAATTTGTTAGATGAAAACTGAAGTTTTCAGAGGGTTTTTTCTCGTCAAATAATTTCACTGTTCGGTCGCAGCTGCCATTTAACTTTGATAAGGTAGGTCCAAACTTGTCCTATTGATCTATATTACATTCGACCGTGATAATTAGTGACAGAAATAGCTCTGCTCCTATTTATCATCAGGAACACGCTACTTTTTCTTTTATTAGCCACAACTCAGTCTGCAGAGCAAGGCACCTGCACGCACAAGAAAATTTGCTGCAGATCGAAGTGCACCCCCAAAATTGGGCCTTGCATGCTTGCATTGTATGCATATAAGCTCAATATAGATTCACCTGGAGTTTCATACTACCTAAAGTGCCTTGGTGCACCCGAGAGAATCTCGTCGAGTTCTGCCATGTTCTGCAGACTGGGCCAAAACTGCTATTTTTCCAAGAATTGGTCCATTGTTGCAGAAAATGGACCAGTGGTATGGATGGGGCGGTAGGGGCAGGTCTACAAACCCATGAGGTTTGTAGTTGGTGACCTTAGCTGCACCCTTTTCCCACAAAACAGTTCAGCCAACCCAACATGAGGTCAGTAAATGAATACGCAGGAGAAATCCTGAAGACACAGGCCACAATGCCCCAGGCCCACATCAGCTAACACAAAGCTGCCAGAACCTTAGCCTGTGTTAAGAAATAAAAATTGCTTGCTTACACCCCTAAAAAAGATTTGCCTTCCTGCACGGACCATCATAAGTGCAAGGTATGATGTTTCTTTTTTCATATTGTTACATAGATAAGTGAATTTAAAATATGGAAGTATCAGAAGCTTTTATTCAGCCATCTTCAAAGAAGATAAAGTTACAGCCTAAAAGTGCAGAACAAGTTGAAAAACCCCTCTGCCTGTATGGATCAAGTTGTTTTAGAAGAAGTCCAGCACATTTAAGAGCTTACAGACACCCCAAAAAGGAAAACAGCAATACTCCAAATCTACCTCCATGCAAGTATGGTGCCCAATGCTATGATAGAAACCTGCTTCATTTTGCCATGTATTACCATCCTACTATAGATGCTTGTGATAAACAGCCAACTGTTAAATCAAACAAGGATTTGCATGAAGCAAAAGATACAGGGCATTCAAAGGGTGAAGAATCAATTTCAAATGAGTGTTTAATAGAACAAGGCAAAAATGAAAGGTTGGTTTAGATTTGTGATTGAAGATTTGAAATTGCGCAGAAATGGAAGAATTCTGAAAAAATCTTTTCCAAAACTGCTCAGGGTATGATAATGCTATATGTGTAAAGGTGTTGCTATGTGAAACACAAAGAAGGAGGGTCTGACCATCAATGTCGAGCATGATGTTGCTGACAAAGAGGGTACCCCATACCAAAAGTTGTGCTGTGCCTTCAAATGCAAACATTATCAAATTTGATAACCTGAAGGGATTTGAATATTGTATGTTGGGAATTTGGCGGTAAGCTTTATGCCTTGAATAATTGTTATGTCCTCTACCTTCAACCAGAGACAGTCATGATGTCCCTTGGCATAAACCCTTTGGACAATCTTTGCACTGACAGTCAAACAGACCTTGATTAAAGGGTTCTTGTATCATTTCTTTAGCGGATATTTCTTTTGATCCATAATTTTTGTATGCAATCATTCTATGCGATAAATTGCAATTATTTTTCTATGCAGCCTTTTACAAAATGATTCCCTGCTAAGTCGTGGCCCAAGTATATTGAGAACATATTCAAAATTGACCGAAGAGCAAAGAAAAGATCTTATAAGGAAAGCATTTGAAGCAAAACAGGATCTGATGAAGAAACTGAGCGACACAGAGAACATCTTAAAGACAAAAAATGAAGAGCTTGAAATGATTAGATTAAAGCTTGACAGGAATTCACTCATGGTTGAAGGTGAAAAAGAAGCAATGAAAGGAGATGTAATTAGATATTTCCCACTGTATCCGCAAAGGAAATTCAGGGAAGAGTCTGCTGCAGAAATACATTTCAGACTGGCAGGTACTACTAGTTGTCATGCTTGTTACTTAATAGATTTTCGTGAAGAGGGCCCTATAGAATTATTCAGGGCAGAATGACCTGCTGTACTCAAGAGCAAGAAGGCTAAGAAATTTGAAGTAGGAAAGAAACAATCACATATAAAAGTGACATGCTTACTTTCTGGGGAGAGGGGGGCAGTTGCTCCAAATGCCCCCTTTTGTAGGCATTCCATATCTAGGGCCTCAGTCTTCCAGAACAGAATCTTCAGGAGTGTATTTTTTAGAAGAAGCTCAAAGTAGTGTCTGCTAAAATGGTTTGCAGTTGGTAAAATAATAATGTGTGATATGTTTGGTTTGAAAAGAAGATGATTTATTTCCTCTACATGTACTGTTTCTCCCATGCAATGCAATAAATCGCCAAAGAGAGTTCTTTCCATTTGTTTATTTTTCTCAGCAGAAGTCGCTGTAGTTTTAAACTCGTGGCCAAATCCATAATTGGACCCCATTCCCTAAGTGGCCAAGTCCTAGCTGTATGCCCCTCAACCTCCACCCCCTATCAATGTTTGATAAAATTCAAGACAGCATCAGTTCTGGCACAAAGCATTGATTTGCTCTTGCAGCCATCTCAGCTATTCTAGGTCGTGAAACAACATAATTTCTCACCAAGGGACTATGCTCCACTCAAGTCAGCGTCGTCATCATAAGCATACCCTTTGTTTTTATGGCAGGCAGCATACTTTTATTATTAAGCGATCCAAAAACGCTCGAGGGCCTTGAGAAGCCCAGTAATGGCGCAGTAGTTATAATAGTAAAAGATGTTTTCTATTAACTCTTCTAGAGTCGCAGTTCTATCGATTACTGCCGAGCGGCAGCCCGTACAAAGTAACCAAGGTTGAATACGTCGTGCAGCCAGTGCTAATAAGTAGGTTTAACGAGGCTAGAAAGAAGATCAATGACGTTAGAGGTGAAGATAACTCATACCCAGTCTTAGGCTTTCATGGAACTAAAGAGAAAAACATCGAATCGATTTGTGAAAGCGGATTCAGAGTTCCAGGCGAAGAAGGGTTTTACCACGCTACCGACCCAGGTAATAAAAAACGTTCTTTTCTTCTACAGGGGCGAAACTAAAGGGAGATAAAAAGGGGGCACTGTACCCCCTCCCCGAACCCAATTTTGTGTCTGTCTTAACGACGAAGGTTTGGTCGGCAAATGATGAATTCTGCGAGTGTCTTGTTTTGTTTTGTTTTGCTTTCGGCTTATTTTCAATAAAATGCAATAATGCTAGTACCATAAAGGGTTTATTATAAGGAAATAAGCTTTCTCATGCTAAACTTTTTTGCAGCTTACCTCCTGTTCTTTAAAATGTGGGACTTGTTTTTTTTTCTAATCAATGATGGTCATTGTAGGCCTTCAATAGTCATTTTATCCTAGTTTCCATACAGTCATTGACTGCGTAATTGGTCATTGCCGGTCGTAAGTGGTCTTTGCCGGTCGTAAGTGGTCTTTGCCGGTCACTGATGTATTTACGCGCTAAGGGGTTAGCTGACCTTCCGAATTTTAATGACTCAAATATACTTTTGTCATAAGAAACTGGTTTCTTTTAGTGCGAAAACACCAGTACTTTGACTTACAAATTAAGAAACCTTTAGTACTAAGGACTGACCCAACTTTCTTATTAAAAAAGACGTGTATACCACAATTATGTTATAAAATAATAATCTAGAGTTTGACAATGTCTCTCTCTCAATTATTATAATGTGTCCCGCCCAAGATATAATACAATAATAATAATACTAAAAATAATAATAGTATGACAGTAATTCATTTAAAGTTGGCTGATAATTATAGCCATAAACTAATTAGAGCCAACTATACAAAATATACAAGTTTAAATGTAGTTAATTATTACTACAAAAGCCTAGGTTTGAGACGAAAGTTCTGCATTATTTACAGGTGCTGTAAAAATTTTCAATAATCTTTTTTTTCACTTGAAAATAGCCATTCATTTGGAATCTCTAATTTCATTCGGCAGGGTCAGTCTTAATTTTTTTACCGGTAAATTTTGCAGCAGCTACGCCATACAAACTAGTCTTAGCTCTAGGCAAAGCAAGACTGTTATTATCTTAAAGGTTTTAATTCACTTTTTTTTACAAAAAATGCTTCTTTCATAAACATTGTACTTTGGCTATTGGCAATTTTGTATATTTCGGCGGAGTTGCCATATATAGAATACCATCATACAAATGATACAGTAATACTATACAATATTCTGCATTCTTTGCAGGTTGGTACGGCAAAGGCGTGTATTTCAGCGAATACCCACGTTACTCTATGAATTATATTAAAGATGCAAGTAAACTTCTACTGTGCCAGATTTTACCTGGTAAGGCATATAAATGCCGATGTATTATCCAAGGCGAATCTTTGCGTCCTGGATTCGATTCACACGTATCCCCTGATGGTAAAGAGGTCGTCATATTCAATTCACATCACATACTGCCTTCATACATTGTTCATTATAATGCGATCAAGGGTGACTTTTGCTATGAAAGTAACGAGTGACATGTTACTTTGATCAAAAGAATTAGCCGGTGGTTTTATGTATAAAGCAAAGTGAGTACATACATATCTGAATGGCTTAAACAGCACCTCATACAACATATGTCAAATAGACTTAATACCGCAGTATTGTTTGGCTAAAATAGACAACCAATCAAATTCTACGGTGGAGTTGTCCATGTGATCATTCCCCGACACGCTACTTCCCTTTCTCCGTGCTATATTGACAATTTGACGTACGCCACTGTCACACAGATACCCATCTTTGTGAAGTTAAAGATACGTGGTTCGAAAGGCAGTTCAGGGTCCGTTCGAATACTCTTTTTAAAATATATCTACATCTTTATCATTGAACAAGCCGTAACTCAATCATGTATAAACTTATGCATACTTATACCTCTATAAGAAATGAAAAAGAAGAAATAACTAAATTTGATGCTTCTGCAAGGTTGCTTCGTGAGTAAATCGCTCTTCAGGAGATTTTTATGAGTGATTTAATGTGCTCCTCGTGCTGAGTACAGGAAAACGAACAGACCGAACCACGGACTGTACTTATACATCTATTAACATAGACTCCAGGTTTCACACATGGTAATGCAAGATATTTTTGGTTAAAGTTTATGGTTTAAAAATGACAAGTTTTTGGGTATCAAACTACAGTTCTGTCAACAGACTGGTAGCGAGTCTGGTCCGATTAGTCAGGATGGATCAAAGAATTTGTAACTTCGTTCATTTTTCCACAACCTGTGGTTAAAATCGGTTTTAATTCGATTTGTTACACTACGATCAGTTGCAAAATTGTTGGACTTTACGGCAAAGCACAGAGTTATTGTCCCCCCCCTCCCCATGTCAATGTTGATTCGAGATAAACGCACTATTTATTGTGTATGTCCGCAGTACACAAAATTTTTATGTAAGACGAATATTGACAAAGGCTTCGGCCCAATTTTCTCTTTTTTGCAAGAGGTCCAACAGTTTTGCAACTGATTGTAGTTTTCAATGTATACATTATACAAGTTAATCAATCAAAATAGAATACTGTAACTAAAAAGAATAACTACCATGAATCGAATGGATTAAATGTAGGTGATATAACCATTTTTATACATTTTGCAGCATTTAAAGTTGATGTAAATATTTTTGTGTATTTCGTAAATAAGGAGCAAGTCATCCCTTCGGTTCTACCCCGGGCCACCTCTAACCAATAAAATGAAATACAGTAGAATGATATCACAAATATTTCAATGCATACCATTTTTTTTGATGCAACATGAACCATATCTTTGACTGTAAAGACAGTTCATTGAAGAAAATTCATTCTCTATCTCAAATAGATAGTGACTTATTGTGATAACAAAAGTATTATGTTTATAAAACATCATCAGGTCATGAGGCTCCAACCCTCCAACCCCTCCCCCCCTTTCATAATAAGCATGATTGGCCGATGAACTCCTTCAAATGACGTTTCATCTTCATCATGTAATCTGTATGCAGAGCCCTTAAAGGATATTCTTTGTAGTTTTTCGATAACTTACTCGCTAAATGCAAAGGCATTATTTTTAAAACAGTTTGCCGATTATTTCGGCTCCATTTTCTGCATTTTTTGATGTTTTGTAGTTTGTTGTTCCATGCAGAATTATTAAAAAAGAAAGTTCTCTGAATTGCGTTTGTTGTTGTTGATTTTCATAGATTTTTATAAAACTTGCTTCGGAGTGTATTTTGTTCACAGGAAAGTAACTTAATATCCTAGAAATTTACAACAGTAGAGAAATTTTTCATAAATTTTGATAATGATGAATTCAGAGAAAGTAATATAGTTTTGTGATTCGATCAGTAGTTTTTTTGCATCAGTTGGAATTTTCTATTTAAGATTAAAGTTTATGTGATATTGTTTATATCCTATTTAAACTATATAAGACCAGTTTTATAAGAACACGAAACTCAAAATTGATCGGGAATTAAGTACAAGACCCAAAATTGGCTACAGATGCATACGCTTTCCAATCTTCTTCTTTGGGTACAATGTCAGAGGCTGACGTCGGCTACCATTTTGCTGAAACTGCCCGATCAGCCGCCTGACGCAACGCAACCACAGCACCGCACCCCACAGCTGATGCTAGCCCCCCCCATAAAGTTGAGCCTTGCAATAACATATTCAAATGAACTGTTATTTTCACATAAGTCTGAAGGGATAAGCACCTTTGTTACCTTTCCTCTTTGATTCTCGCTAATACGTTGATCATAACGAAATTGTTTACAGTGTGATTATGTTTACTGTTTTTATTATTATTCATAAACTTTAACCGTAACAAAAAAACGGTGATTGAGCTACACTCCAATAATTTAAGAAAGAGTTGAGAAAAATTAAACCTCGTTAAGCCAACCTAAGCCCAAATGTTACTGCTTTTTTTTAACAACAAGGGCGTGTTTTATTCTTCAAACTTATTGGATTTCAAACTCAGACTCACTAATATTTAATAAAGCTCGTTACATTTTAAAGTCCATCAAACTTTGTTTTGGAGTAGGATGTGATTGTACGTTGGTTTTGATATCACATCAATAGACAAATGAAAGCCTTCAATTGGATGCTCCTTCGAGTCTAATTGCATCTACTTCCTTGATTTTCTGCACAATTTTATCCTATCTCCAACTTGCTATTGACGCATTTTGGCTTATAATTTGTTAACAAGTCAAAACTAATAGGCTTGTCCGTACTAAACATTTTTATTTCGAAATATTTTAGTATTTTGTCTGTAGCGGTTGTTGCGAAAGATGCTGCGAAGTTTCCCCTCAATCCCCTAAAAACGGGTTCTAAGATTTCTGGATTTTATAATTTCGTTATCAACAACAATAGCAGATATTATTAACTTTGTACTGTGCAACTACGATGCTCGAAATATCTTACCGCTTGCAAATATGCAACAGAATAGGTTTCTTCTGGACCCGCCCCTTTCATTGGATTCATAGATTTCTTGATTCTTTAGAAAGTCTTCACATAATTTTACAAGCATCCTTTAGTTAGTACCGAGCTAGTAGCTCTAATGTAAAATTTTAGGGGCCAAGCAATAGTGAAAACGATATCGGCTCATTTTCTGAATTCAGGGGGGGGGGCAACTGCCCAAGATCTTTGTGACACGGTACTGGGGAGGAGCTTGTATCAGCAACAACAACAGTAGCGAAGAGGGTACTCGTGTAACAAACATGGCAGACAGTTTAGGACCAATTGTTCATGCGCGGGAAACTGGTTCGGTGGAATGGCAGCCAAAAGCAGAGCTGATGGCACCATTAATTGAGATGGGATTAACAGAAAATTCTGCAAAAAGAGTAATTGTCTTAATGTGCTCTGTAACAGTAATGGTTGGCGGCCTACCGTGTCCAGTTTTTAGAGTTGTTGTTGTGAAAGGGCCATAATCAGATAATTTGTCCTAGTGGGGCCATAGAACTTTTTCAATATTTATAGAATAGAAAATCACTCTATCATCATTTTAGGAGTTATAGACCTGGTCAGTTCATTGAATGATGGTATTAAACTTTTGATAATTTTATAACAACTATCCTATAAAACACCTGAATTGTAGGCCTGGCCCAAAGCTTGATTTCATGACAGCCGCACCCCCAAGATTATTTCCAAGAAACTCATTTGGCTCCTACTTATTTAAGTAAAGAGTGAGATCTGGTGAGGTCAATATTCAGTTTCAGTTCAGTTTATTTTAAAATTTCGCTGCATACAAAAATCTATCAAACATTAACTAAAATTATGGCAATATTACAAAAGACAAAAATTAGAGATTTGCATGGAGGGGAATTTCTTAAGGAGGAATCCGATTTAAAATTTAACAATCTGATTTGAATTTTTTCCATCTTAGTTTGTGTTGGGAGCTTTCTGTATCATTGCCAATATTTACTGCAGTTCACTTCAATCTTCACCTATAAATCAATATCTAAAGCAGAATTCACTAAACAACATGTAAAAGAAATAACAATAATAAACCTGGGAGAAAAGCGCACTTTTACACTCTCAGCTTTTTACATGTGAAAACCCGTACTTAGCAAAAACTGCCACAGCATCCATTCTGGGCCAGGCCTGCAGTTTAAAATTGACCACAACAAAGTTTTTTTCTGAAACATGTACTAACATTTCATAAAGTGATTTATTTTATTTCACCTTTCAGGGTATTTATTACACTGGTGGTGTTTCTGTTGATGCTGCAGCTTCTTGGGTATTTGAGAATTTGAATGACCCAGATATTCATACACCGTTTTCTGTAAGGACTTGCACAAGTTATATTGTTATTTATAATTGAATGTTGCCATAATGAAATGAAAATAGGAGAGCATGGGAACTGCGGAGCAAGTGGTCAAACAAACTGAGCATTTTGCTGAGCTGGCATGTTGAGTGCTCAGTAAAATGCTTAGTTTTTTTAACCGGGGCTTAAGAATACATTCTACCATTTAACAATGTACATGAAGTGAAAAATGGCAAGCAGTAAGTTCTTTAGGTGTGACAGGATGAAACACCTCAAAGACTATAGTTGCATCTGCAATGGAAAAGATTAACAAGTATTTACTTGTTCTTTTTTATTCTAGATTCGTTTAGAGGCAAAGCTACCTAGTGATGATTCAGAACATTCTCCAATAAAAATGGTGTTTGTTGTCAATTGTGAGTTGAATATGGGAGTTGGGAAAATTGCAGCACAAGTTGCCCATGCTGGATTGGCCATACAGAAAAGATTGTTACAAGGTGATGAAAAGATGAGAAGAATGACAAATGAATGGGAAGATATGGGGTATGTAGTTTGCTTAGCAGCCAAAGTTTTGCTTCAGAGTCTTTTTAATCTTTTACCTATTTCCGGCCTCTTGCTAAGTTTTGAAATCTCCCAGTTGTAAGCAAGCATTCAAGCATGCAATTTTTTTTGTTAACCCAGGCTGGAGTTCTGGCATTATGCTGATGTGAGCCCAGGATTTCTTCTGAGTACTCTATAACCGCAAGATTTCTCCTGACTACTCATTTGCTGACATCATCAGGATGAACAGCTGTGTTGACTAAACTTTTTGAGAAAGATTCCCAATTTGAGCCCCTCAGTTCATAGATCTGTGCCTTAACCACTCACCCATGTCACTGTTTGTCATCTAGAAAAATGTACAAAAAATAGTAAAAAAGGATCCTTTTTCCAGTCAATTTTGCTTGATAAATAATTAGGCCACAAAACATTTTTTTTTCTTCTGCATTCACTCTCTTTTCATTTCTCATGTTGTACTTTATCTTCATTCTCTTCTCACAAGGTAATCATTTACATATCCAAGTTACCACAAATGTAAACATTGCTGCAAATGCCAATTTTATTAAAAGGACTTTTTTCTGACACACACAGGTCAACCAAGATTGTTCTGAAAGGCAACAATGCTGGAAACCTGATGGAAATGGAGAACGAAGCAAAACGCATGCAACTTCCTTGTTATCTTGTAATTGACGCTGGAAGAACTCAGGTAATTTCTTTTTTCCATTTCATCATTGTTAAGATATTGCCATCCTACATTCTTTTATCTACTGTTACAAAATTCTTGTTCTTTGTGTTTTTCTGCATTCTAAAATGCTGAAAACACTTTTGCATGTGTCACTGCTTGTAGCATCAAATTAAATCACACTTTTTATTTTCTGATAACTATTGCAAGAAAATATTTGCAATCGGTGATGGAGAAAAGCTTAGCTCTATAGAATACTGCTACCGTTGTGATAGAGCTGAACAGGGTATTGAGTTGCACCTAATTTTTTTAATGTCACATTTTCCTAATGAATGCTAATGAATCATATGCCTTCATTAAGAATATACCATGTTTAATAGTGCGATTCTCCTTTCACAATTAAGTTTAAGCAAAAATTAACAAGGGAGATCTTATGATAGAGATAAGGAGAGTTCATTAGCAACATCTGGTAGAAGTATAGGGAATTTTGGAACTAGTCCACCAGTTTTTCTTTTAATTTGAAAAAAATATCTAACAAAATTGTGAAGAAATGGAAATTGAAAGCGATAATATCAAGGTTCTGTCCATAATTTGTCAAGTAAACTACGTTTTATTTTTCATACTCTTCTAACAGTTTTCATGCCTTCTTTGCAGAGCCACTGAAATGTGTTTTTATTCTGCAGAAAGCATTTCTGAACTTCCAAACTTCCTATTTCTGCCATAAAGCTATGTCCCGCCCATTCTAAAACACCTACATCTATCGGTTTTGGAAGAATTATAAAGTCTTACATTCTGATAAGGGTTTAGTTTTATCAGAACTTCTGGATTAAGTCAGATGCTCAGATCAGTTCTCTGCCTGATAAAGGCTCAATTTTTTACATAGTTATTGGTTCCTCTAAGCGAAATGCCACCTGCGCAGCAATGAGAGATTGAATCATCATTGGAAATCGAAGTTTTTTGATGGATTTTTCTATTTTTGTGTCTTAGTCGCCATGACGTCTACCAGACAGGTGTTTTTTATCGATGGGAATCATTTTAGCAGTCGTTCACTGTGAAATCCACCTCATTACATCTCTTAATCAGTTATCATTTCAACACCTGATTTTACGCCTACATCGCAGACCATTGAAGTATCAATATATACTCTGGCTAGGGCTGCCTCTGTGATAGAGAAGAACAAAAAAGAGATCTTGTCGTTCTTTCTTTCCCCTTTATTCGTGTTGCTCCTTCATAAAAGTCGTCCTGAAATGCATCCCTAGCCCAAGGAATAACTCAGGACGAAGATTTGTAGGAAATCGAACTCTAAATACTGTCTCTGAGTTATCCAACAGCCTAGGAATTAAGTCAGTTTTAACGAGAACCGTTTAAAATGGTGTGGTAGAAGTAATGATGCCATGACATCTTAGCTTCGAATCCAGGTGGTGGCGTTCTAGAATTAATAATTTTTCTGTTTGCACTGAAGGTGGAGGAATCCTAATTGCTCGCATACTGTTTATTACTATTGAAATTGTTCATGTTGAGTTCATGTTTGCCGCTTGTGAAAATCGAATATTTGCAGAGGGCCTCTCGAAAATGAGCAACGCTGAATTTAACACTCCTTAAATATGTTGAATCAAATAAATATTTTATTGGGTATGCCTTGTTTGATGGGAAATAGGCCACCTCAGCTGGAAAGCATCTGTTGTTGAAATCACCCTCTTTCATGTTTTCAAAAAGTAAACAGTTCTCAAGGGAGGCCACTGCGGCTTTGCGAAATCAGCAACATAAATTATATTGATTTGATCAGTATTGTTATTTTCGCTAGTAGTATCCTCCCTGGGGATCTGTAAAAATTGTAATTCAATTCAAATATTTAGTTTATGTAACTTCTCATAATACTTCTGTAATTTTCATCAAAAACATTGTTTTAAAGAGAATCTATGTAAAGTAGATGTAGATAATCTTGAAAATCAGCTTCCCTGCTGAAGGCTACAGCAATAGAATAAGAAAATGTGCTAAAGGGCTAAATAAAAAGAAAACGGAATGAATTGTAGGGAAAAAAGGAATTGGCGTAGTTGATTATTCTCCCTACTTTCCCTACTGGATTAAAGTCTTCAAAAACTCAGTCAATTTGACATCTCTATCATCTTATTTTAACAGGTGCATCCTGCTTCAGTTACTGTTGTAGGAATCTTTGGAAAAGCCGAAGATGTGAATGAAATAACGGGTCATTTGCCGCTACTCTGAACTATCATTATTGTCTTGCTGTTTATCAACAAATCGCGACGCAAGAAGATGGTTGTTAATCAACGAAGAAGTCATCGACATAAAATTGGTTGTGGTCATTCATTGACGAAATACTGGGTTATCAGAACATTCAGATACACCATCCCAAAAACAAACAAAAAGTCAGTAAATGAAACTTTATTTTAGGTATCTTTTTGCTTGACTATATAATTTAGAAGCATGGCAAGAAGATAATATGGAAGAGGGAATTATTTTGTGTAAACAACATGCCATTTAAGCGAGACAGTACTTTAGGTGAATAGCAGATTTAAAATAGTGAAGAAAACGCGGCGTTTTTTTTCTAATTTAGAAAACTTGATAGGTACCTGCATTCAAAGTAACCATAACTTTCAAAGTAATTCAGTACTTAGCTTTTCAAATATGGAACACTATTAAACTGTGTCTCGTGTGCAGGTAGTCTTAGATTGATTAAAAGCAAATTGACATTAATATCGTTGTAGTTCCATCTGGTTTTGTATTATTTTTTCGATCGAGACTAAAAAGAAAACCGTTTATTGATGAATCTAAACAGAAATGCTTTTACTTTTTTCTCTACAATTTTTGTTTATTTTGCAACTGAAGTCCTTAGTTCTGAAGACTATTTCCCAATTTTGTTTTAATCATAAACGGTCATTTCATTCATTTATTCATTCTTTAATTCGTTATAATTATTTATCCACGAATACCACTTTAATTAAAAGTCTAATACAATATTTCTATAATTTGATCAAAATTTTAAGCAAAATGTTAATCAAGTAATACAATGAATTATTGAGCTATTCTCCAGAGGGTCATGTTTTAGTACATTTGTTTTTAGTACTATTGTCATGGATGCGGTTTGTTCTTTTTGAAGCGCCTAAGTGTTTGGTTTTTTTAATTTTAGCTGGGATATCGAAAACATTTAGATAATTTTAGTACGGGGATCTTTATTGGTACGTATCCCAAAGACTTTCCGGGCTCAACTTGTTCAGAGTTATTCAGGTAAAACTGTGAAAATTTTACAAATAGATATCTGTGATTAATTACCGTGTTAAGTTGTTTATGAAGGGTTCTTATAGAAAGTGCAGCAAATAGAAAACCTCTTCTTGCATTAGTTTTTAAACTTCCCAATTCCAAATTTTCCATGCATAACTTTCAAAATCATAAATATTTCTTTTGTTGTTTGTAATCTATTGTATTTTGGATGTTATTTCGTTCGAATAAATTTGTTTTATCAATCAAAAGATTTCTGTTACTATCTTAAACTGCGTATGTATGATCTAAGAAACGATGAAAATGAATCAGTATTATCAAGAAATTCGTTATGTGGGAAAACAATGTTCTCCAACCAGACCTCTTGCTTTTCAAGAATCACTTTCCATTCGTAAAGGGACAGCTGAATCGAAAGGTGTTCTTGCTTAATTAATAAATCAAGGGATATAAAGCTCAATTTTTTTGGAAAATTGTATTTTTCAAAGAACTACCTATAACTTCTAAATAGTAAGCCATTGATTATATTCAAGTAAGTCTTAAAAAAGCTGAATAACTAGAATCCAACGATTGCAAGAAACTTTGAGTACTTGGCTCATTGGCAACCCTCTTATAGGAAGCCAATCAGCCTTTGATACCTTTCTCATCAGGCACATTTTTGATGAAAAAGGTGAATATGTTAATCCTCTTCTTCGACGTTACAACATAGCTGAGATGGCCGCCGGAGTGACTCATTGCTTTGTGCCAGAACTGATTCCGTGTTGAATGGTCATAACCGCCGTTGAACCTACGTTCAGTACATGATTGCCATTGACTCAAGTTGAGCTCATCCGCCCTTTGACAGGTTTTTTTTGACGCTGTTTCATTTAATTTTTCATTATTTATACATGGTAGCCCCATCAATCAAGAGGATTGTTTTACAGGGGCCGTGTCAAACTTTACATTATTATTTCTTTATTAAAAGGGAATTTACTAAACTTTACGGTACCTATTTAAAAAATAGTAATGGTTACGGTGGTACAAGACTGATAGTAGAGTACTCTCATTTGAGTTTCTTATCTTCATATAAATCAAACAACAAAAAGCTGTATAAATTTCACCTGCTTAGAAAAGTTTAAAACTCGAGTACACTACCTTTGAGAAAAAGTTTTGCCGCGGAGAATGCGGCTTAGACAGTCATTATGCGGCAATCTAGTGACAAATATTTTGAAGGCATTTAGTCATGGTAAATAAGCGTCCTCAGCTGGAATTCTTCATTTATCTGCATCACAACGAAGTTTTCTTTTGATCACAAAGCGAACAGTTCTGATAGGGTTGCCAATTCAGATCTTTTTTGGCTTCGTAATACCACATTATTCATGTTATCTGTAATAGCTTCACTTTTGTTATCGCAGCAAAATGTTTATGGCCCAGCGGCTTTTGGTATACCTCGTGACTCGATCTCGTAATATCACGCTCATAAGCATTTTCAAGGCACGTGCAGGCCAACATATGGCTTTGGTTTGTTTCGTCTATTTCGCGTACTTTTGCAATCAGGGAACAAGCAAGCAAACAATTTTATTTCTTCACCTAGACTAGAGATCTAGCAGCTATGAAACTGATGCGGGCCTGGAAAAAGTCGGGGTATTGGAATAGTAGGAGGTTGGGTTTTCTTAAAAGCACAACAAACAGAGGGGGTGCTGGGACAAATTTGTACCACCAGTAACTGTGGATTGACTTCACAAGTCGTTCGAATTGCAAAGAAAATGAAAGCACTTTTCTTCACGTTACTCCATACTCGATCAGATAAAGGACGCAAAAAAGTTATCAGGGAGCCTCATTTCTCCGTTCCCAGTTCTTGCATTCCAGCATTCCTGCCTTTATAGATAGCCTTCTTAATCCTCGCCCCCCCCCCCCCCCCCGTTGACTATAAAGCTGTACAGTAACATCAAAGCATCTGCTGAGATTGCAAGGGGGTAGAAGAAATGATAATATTGAAGCGAATAGTATTTGCGAGTATTTAGAAGCAGCATATTCAAATATTGAAGGGATTAGCTCCTCCTTCTAAGAGGTAACCAATTCTCGCTGAAGGCCATTGAGCCAAATGATCCTTTCGTGTAGAAAGGGTCATGGATGGAAAGTCTTAGACCTGTGTGTTAAGTAAATGAGAAATTAAACCGATTTGCGGTGCTTCAATTTTCTGATAACATCGTGGTTAAGTTCCCTATAGTTCCCGCTACTGCTTAAGTGTAATGATAATACTAATGACCTTCGAAAGAAAATTAAAGTTGAGAATGCAGAGTTACCCTCATATTATAATGGTTGGTTAAATTTGGCTGGATGTTGGCGAATGATTGCTGCTGCATATAGAGAGTAGGTGAGAGTACTAGAGAAGACATTTTGCACCCTTTTCTTGAAAAATATAGACTTCTTCTCTGATATCAGTGGACTTCTCAGGTCGAACGTTGCTTAAGGAATTTTAAAGGCCTGAGACTGTCTTTGCCAAACAGACGGTACCTCTTGCTTGACAGGTATACATATTTAATTTCATTTTTTCATTTTAAAGCTCATAGCTTCGTGATACATTACCTGTGTTAAGTATTTTTCTTTATTATTTCTAGTTTGCATTTTATTAGCTTTGTAATACATTGCCAGTGATTAGTAATGTCCTTTTTTTATGCCTAGATATAATTTCATTTTAAAATTCTCAGAATACGGCCACTCAATCAGTCGAGCAGACGGTTTTCAGAAGACCGTGCATAATTAATATATAATGAATGCAAGTACGAATGTTAACTTATACCCGAGGGGGAGGGGTACTCGCATACATTTAGAATAAGGATGATCAGGCTACTTTTTTGGGTTCGTACATTCATATTTACCATTTGGGTCTTTCAGTTACCACTTATTTAACACTGACTCAGCCGTTGTTCATGTTTGTTATATTATGACTAGTTTATACTGCATATCATCAACGCATTGTATCAATATTCCTAAAAAAAATGCCACATGTTCAAATTTGTCATCGTCCTAATCATAAACTGTATTACAATGCATGATTTTCATAGATCAGAATATTTCATTTCAATCGTTAATACCCAATAATAAAGTAAAATATTGGTTTTTTATACGGCCACAGCCTCAGTCTTGAGCCACAATATTCCGTAGCAACATATCAATATGTATTCCAAACTGTATTCTTGTTAGGATCATAATGTACATGTTATTTATGCGAGAGCTCCGACTCAAATTTTTTGGCAAACAGGCAGGGGCCGCAGCTACAGGGGGTGTGACACTTAGGGAAAATAAAGTGTTTCAAAAAAGGCTTTTTTGGCCATGAAGAAGTGTTTTGTTGGCAAAAAAGGATTGTACGCCCATTTTGTCGGCATATTCATTGAGACACCCCCGCCCCCTAATGAAACAGAACATCTAGCTACGGCCCTCCTCCCAGGATTTAAGTAGTGAAACATTCTTGGATCTTTCGTAACAAAAATTAATTATCTCTACCTTAACTCCTTAAGCACTTCAATGAGCTACAAACCTTTTTGAAGAATTGAAGAATTATTTTCGACAAAAGTGAGCCTTGAGTATTCTGTTTTACCTGTTTAGCAATTAATATTTTTCAAAACAGCCGTTTTTTTACGGATTAGAGAGCAATTTCTACTACATAGCTTTGTTACATGCTGTCATATGTTGGAGAATATATGATAATCTGAACTTTTCAAGGATCCGAACTTTGACAAGCTGAGGCTGAAGCACTGACGCATACGCATACGTTTTCCAATAACATATTGACATCTGTCAGAGCATTGGTATTTCAGATACGTATATCTTTCATTTTCTGCTACGCTTATTCGAAACAGCATCTGTTTCATATGCATCTAAATATGCAGCCCTCTAAATAGCCTACACCTTAATAATTTTAGAACAAAATAAAGAACTATTCAGACTCAAAATTTGAAAAAAGCTAAGAACAGCAAGCTTGAGCCTCAGTTTTACTGGTTTTTAAAAATAAAGAAAAACTTTGTTTTACCCCCTCTAATATTTGTTATTTTGCAAATTTTCATTTCAGCTAAATAGAAAAGAAGGCATGTTTGCCAAACGTAAAAGGGGGATATATTTGTTACCAGGGGTGTTTGTGGTATCCCTAAGCGATTTGCCGGTCGACAAATAACCCAAGAATTGAACCCTGCAGGTTAATGTTTAAGTTTGAAATTGTAACAGTCTTCGGAATCTGTTACGTCAGAGTTTCGGAAATTTTTCTGCGACGACCCCCAATTCGAGTTCGACGTTCAGTTTAATGCTCTTCACGGAACTGGCCTTGAGGCGGCATTTATTAGAGGTATGAAAAACAATACACAAAACCACAATTCCATCGGTTCTTAGAACATCTGGATGGTTTACTATCATTACCATAACAATTAGTAGAATTCAAAACGTTCTTTTAGGTAGCCCACTGTGAGGTTGCTTCAGTATTCAGTCCTGCCTTTCGGACAAGATTCAAATCAAGCTTTGAGAAGACACGGAAATCCACATCTTGTAAGAAGCTAGCAGATAATAATGGAAAGCTGAGATATCGCACCGATCCGTGTAAATGGGAAATCTTTGGAAGGGCCGCGACCGAAAAGACGGAAAATGATGCAGTTGGAGATGAAATAACGGATAGAAAATCACAGTAAAACTGCTGCAGATCTCACGCCGGCAAAAGATGGAAACACTGAAAGTACCTCCGAGAAATGGTAAGCATTAATTCATTTAACAACAGTTCACTAATCTTAGTTAGTCTTGGAATATAATGTCAAGTGACCCATCCAATTGTTGTTTTGAGTTGCGCTTTCTCGCTGTTTGAAGGTTGAGCATTTATGTAACAAGAAGTTTTAATGTGATGCACTCGGCAAAATAAGTTTTGATGATTTTAGAAGGAAAACAAATCCAGGCCTTGAAGTGCACCTGTCAGATTCAATATGACAGTTATCTATATTAGCCTCTTTGGTAATAAACAATTGTTTCTTATTTTCATTTTCATGCGGTGAAAAGTTTTTGTATTTTTCGCTTCATTGGTTAGCCACGATTACCTCGTACATGTGAAATATGCCACTGGCTATAGCTAGGCTTCGGCGCGGAGCTCAATACGGTGGCACGCAATAATATGTCTTCACAACAATTATGATAAAACTGTATCACACTAATACTTGTTGATAACACTTAAACTGCAGGTACTGTTATGGTATCGAAATCAAAAGAGTTTATTTTCCAATTTTATGACCTGCTCTAGTGGTGAATACAGGAATTATAAACAAAGTAAAAAAACCTGAGCTGGAAATTGTATGGAAATATTTGAAATATGAAACGCCAGGCTGAACTGAACAAAGTGTTCTCATAGAAAATGCCATAAGCATTTTGGAATATTACGGCATTGTTTTGCTGAGCGATTTTATCGAAAAAAATTAAGCCTTTCAAAGTTTTATTCCTTCTTTTCGCAATGTAAGTACATAGCAGCTGATTCTCTGTCGAAATTGGAAAGTAATCTCTAAAAACGAGATATTGCACGTTTTCCTGGGTTTAAAAAACTCAATGCTGACCTTTCCTAGCCCTTTGAGGAGCTGCACTACTAACTTATAAACAGTTTTTTTATAAAGAAAAGATCGTTCCATTCAATTATGATGATTCTGCATCACTTACAGTATTTTTGAGCGACAACTATGAATTTATATTGTGATAGAGGATAGGATTGATTTCTGAGGATATAAAACGTGTTTTAGAGATTTCATCCTGTTTGTTCTAATTATCCCATAGAATTTTGCGAAGTAAAAAACTTTGAGGAGATTTTGTTTTAGAATTATGCAATATAAGTGAGCCTGAGAAGCAGTTCTTTTTACCTCATTAATAATCCATTTTACCTCGCCTTTTGATATCATCAAAAGATACTGCTATAACCTCTGAATTTGTGAATAATGTATGGGCCAAGCAAACAAAGCAAGAA
Source organism: Catostylus mosaicus (assembly GCA_964019065.1). NCBI lineage: Eukaryota > Metazoa > Cnidaria > Scyphozoa > Rhizostomeae > Catostylidae > Catostylus > Catostylus mosaicus. The sequence continues at coordinate 10,681,963 of OZ025189.1, read as the reverse complement.
CGAGAATCTGCAGCAAGGCCACTAATACTATATCGTAATATCAGCGTGTGACATCTTCAGTTTTATCCCCTGGCTAAGCAGTTTGGACTTAGCTAAAGGGTTGAGTCCAATACAAGCAATTATGTGGCTGCCAGTGGCGTTGCCAATCAAAATAAACAGGGGTGGACAAGTATGTAAGGTGGTTAGGGACCACGCCCTTCAGAAGAAATTTTCGCGACAACACTCTTTAGAAGTTTGGAGGATTTAGGCTACGCCCTTTCTGAAAAAAAATTTCTTCCACATTGCCATGTAACGTCACACAATGTTTCGTTTTCTTTGTCGTTGTCAGCAAGAATCAGAATACCTTAACTTTTCCCAAACTTTTCTCAATGGACTCTCAATGGAGAATTGGAAAATTGACCACTGGGAAAACTGGGGTGGACACGGCCAGTGGTGGCTGCGTATGAAACTAAGAGGACGCTTTGGGGAAAACGGTAGAGATTAGACGACCGAATGGACCGGAAACAGGGCTAACTTGAACAAGGATGAAGCTAAGGCGGTTACTATGGAATTGTGACTTGGAAATGTAACTCTCGAAACGTACAATGTTTGTACTATTTTAACCCTTTCACCACCAGTAACTATGCAACTGTACAGTAACATTAAAGACGTCTGCTTAGATTGCAAGGGGGTCCATGAATTGATTATGTTGAAGCGAAGAATCTTTGTGAATGTTTCGAAGCAGGTGTATCAAGATACTGAAGTGATTATTCTCTCCCATCTGAAATATATAATCAATTATTGCTGTTAAATATTGATTAAAATGATCATTCCTGGATGAGAGAGTTGAATGAGACCCTATGCAGTTTGGTGCCAGTAAATGGCGAAAATTGTTTTCCTGTAAACTGACAAACTTTTTTATTAGAACGACCTAACTTATGTAAGGAAATGTTATCTGCTCATCTCAAGTCAAAGTCAATTTCATGTGCCTTTTGCCGTTATCTTACGTTACATGCAGTAAGGTTGAAAATATGAATTAAGAAACTGCCAAGAATTGAAATTTTCTTTATTTTTGTGTGAAATGAATCAAATGGTTTATCATAATTGATTTATTGATGGAGCATTTGTTACTTCCTAGGAGGGAGTGCAATGCTTTGACCACAAAATACATCCTGTAAAATAGTAGAAAATCAAAAAACTTGTGTCGTATTGAAGTAATGTGATGTTACCTCTCTGTCCATTCAAATGTTCATTCCAGGACGATTTTTGCAATAATTGCTACTGTACAATTGTATAAGGACCGAGGATAAAAACTTTGATTGAGAAGGGGATTTTTAAAACGGAGAGGGGGCTTAGTTGTTGTATTTACGGCACCCTCCATACTAAGTGGATCTTTGATGAGATCATGGAAAAGAGGCAGACTATAGCTATTGTCTTCCTTCCTTGTTTCTTTGCATTTAAGGTTATTATTCACATGACATTTCAACAAAGGAAATTTTCACTTAGTTTGTCAGCTGGGCAAATGAGAACACAATCATCACTCAAATCTTTATTGAAAAAATCGTTTTCAGTGTTTTTCTGCTGGTAATTGCTTGTATTCATTGGGTGAAAATACGTTTAAATCTCTGAATGAAGGTCCAAAGGATGGGTAGGTTTTCATTTCCTTTCTGTAAATATGGCTTTATCATTTGATTTTGTTGTTGTGGTCTCTACATAGGCCTAAGTAGGGTAGATGTTAGTAGTTTTTTGAAGTCATAGCAGCTGAGCCTTCCTCCAAGCTGATACCAAAACCATTCCGGGAAGTTCCAACAACAAAAACATGCTGAATGAGTTAGGTTCGCATAAATTCATAATCATCTTCCTTTATTATCTTATATATCAATTTCCTCACAGCTCTTATTTCACCTCCTTCATTAACATCTTCGAAGCTTCCTTCAGACAATGTTTCCTTGTTCCCAGCCTCGCACTAAACCCACCACTTGCAGTTTTTGAAATAAAGAATACAACCTCATTATTTATTAATGAAAGACTTGCATTCAAGTTAGGCCGTTTAATTTTCAGTTGGTTATTTGGTACGCTACTGCCAAATTAGATAATGTCTGGAAAAGGCAGCTAACATTATTCTTTGCACCAAGAAATTTTATGGCACATGACAGATATCTAAAGATTGTTTGTCATTTTTATGATTGAAAGGTAACCTGTGACATTAATTAATTTTGTGAAATGGCAATCTTGTTTGTTGAAGGATTAAGGTTCAGTGGCCAATCAATTATAGCTAGGCTTAATTTAAATCTTTTGATATGATTAAATGTTTGTTGTTGGCCTTTGTACTCAGTAATGAAAACTCAAAACATTTTTATGGTAATGTTTTGACAATATCATGCTCAGACTGATGTCTTCTTTGGCTCATTTTATATTGCCTGACAGCATATGATAGCAAAAATTAAATATTAATTTGTGATTCAGTTGCAAAATGTTTGGGAATGTTTGGTCCTTGAAATGCTGCAAGGAAAATATGAAAGCCGTGTCTAGTGCATTGTGAAAACAACCTTTGCAAATAATTTTATCCTTTCACTGTGTAATTTAATCTTTCATTTTATATTTTGGTGGGAAAAGTTAGGCCTTGCATGTGCACAAGGTATGAGTACATGACGAAATAGAAAATTAGGCCGCTGTAGTTTAAAATGGAACAAATTTAATGTTACTTATTTAAAATTTGTGTCTATATGAATTGAAAGTTTTAAGAAGATTTTCCTTTTCACCCCATTGCTGAAACTTCTAAAACTCAATGCAATCAAAATTTCATTGTATAAATCATGTGAAAAGATGTGTGGTGCACCCAAGAGAATCAGGTGTGCATGCTGGGCATGCCTGCAATTTTCCTTGCATGCGCTATGCACATTCTGCCATGCTCTGCAGACTGGCTTTAATGTCAGGCAATTTGAAGTTGTTAATCATCATAATGCTTAAAGAAAATAAAAGGAAACCCTTGCATTTTTGCCCTGTGTAAAGAAGATCTATATTTTTCTTGTTTCCTTGATAAAGTTACAGCCCTGCAATGCTGGCAATGGTTGAGCCATGATTTCTTTTCACAAACTTGCATTACAGATGGTGAAAGCATGAAGCGCAAGTCTGTGCAGGCTCAGCAAATTTTTTGTTCTAAAGTCTCTCCCTCCACAAACATCTTGGTAGTGATTTTGATTTGTGGTCCTGGGAAAAAAATTTTGCTAGTTCCAATCCTTATCATTTATGAAGGTAGCACCTTTGAGCAAGGTGTTAACAAAAATGATGCCTCCATCTACACAGTTTGAATGGGCAGTCTGTCCATTAGTTGTGAGTGCCAGTGGTGGCTGCACACTGCTTTATGCAATATTATGAATTGTGACAGGGGAGGAGGAGTAAAAGGGTAGAGTTGCCCTGGCAAATAACAGATTAAAAACATCATCACCACATATATAACAACCATAGAGTTGGAAACCTAGTTGGAAACCATGGTGGGTATATCGTCAACCATAGCTGGGCACATATTATGTATATGTAAATATTTGTAATTGATATTTACTTCACATGAAATAAAATTCTAAAGCCTCTTTGACCAAAGAAATTTTATTTTATAGAAAGCTTTTAAATGCTCATAAGATTGTGGGAGTGGTGAAAATTACAGAGTCTTGGACAGTGTTACCTTTTAACCTTAGTTATGCTAGAATGACTCTAAATTAATGCAAGATTTTTAGATCAATTTCAATCATGATAGACTTTAAAACAGGCTGAAGCATAGCTTGAAAAGAGGCCCATTTATATGCATAGGGAAGGGTTCAATTTTGAAAAACAACCAAAAAATTTAAGCAACATCAGCATCTCCAACAGTAACACCAAGTATCTTGTGCATGTGTGAAAACATTTTCAACCACCAAAATTGCACTTCAGAAATTGTGCCCTCTTGAATATAACCCTGATATTTTGCCACTGATTTGTGGCCAATGCAAACATTTGACAAATCCAAAACTGTCTCAGACTCTGTTCATCATATCATCATTGTCGTTACCTTTTTTAGAATAAGCCAGGGTGCAATTGTACAAGAATGTTGTTCCATTGCTCACCACTTTTTGGTCCAATCATTTCTCACCCTAAACTTAGTCTCAGCTTTTGTTTAAGTGGATGCAAGCAGCATCTTGCGAAAGAGTGTCTTAAAGTTAGGATGTTTTCCAGTGGCTCTATTTAGGCTTGTGCTTGTTTCTGGGTATCAGTTCTGATACAGCATTGGAACATTCTGAGTGCTTGGATGGTTACAAATGTTGTTAATGTATGCCTATGGCTTCAAAAGTGGCTAATTTTCATGCAAAGGCTCTACTGAATTGCTCAAACCAGCTAGGTGGGAGGAAAAAATAACATCAAAAACTGTAAACTGAGAAGTCTTAGGTTCCCTTACTAATACGTTTACCTTAAATCAATTGGGCCTTTGCTGCAGTCTGCATTTTACTAAACGTGGTAGTTTTTCTGATCTTAAGTGCCAAAAAATGGAATAAAAGCGTGAGTCTTAATGGCTATAAACACGTGGTGGGGGGGGGGGGGGGTTGATGGTCTATGCCGTAGCTCAAAATTAGGTTGTTCCAGAAATCACTGATCACTTCAAAACAGTTTTGTAATCGTATCATACGCCACACTTATGGTGAATGAGGACAGAGGCTGTTGATTGTCGATCAATCGATCATTACCATTTGTATGATCAATCAACTGTCCCCTACCTTAATCTGAGCTATTGCATAGATCATACACCTGGGGAGGGAGGCTAATTTCTACCATTTGTTGATTGAAACACTTTTTCACAATTATTCTTGTCTTTGTTAATGCACACGTTAGGGAATTCGCATTTGATTGGTTTACACTTTTATTCCTTTGAGACTGTGGAAAGCATTGTGTATGCTTCAAATTTTATTTTAATCGATTCACATAACAGCGCCCATAACAACGTGAAAACTTTGAATAACAACTCCCGTTACCGTAACTTTGTATTGCGAAATCTGGAATATGTTGATGATTCTTCGGCAGGTGCATAGCATTTCTTGGGTCATGAGTTTATTTTCGACACTTAGAAACTGCTGATAACCTAAATGGCTGTTATTAGATGGCGAGAAAAGAGAAATGGCTGTTGCTATGGATTCGGCAATTTTTCGATTAACTCGACAAATTTAGTTTGCCTAAAGACTAAGCGATTTTCTTATGATACTATTGGGTTTCGCATCTGCTTTGGTTTGAGTATATCGGGCCGATTTTCGTATGACATACTGTGACTTTGTCTCTGGCCTCATCTGATATGTTGTGCCGATGTTGGGTGATTTGAGTTTCTGTCCCTCACTTAATTTGAGCACATCGGGCTGAAATCTTCGTTTGGGCTTTTCGTGTGATTTTTTACGTTTCTCTCCCTCGCTTGATTTAAGCGCATCGGGCAAAAATCGGCAATATTAGCTTTGACTGACAAGTCAGAGTGTCGAGGAGTTTTTGGAGTCGTGTCGGGTAGAAATCTGCACTTTAAGAGCTGAATATTGTATTGATGTTGGGCAGGAATCAACTTAGGCTTATTCATTAGCGTTCTTGACTTTGGTGAACCTTGCTTAGGTCTTCTGGTTAGCATCGTGTCAGCCGAAACAAGATTGTGGTTTCACTTCAATTTTTCCTCATGCAATTTTAATGAGATCAAATTATTATACGTTTTCATAAAAAATTTCGAAAATACTTCGAAAACGTTCTCAGCAAAATGCAGGACGCCAGTACCGAAACTTTCTAACTTTTAAAACCAAAAACTAAAAAATTTTTAGAATGGCATTTATGTCAAAATTAAGCATTGTGTCAAGCCTTATTTTCTAGCTCTAGTGGCGAAAGTTTTCAATGCAGCTGGTATTTTAAGGAATGAAAAACAATTTATAAAACCAAACGTAATTGCATACTTTCTTTGGTAGGAAAGGCTCAGCAGAGAATATTTTTTAATCTTTTGAGGAGCCGAGTACTGTTTTCTTACAAACCACTTCCTGAAGAATAGAACCTGTATAGGTGATTGGCGTAACTTGAGAATTACATGCTCTCGCAAACTGATGCATTTAACCCTATGAAATGCGGTATAAGCTCCTTGCCTCGCACTTCGATCTTTTTGCTTCGACAATTCGTAAAGAAGATTGACATGTTCTTGTAAACCACTTCCTGATGAATAAAACCTGCATGCGTTATGTGAAAACGAAGAGATTCTCTCGCAAACTAAAGCTATGACCTTCCGTTTAACCTCCTTGCACTTCGACATTTTTGTTTCGACAAATCGCAAGGAAGAATTACGTGTTCTTTCACTCGCATGTTTTGGTGAAGATTTTCGGCAAAGATTTCTTTCTTCTAGCAAGGTAGCTGTCATAAAAAGTGGAACAGGGGGCGCGTTAAGGGTTTGAAATTCAGGATAACGTTTTGTTGCCTCACGCAGTTAATGAGAAGCATACAGTCCCTTCAAATTTTGTATCTGCTTTACCTCGTATGCATAGATTTGGATAGGCACTAAAAGTTGGAAAAATGCAAGAGACGGACGAAGATTTAAGGCAGAAATGCTACACATAAGAAAGGGATTGAAATTTTTGAGTGGAATTTGAAGAAAATAGTAAACTTGCTTCTGACTGTGTTAAGTTTCATGGTTCATGTTTATTGCCTAGATGGAGTACATTGTAACTTGCATTCACAAAAGGTTTTCTTTGAAACAGGGGTGTTGAGGTAGGGGCCTCAGAGGGGTCTCAGTTCTTAAAACAAATTCTTAGATCTTCTACATAATTTAAATGGCTTTCTCGGCAGCGTACCACTTTTGTATCTTCATACTACTGGTCTGAAGATAACGTTTAGCATAACTTTCTGCGTTATGCCTTTAATTTAAAATTACTTATCAAGTTATTGCCACCATCAAGAGCAGCTGCATTTTCGATTTTCAAAGTTTTCGGTTGATAAATTTATAAAACAGAGATGTTGCTAACCATCAATTTACAAAACCGTTAATTTATTGTTGCTCCGAAATATATCACAATATTGATGAACAATATTCGCAGAGCTTTTTTCTACAATGTATAGAATTATTGATTTTTATTTGAATGTGAACTGTTGAAATTTTGACTTTGAACAAGTTAGGCTTGATGTATTGCTGTGGTAACATTTATTATGCATGACAATCATCGGAATTCAATATTTTTTGTAGAAGCTCTAGAAATCCATATGAAAAATTAATATTGTACGCGACTCGCGACTTGCAAAAATTTCGTTCACGTTCGATTGGATATAACTCATAAAATAGATCACACGCTTGGCTTTTTCAAAAGAATTTCGTGAGATTTCTTAGATGTAAAGTATTTTTGCAATTATCCTGTTGTTATGGTATGCACTTCATTTTCTTTCGACATGTTTACTCTATGCCCTAATTCGTCGTCAATCGCTTTCTTGTAATCTAATCAACAATTTTTCAAAGCGTTTTCTTTACCTGCAATTTATAACTACTAAATTTTTTGTCGATAATATGTTAGAAATGTTCTATCTTTAACTTGAAACTATTCGTAAAATACTCCATATCGACTCAAGTGAAATGCGCCTAGGGAGCCAGCCACGGATGATTTTTAGACTGCCCTACGTTCGTGGATGTCTATATGAGTACAGTTTATGAGGTCCTAACGATCATTAAGAAACGGAGTAGCAAATCATGATTTCTTATCAATTTCTTAGAAAGTGGCTCAAGTTATCAAGAACGCTTGCTGCTGGATGCCAAGGCAAGGGGGCAAAGCAGTTAAATCTAAGGGGGCAAAAAAATAGCAAAAAAAAAGAATTAAGCACTTTTTCTGAGGGTAGGACGTACAATTGCCCTGCTGCACCCCCCTCACCTGCTGCAGGAATCTCTGCCTGTTTAAGAAAAGAAGAAACAGTAGATGAACGACATGAATATCTTTTTTCTCAATGCAAAAAAATCCAAGAAAGACAAATTAACTACGACACTACTTATTAAGCATTTGACTACAAAGACGAAGATAGAAACTGCAAAAAGCGAAGGGAATGATGGGAAATTCATCAGAAACATGGAAACATGGACACGCATTGCCCCCGCTGCCTCCCTTGTTGAGGACAAAGGGCTCACACTCTATAATACTTTTAATACAAGAATACCAGTTAGGCCCACCGAGAGACCTGTCAAAGGAATAACATCCCATAGATTAGCCAAAGAAACCTCTTTTTACTAGAAGCTTAGAACTTGCCTGCAAATTTGTTAGTTTGAACCTTTTTAATTTTATTGCGAATGTAAAAATCGAAGACGTTTCTTCCTAATTTTGCAGGCCCAGGAAACTTAATTCAGTACATAACATTGCGGATTGCGGAACTTTGTCTAGCCTAGACGGGCTTCATTGAGTATGCCGGATTATGTATACGCTATATTTTGAAAAAGTATGACAAGAAGTGTTTGTCAATAGTACTTGGGTTTTCTTAACGGCTTAGCAGCCCTATTACTGAGTTTCTCTGGAGAGTTTCTTATAAATAAGGAATATAGCCTGTAGCAACTGTTTGGCGGCCTTGCGATACCACATGCTTTTCTTGCTAGTTAACCGCATTAAAATGTTCGGTGACTTTAGCTCACTCAGTTTCTTTGTCCCTATATTCCGCCTCTATTGCTTCGATTGCTTCGAATTTGAATTCATTTCTATTTAAATTAGCAGGTTGTCTGCCCAGCTATTAGTCAATCAACCTAGCTAGCGTTTGACGTGCATATAGTCTCCTCATTAATGATTCCTTAATATAACGGTTGCCGTTTAATATAACTCGTTGTTTATAGTGTTTTAAATACTAGACAAGAACCTGCAAGGATTATTAGTCAACCATGAGAAATATTGACGGAAGCTTAACCTTAGAGATGCTTATTACTAGATTTGTAAATATGCAAGGAAATAGAAGAAATTCTAAGTCTTAAAAGTAAACCATTGAAAATATTACCTGAAAGCTAAGCTTCAAAGATGATTTTTACTAAATATGTAAATATGCAAGAAAAGAAAAGAATTCATCATTTTTAATATTAGGCCCTTTAAAATATTACAGGAAAGCTAAACTTTGTGGATGATTAACTAGATTTTTTTTATGTGCAAAAGGAAAAGAACTTTTAAGACTTGTTACTAGCATTGCCCATCCATCAGATTTCATATGTGCAACCTGTCCTACCCATTCCCATTTTGATCTTTGAAATTTTCCTAATACATCCTGCACTCTCGTTTCTTATGGAACTAGATCACGTTTAGTTTTAGTATTATTTTTTTGATTAAGTTGTTTATCGACGATCTTTATATTTTTTAATGTTGCAGCCGAAGTAGAATTTCCTGCAGTGTTATCACATTTTCTTGTCTTTTCAGATATCAATCGCGGTCAAATCCGTTCGAAATCACTTGAGAATCTAACACATCTCGGATCAACAAAACATGAAAAGAGTATTTATGGACAATCTTTGTCGCCTCATAACCATATTTTTCACGGTAAGTTAACCCTTTAACCCCCGGTGATTATGTAATTGTGCAAGAGCATCAAAGACAACTGCTCAAATTGCAAGGAGGCATAAGAATTGATATTGGAGCAAAGAATCCTGACTAATGTCTGGAAATTAGTGTATCCAGTTTTTGAAGGGATCAATCTCCAACTCTTGGATAATATTCGCCGAATGACACAGGAGCAAAAGGTCACTCCATGGATGAAAGGGTCAAAAATTGCATGTAAAATTGAAAGCATACTTCATTTATTCAATATAAAAGCTTACAAAATAGATTATTCAGTACAACACTGCGAACTACTATACCACACTTGAAAGGACGATACTAAGAGATGCAAATATAATGACTACTCCCTGTTATTTAACCTGAACCTAAACACGACTCATAATGCGAAAGTATTTAAGAAATATTTAAGGAACGAGAAAGGAAAGATTAAAGGAGGGAGGAAGATATGCAAGTTTCCACTCCTGACTATTACAAATTTGTTTGGAGGCCTGAATACCGTGAAAGTATACTTTAGCAAGCAAAAATTATCTCAGAGGCACACACGAGTGGGGTCTGAAATGTTAACCAGCTGGGAGGGGCGGTAATTAGAATCCGAAGAGTAAACTTCGTAAGCGCCCGGGGCTTTTGAAGCTTAATGATCATCAGATACAAAGATCATACAAAAATCATAAGTTGTGTTCTCATCAATACATTTCACTAATTATTGCTAATCAAGCTGTCTAAGACGATTCCAATATGAATATGAAATTCAAAGCCCGCCAAGGCAAACATATTTTATATTCAAGTACTCCTTGATTCCGTATTTTGAACCCTCTATTCCAAAACCAGATTCCTTGACGCCTCCGAAAGGAATTATTTCACTTGGAATTCTGCTTTCATTTACACCCAACATACCAAACTGAAGCTTGTCGCTGACTCTAAAAACTTGAGCAATATCTTGCGAGAAAACATATGCTGCAAGACCATATGGTGTGCTATTGGCTAGATCGATCACTTCTTTCTCAGTTTGAAACTTCATCACAGATATTAATGGGCCAAAAGTTTCCTCGTTCATGCAGCGCATGTTTTTATTACAGTTAACAAGGATGGATGGCTTGAAGAAGTTTTGTCCTATTGGATGTTTTTCACATCCAATGACAGGCTGGGCCCCTTTTTTAATTGCGTCCATAACATGTGATTCTACTTTCTCAATTCCAGCAGAGTTTATTAGTGGGCCTATATCTGTCTTATTACAAAATGGGTCCCCAATTTGTAGCTTTGCAACAGCTTTTTTCATCTCATCCACAAAAGAATCATGAATATCATTCTGAATTAAAAATCTGTTGCTTGCAATGCATGTCTGGCCATTACCTCTGAACTTTGCCTGCAAAGCATTATCAATTACATTGCGTATGTCAGCCGAGTTGAAGACAATAAATGGAGCGTTTCCACCAAGTTCAAGTGACAGCCTTTTCACTGTATTTGCTGACTTCTTAAGCAAGAGTTTGCCGGTGGTAGTTGAGCCAGTAAATGAAATTTTTCTGACGGCAGAACTTTCACACAGATGGTCTCCAATAGTTGGTGTCATTTCTCGTGAGCATGGAAGTATGTTTAAAACGCCTGCTGGGATCCCAGTTTCCTCTGCAATAGCTGCTAGAGCTAATGCAGTCAATGGTGTCTCTTCAGATGGTTTAATGACTGATGTGCAGCCTGCAGCCATTGCTGCTCCTAGCTTTCTTGTTACCATGGCAAGCGGATGATTCCAAGGACTAATCAAGCCAACAACACCAACAGGTTCTCTAAAAACGAACCGCCTGCTTTGATTATTTGCTCCAGCCATTGTATCGCCACTGATTCGTTTCGCTTCTTCTGCAAACCATTGCAGGAATGATGTCCCAATATCGACCTCCGCTTCAGCTTCTCTGATTATTTTGCCTGACTCTGCAACTATGATAGACGCCAATGCCTCTTTTGATGCCATTATATTTCTGCAAAAACCATTGATGAGTAGACTTCTGTCTTTGCCAGAAGCTTGTCTCCATGATTCAAAAGCAGCTTCGGCTGCGTGGATTGCAGCACTTGCTTCATCTCTCCCAGCATCGCTGACCTCATAAACAAATTCATTTGTATGTGGGCAATGTACAGGAAATGATTTTTTGCAGTTGATCCAAGCGCCATTTATGAAAGCATCCGAACGAAGGAGCCTATTACCAGACAACACCTCTTTTGCGCTTTGAAGAATCTTACTCATCTTGATCAATAATGAACACAGCTTTATTCCCCTGTCACAGTAAAGTAAATGTGTTTCATAACGTTTGCCCAAGATTAAAGGCCTACTTGAACTTCCCCTCTTAACGTAAAGAAAGTGTTGAATGCAATGAGATGTTTTCCTGTGTTGTATCATGTTTGTTCAGGATATTAGCTGTCAACAGAGCATAGTGCAAATGACCATGCTTAAAATAATAAAATCTTATCAATATTTTTCATTTTCAAAGCAAATCTCTTGAATTCTTTTACGATGCTTTGGAACAATCCCAATGATTGAATTCCTCGAGGCATGATGAAAGGGCCAGTGCAATGGAAGTGGGACACACTTTCTTGAAGAATTTCGCTCTTTCTGCTGCAGATGTTTTAATGGGAGAACTTTTCTAGATGAGCTATAATCGAGAAAGTTATGCTTTATTTCAACCATTTTCAAGTTAATCATTGTGTAGTTTGAGTTTTACACAAAACGGTAGCTCGCTTTATGAACAAAAATCAAAGATGAGAGCCGTTAACGATGTCAGTTTTTCCTTAGGCAAACAAGAAAAACAGTTCATATTAAAATGTTATTGCAAAGCGTATGCATCTCAGGTTGAGCTTTCTCAATTTTAAGGCTCGGGTTCTCATAAGATAGTTCTCATATAAAACTAGAGTGTATTGAGTATTTTGCGAGACTTTTTGCAAAAATTTTCAATAAAGAAATATGAAATCTGGACTTTATAATGTATAGTAGATGGATAGGGGACTATTGATCAATGCTGTGCTTGTTTCAGTTCATTTTACAATGATCTCTGTTTTAAGGATCTCAAATTAATAATTATAATAGTGACCTGACACACCTTACGATTTAAGTACGGTTTTAGCGCATCCGCACCTGAGGGGCGCGCACACAAGAAGATATACAAGAGCGGCCATACTCTGCAAACTGGTCTCATAGGAAAACCTGCTTATTTAGATCTCGCAGGCCAACAATCAAGATTTCTTCCGTTGATTACACATATTGCACTTATCATAAAAAGACAAATATATAAAGGTCATGAGACTTATGTGTACTAAGAACTAAGAATTATAAGTACTTCGAGATTCCAAGATATAAATATCCAAGATTCAAAGAAATTTTTTCAGTTGAAAATCGCGAAAAGTTGGATTTCCTCAAATGATAAAAAATTCTTACGCATTAGAATTCTAACACCAGCGAACAATTTCCCATGCTATTTCAGCTCAACTTCAGCTATGCAGAAATTTTGCGCGAGCATAGGTGAAATTGAACTGTCGAATAAGAAACCAAGTTGACCTATGCAATTGTTGTAGAAAGTGAATCAAGAGATAGATTGACCTATGCAATTGTTTACCGATCAACAGCCATTGTAAAAAATTAAAATCAAATAGTTTGAGAATGGATGACTACGACACTGATATGTTACTGTGTGAAGTTCGCATATTAATAAGAAAAAAGCACATTGAAGAAAACTAAAGACACGAAAGACTGAGAGAAATGCGGAAGACACTGGATAATATTTTAAATAAAAAAACAGAGAAGCAGGTTGGCTCAATAAGTGAATCAAAAATTAGGCCTATTTCATTGAAATTAGATTCCGCTGCTGCATTACAATTTCCAGTCCGCCAAGGACTCAGGGCAAAATATTTACTTCCAGTGAGGTGAATTTGTTGACAAAAGTTGCATTTTTGATTTGCAGTAGGCATCTTTTGTCAGCAGCAGTAGGAAAGGATCCAAGACAAGAATGAAGGGATCCATAGAGTGTTTGCGAAACGAACACGAAAGTACAGAGCAGAAACTACTGCCAGTATAATTTTACGATGGTCTTCTAACAGCGGTTCTCTAGGGAGCGGCATCTTATGCCTATGTTATCATGGGAAAAGCTCAAAGATATGAACCAGAAGGGTTAAACTATGTAGAAAAATATGAACGACAAATGATTACCTTTTCAGCGCTGTAGAAAATATGTCTCTCAATCTGAGGAAGTTATGCAATTAGCTTTCTACTTTCCTTTTTCCTATCTTTGTCCTATCTATAGATATAGCTTGTTCCTTTATTGTCATCACATTTCATGGTTTTATGCAACAGTTGATCTTTTGTTTGGCTTACTGGAATAACAAGAACCAAGAAGGACCGAACCTCAGGGGAATTCCCTTTTCCTCGCTTTATGAAACCAATGCAAAATTCACAATTTCTTTCCTATGATCACGGTTATGACTGAATTTTAAGCCGGTTTTTCGTTTTTAGTAAATGCTCAAACGTTTCAACGGTTTTCGTAAAATTTTTAGGCAGTTATACAGTTTTTGAGCCTTTCCTACTATTCCTTTTTGTGGCTGCAAAGGGTACGGGTCTGAAAGTGGCCAACACATTGCCCTTTCTCTTAGAATTTGAGATTGCTTCCTAGGATGTTTCTTAACATTGTAATGATTTTTCTTTGCAAGAGCTATTGACTCTATATTTAAGCAATTGTTTGTTACTGTTGGTTTCAGAATATTCTTATGACTGTGCAGTGGCGAAGCTGGACTAGATTAGTTAGTCATGCTATGAGACAGAACGTCGTGAGGTCCTGGGGCTGAAACCCAAAAAAATTTCTTTTGGATTCGATGCTTTTTTTGCCCTGAATGCCCCCTTTAAAATCTAAATTTAAGGTTACAAAATATTGTCTTCAATGTAAGAAAAGCTGACTTTAGGTCCGTTGAATTAAAGGCAAGAAATAGTTTGGAATATAGCCCATTACCTAGACTAGATATAGTTTCAATAGTTAATCTAAATCAGAAATGCAGAATGCAGATAGGGGACAGGGGCGCAATTTTCCCCAAGGTCTCAGCCTGGAAGGGGCCCCAAATGATTTTTAAAAAAATGTTTAAGCTTGTCTTTTTTGAGAAAATGAAAATACATTCAAAGATATGTTTGTTAATATCATAAATGATGGCAGAAAGTACTTATTTGTGGAAAGGAGCCCTGAAAAAACTTATAAGAAAGTTAGGTCAAAAAGGATATTTATACTGCTTACATTAATAAGTAATGTTTTTAATGAAGTTTTATGACATTTAAAACACATTCTATAACATGCATAAACCTCTGGGAATAATGGGTATTATGCAGTTAAAAAGGGTGTGGTCCCAAAAAGTTAAGTATTCAACTGTTGGGCCCCAACCAGGGCAATTTAGCCTTTGATGTTCATGTGGATGTTGATGCTTCCCCTGTCCTTCTAAAAATGACATTTAACTAAAAAATTTTTGATTAAAATTTTCGGGGGCATCAGCCCCTAGAGCCCCTAGAAAGTAAGACCTTTAACATACATTATTTTCGATTTGTTTGGTTAGGTTAACAATAAAAAACTGTCTTGGCTTGTAAATTACTACTGTATGTTCAGTGCTTTAATAGTCATGAACTTAAGAAATTCAAAAGCCATAGCAAAACTTTTAGCAAGACCATTTGCCTCCTAAAAGTGAGATGGAAATGATGTGACTATAGGACAAACCACTCAGAGAAAAGTGAGGCTTGCAGGCTATTTCTCCAACCTCAATTTATATCATTGTCAATACAATCAACTTATTAAAAAGCCAAAGATTAAGCCTAGCATTTTAGTATCATGAAAGCCATGAAGCACTTTGAAAATTGGACAATTTCTAATGTAATCTTACACTTTGATAAGCAAAGAGTTCTGGGGTACAACATATCTATTTACTCTTAATTTCTTTGGGATTAGAAAAGGTTTTATACAACATTGTTTCAATCTGGCAAAGAACACACAGTACATTTTATCACGGCCCGAGCCTCTTTAGGCCTTAGCCGAAGTGATTCTTCCGCTTTACAAAGTGGATTGTTTGGTCTTCCAAAAATAGGATATATCCTTAAAAAAATTAATAAGTAATCACTAATCTTCTCTGGTGTAAGCTTATTCAAAATTTTAAACTACTTCTTGTTTCCTTTCTGTGCCATTTTCGGTATCAACTAGAGTTTTATTTCGACGATAAAAATCACGATAACGAAAGTAAACAAGACAACCCGCTGGAACTCCGGTCTCGGCTCCAAGCGACTTTTGGGATATTAGCGCTCACGCGCACTCGCACTATTGTTCGGTTTCATTTTCTCCCCCTAGATATCGAACCCCTCTTACATTCTAGTCAAAATATAGCCATCCTGTGATTGTGTGTGTGATTGTTATATGCTCATATAACACATTAGAATTAACAAACACAATTTCTAGGGATGTCGTTGGTGCCTCTTTAACGGAATAGAGTCTTGTGATGCCAAGTAGTTTTTAGGCTAGTGTTTTTCCATGGAGAGTTTTATCTCACTCAATCTAAAAATTCTACTTCCAAGAGCAGAGTTCTTCCAAGTCTTATGAAAACTATGGTAAATAGTGACTGATTTTGCCTTTAGCTACGCTAATGTCTGCTTTTAAATCACCTTTGAACCATCTTATGAAATGTTGACTATATGAAAAGAGCGTAAATACGGCCATACTCTTCCCTGCTATATGGTTCACACTTCAATGGCTTGAAAGAGTTTTCTTTGCTTTGGGTCAAGACCCTCTTTCTTTTTTGTGATCCAAACTTATGCCTGTACGAAACTGTCTTTGACCTTGTTGGCACTTTTCTTTGGTCCTTGTTCATCCTACTGCAGAATAATGTGTGTAATAATATGATTAGGATTCCACTGGTTTAACTATATATAATTCCTTTCATTTCAGTTGCTACATCATACGATCCATTGATATTTGAATACTTCTGCCTTTCACATTGTTATGACTAAATATCATTTCACATATGCCTACACCTGAGACTGTTCGCTCAAAATCGAGTTTTGACGTTAGTCGACTTCTGCTATTCTTTTTTTTGAAATTGATCCATCTAAATTCGTAGCATAGATCAATTGCCCTAAAAAAACGACGATTGTCTTCTTGGTTATTTCGGATTGGCCTGCAGAGCTTATGCGTAAAGTTTTAACTATATGCTAAAAATTTTCTAACAGATGAAGGGCCCGCTCTTCAAAATTTCGGAGCGCCCGGGTGGCGATCGCCAGAAGATACAGGTACAGAAACCTGAAGCTACAGGCTGAGTATCGTAAAATTTTCAAGATTTTAGGTTTTAATTGGAAGAATGGGCATATTCACTGCTCATTCTTCCAATTAAACTCGATTCCAGGCAAGGTTGAAACTTTCAAAGAAATTGATAAGCTGCTTAAAAATTACAGATATGTCTTTTCAAAGATCTGTGTAGATATTTCGAGCTTTTTCTCACCAAGCATACTTGCAGGGGACAGGCTTCAGTAAAAAGAAAGGAAGCTCACTGAAGGAAGGTGTTGATACAGCTGGCACTCTCTGATAGCCAATGACTAGTTTTGAATTAAATGCACATACAAGACAGCAGTTGATGTTGCAGTTACAGAGATAATCCGAAGATTTGCTAAAAATAAAAAGCTATACCAAGATCTAGCTGCACTTGAGCCACGACGCTTCAAAGAAATTGATAAGCTGCTTGAAAATGACAGACATGTCCTCTCAAAGATCTCCAATTTAACAAGCAACGCAAACGCGCTAGCAAACGTCGAGCAAGCAATTTTCCAATTTTGGCATTTTCTAAATTTTATGATGCCATGTCTTCTTTTAGTACCACAAAATCTCTTGGAGATATCGAATATGTGGCAATATTAAATGACATTGTTTCTATGGACGATATACAAGAAGATCAACATGAAGAGCAAAAAGAAGAAGTTAGATAATTTCCTTGTTAAAAGCGGCGAGTCCCGTGCATGCGTGCGCTGCAAACAGTGTGCTTTTCTGTATAACTTTCTTGCTTTCCGACACTGCATATAACCTACAAATAAGCGATGACATTAAGTTTTACAGACATTTCCTGTGAGAAAACAACGATCACGGTCAATTCTAAACAAGCCCCACTTGGAAACGTGTAGAATGGTCATTCTCTCCACTGATTGAAGAACCTGTCAAACCAATCAATCAAATTTCAAAGCAGTTCGAAACTGTCAAAAACATTGTTGATCGTTTGGTTTAGTTTACAGACCTTGAAAGGCAAATCTCGATTGTAGGAATGTAGATAATTTATTCATCATCATGCAAATTTGATGAATCATACGCAACTGGTTGAACTTGCATAGACAAACAATAAATCTTGTCAACTTATTCAAGCCTTGAACAAAGTAAACTCTTTGCAGTGATACAACGCATGGACTTTTCAACGAACGAATTGATTAATTGAAACATCATATCACCTATTAAAATAGCATTGAAATTTGGTTGTTAAAGTTACCACACCCAACTACGGTATGGCCACGCCCTACGGGCCCTTGTTGAGCCATAGTGACACCCTAGAAGAAGAATGCTAGTCCGCCCTTGTGCCTGAGTGAAGAAGTGGTCAGGAAGCATCTGTCTCAGCATCAAACCTGACTTTTGATGATGATGTGCCTTCAACTTTACAACAATATAAATAGGAGGCTCAAGTACTTGCTGTTTTGGAAAAACAAAATAAAGGATTTGCAAAATTTATCAACAATAACAAAAAATACAAAAAGTCACTTGGAGATCAGGAACCAAGAGCTGCTATCTGTTATAAATAAACTCCATGAAAAAGAATTTAATTATATCTCACTGGCATAGGCGCCGACTACGTGGGGGCTTGGGGGCTCGAGCCACCCCTGGAAACTGCTACGGGGGGGCTGAGCCCCCTCTGAGAAATGTTCAAAAATTTGCTCTTTATCGCTTTTTAGCTTAATTTCTCGAGTAGGCATAGTATCTTCATCTATTTTTAATGAATAGGATACAATGCATCGTTAATCAAAGAACCAAACTGTGCCTTTATAACTGATAATTTAGAGAATTTGGTATGTAATTGTTTTACATTTCTAGTTTCAGCCCCCCCTGCTAAAATCAAAAGTCGGCGCCTATGCTCACTGGATTAGTTACACAGTTTGATTTGTTCTTGACCTGTGTTTAGCCTTACCTTTACTTGATCCCCTACCCACACTCAATGGGGTCGGGTCAAAGATCTGTTGGCAAAAAAGGAGCTACTGTAAATCCTCTAATTAGCCCCCTGGGGGCTTATTTTTTTGACATTTTTGGAGGGGGGCTTAGTCGAGAGGAGGGCTTATTCGAGGGGGGCTTATAAAGCTACCTGAAATATGGCGCATGAAAAATTTTAATTTTTAAGTTTTTTTTTTCATAATAAAAGATAATATAAAGTTAATTTATGAAAATATAAAAACTAGTCCAAAATTTCAGTTTTCTCATCCTCTGCTCCGTTCAGAATCAGGAATTCTGGAGAAGCTTCCTGAATGTCAGTGACGCGAGGAATGAATGAACTTGCTGTACACAACGAAAATCTTGTTAAAAGACCCATATATTTTAATTTATAATTGTTTAATGGGCATTAAATTTATATGTCCAAAGGCATGAATTTTTCCGGTTTAACTCGATAAAACGCCATTGAACTTCAAAGAGCCAATATGAGCATGTTAGGGGTGGGGGCTTATTCAAGGGGGGTTTTTTAAACAATTTTTAGTCCTAGGGTGGGGGCTTATTCGAGGGGGGCAATTCGAGGATTTACGGTATTGACAGCTTTGGCTTTATGCAATCATTCACCACATTTTGGTGTAATGGCTATTATGCTCGGCCAGTCAAGGATTACTGTTCAGAGAATCCTTATGGCTAGGGTGCTGAACCTTCCTCAACAAACAATAGAGCGCGGCGTTGACTCATGATATTTCTGACACCTGCTAGATATTGTAGCAAAAAAAGCTTCAGTCATAATGTGTGTTAAATAGCCAAGTATATACTTGCGTTTGCAAGACCTCTTAGGGTATGGTTGACCTTTTAGAATCTCCCTAAATTGGCGTATATTTTCGTATTGCATATTTTATAAAGTCTACACGAGAAACCCTTCAGCATATGTTCCATAATTTAACCTGATTTATCTCTATGTATACATATTTAACCAGGATAAAGGTAAAGAAAAATAAACCCAATAAAGCATTTTTATTTCTCAGATAGCGACGGAGCAAGGGCGTGACGTAGGTGTGCATCAAGTATTTACTGTTCTTCATTGGCCATATGCAGGGGCCTTATGCATAGCTATTTTGAGGGGGGGGGGGTGGTGAGTTCTTTCAGATCTTTCAGAACCGGATTTTACGAAATAGCAGTGGTTGCCAAATGATGAAAAATAACGTTTTCTCGATTAGGAGCACGATCCACTCTGCCTACTTAAAGCCCTGTGGTACAACTATGTCAAGAAAGAGTTCATGTTGTGAGCCAGATCGCGTCTGGTTTCATCGCAATCTATTTCACCTGGAAATGAACGGTGAAATATATGCGACCCTTATCGTGAGGCCATAATGTTTTGCAGCCTTTTTGATTGAGCCATGGTTTGGAAACCAATCTTCAAGGTTTGATTGTATGCTATGATTTTCACAGGCTTGAAGAGGAGGTTGATAGAAGGCCTCAAGCTGAGTAAAAGTAATCAGGATGTGACATCTGTAAGTAAATTTCCTTCATTTGTTTTTATATTGATATTTTTATCAATTCTGTCTTTTCTTACTAGTTGTCTTTCTTCGCTATTTTGTAAGTATTTTCTTTTTTACGTATATAGGTATTATATTATATTATATTATATTATATTATATTATATTATATTATATTATATTATATTATATGATATTATATGATATTATATTATATTATATAATAATATATTATATTATATTATATTATATTATATTATATTATATTATATTATATTATATTATATTATATTATCTTATATTATATTATATGATATTATATTATATTATATTATATTATATTATATTATATTATATTATATTATATTATATTATATTATATTATATTATAATATATTATATTATATTATATTATATTATATTATATTATATTATATTATATTATATTATATTATATTATATTATATTATATTATATTATATTATATTATATTATATTATATTATATTATATTATACAATGAATATCGAAGAGTGTCACGGAGCTGCAAAATACTAGGGGAACCAAGGATTTCTTTAAGAGAAATAGGGAGCTTACACTCCCTTTAAGCGTTGCTCTTGGCTGAAGGTTATTTTCCATGCTAGAGATGTTGTAATGTTGAAATGAAACGAAAATGTAAGACTCGAAATCGCGACTGTCAGCGGTGAAATCGACCATTCTGACTCTTTTGCAACCTGCCTCTACCCCGTTGAAACTAGTTCTTTAAAAGTCAAGGTTAGATTTATTCATGTAAATATCGTAATGTCAACCCTTTATTATTCAGAGTTCTGCAGTTGAAGAGAGCCGACACGATACACCTGCTCATTCAAGTAGCGGATCTTTAGGAATGGAAAAGAAACAGAGGGACGAAAAATCGAGATCATCGTGAGTTTTTATTTCTGTTTCATTCGATATAATAATGCATATATAGTAGCGTATTGTATCGTATCATATCGTATCGTATCGTATCGTAATCGTATCGTATCGTAATCGTATCGTATTGTAATCGTATCGTATCGTATCGTATTGTGTCATATCATCTATCATATATCATATTTCATATTTCATATCAGATCATATCATATCGTATCAAATCATATCTTATCATATTATATATCATATTACATGTCTCATATACTATATATCATATATAAATCATATATCATATTCCTTGGGGTCATCATGCTCATTTTCCCGTAAGATTGACATGCATCCACCCCCCTCAGCTCATTAGTAGTTGCTAGACTTTTTTGAAGCATATTAGATAGGGCATGGCTCTGTACTGCCCTTGGATCTCATCCATGCACGAAATCTGTCGTGTGTACACAGACCTTGCTGTGATACTATCGTACTCTACGACACGACACAGGCTAGATTGCATCTAATTAGGCAATACTTCCATGTAATGGTCTGGCATACTTCCATGTAATGGATTATCAGGAGTGTCCAGAATGATGAGTGTATAGATCGCACCATGGTCGTGGCCCATCTTCTTTTTTTACCTTTAATAATGACCAGCAAATAAGTGACTTGCCATTCAAAGTGAGAGAGAACTAAATAATAGCGAGTTAATAAGTGTAAAAATTGAAAACTTTACTATTTAAATAATAGCAATGAGCTTATACTACAATAATACAAATTGATCATTTCGTCTCACGGCGTGTATTGCATATTAAAATTGTTTCTATCCCATATAGAAGTTACAAAAACAGATTACATGACTATACTAAACAAAAAGTACCATACTTAATACAAGGAAACTCGACCAAAGAAAAATCAACGGGTCTCCTACGAAGATGAAAAAAAGCTGCGGCGCTAGCTTCCGCAAAAAAGGTTCGACCACACCTGTCAAATTTTAGGAAACGCCCTTTGAAAACAATTATACTCTTGAGAAAAGTTTAGAAAGGTCAAATCTTTTTTGTGATCAATTTTTAAGACAGTTTGTGACTAGGGAAACAAAACTTAACTAGGGCCTGCCCCTACCCTGCATTCTGACAAATCTGCATAACCATGTTTTTAGAAAAGTGGGTAATTACCCCTGTGACTGCGGCGTTGGAAAAGACACTTAAAAAATTAACCCTTGCCCCACGGGAGGGACCATTCGACCAATGACCTACAGCGATAATTGCTTATTTGTTAGAAAAGTGGAATATAATCCCTTCAATATGTGGATACACCTGCTTCTAACAAACATTCGTAAAATTCTTCATTCTTAAAATTCTTCTCTGAAACATTCTAAATTCTTGTACCCCCGCGCAATCTAAGCAGACGCTTTCAACCTTACTGTACATCTGTATAATAACCGGGGCTGAAAGGATTATATGTCATTTCACCAAAGCACTCACGTTTTTACGAGAACAAAATTCTTGCAACAAGAGCCTAGATTTTAAGCAATGTTTTAGACCGTAGATACGAATTATAACGCCTTACACTTCGGTCTCTGGTGCGACCCCTGGATGGAAAGGGGATGCTCGCATGAGCACCATGTTTGGTAACTGTCCAGAAATTCATTGTGAAAGTTTAGAAGTTCAGAGCATGGCAAAAACAGAAATAAAAGGCCTAACAAACTTTCTTCAATTAAGCTCCATCCGTTAGGTTTTACTTTGCTTTAACAAAGCCTAGTTACATACTTTCGTTGGTTAGAGACAGGGTCGTCGAGAGCCAGTGCTGGCCCTGGGGTATTTCATTGCATCGGGCCCAAGTGAGCAATCAAATTTGTCATTGAATAAAACTTTTGCGGGCCCCTGCAGGGCCCGGGCTCCTGACCTCCGACCCCGCCTCCCCCCCCCCGACGGTCCTTGTTAGAGACTATGAATGCCCAGGTTTTATTTTTTTGAGGAACCGAGTAGCACTTTCTTATAAAATACATTCTCAAAGAATACTCGTATATGAAAATTGCAAAAATATTAATTTATGCTTTGGTATTTGCTCCGATACCCTTTAATATTTTGCGCCAGACACATTTCCCTTGTCAACCAGAGATACCATTCATTATACGTCCCCTTAATATGGACGGGGGTGCAAATGCATATCTATTTTAAGGACATGTGGGGTGAGAGGACCGTGTTTTGGCAGGCTAGGGCCACGTTTTTGTCACAAGAATCGATTTTCACGGAGAAGAAAATTTTCACAATGAATAAGAAATACGTTTTTTCCTAATTAATTGGACTTCAGACCAAAGAAATATAAGTATGGCCGCGTGGGTAGTGTAAATCTGTTCAAAACTAAAGCAACAGAGCAAGTTCATGTTCAGAGCCAGATTGGGACCGATTTTATCACAATCAAATATCAGCTGAGACCTTTGTGTGACACTCCCACACAGTACCGTCGAGCCCTCGAGAGGGGGGGGGGGGGTGAAAAGGGGCAACTACCCGGTTCCGGGCCTCGGAGGGTAAATGTCTAAAGAAAAATAATGTTTATCGGCCTCTTAGGAGCCTGAAATTTTTGGTGTTACAATCACTTCTCAAATAATAGTTATGCAATAAAATGGGGGTACTTTTTTATTGAGAGAGTTCTAGTGTAATGGCAACATGACACTTTTTAGTCCAACCACCCGGGGGGATCGCTATTTCCACTCCGGGACCCTTGCTGGCTCTTGACGGCCCTGCTCCCACGCCCGCATCATTCGCAACCCTGGTTATCGGAATGCGGTCTAACTGAGGACTTCACGTTGAAGAAGAGAAAATGTAGATAGAGCCAGCTGGCACTAGTTGCAAAGGCTGCCATTTGGTACAAAACTATTTTACCCCCTCGGAGAAAAACAATCCTCCGTGTCAGTTTTGATTCGAAAGATCAGCACATTTTATATGTTCACTTCAAAGTAATCGAGTTATTTGCAATCATCATTGAGATGGGGAAAGGGGGCATATAAAAATATTCCCATTTTCTTGTATTTTTGCTTGGGGTCCAACAATTTTGAACTGACTGCAAGTTGGAAGACCGTAGCAGAATTAAATGCAAGTAGGTGTAACATTGTGGTCTTCAAATTCCTTTGGTTTGGATGGATAGCAAAGAGCCAAGCCAAGGACGCAAGAGTTCTATGGGTTTCTAGTAGGAAATGTTTTAGGGCTTCCAATAATTGCGTATCTCAAACTTTTTAACATGGGGGTTGAGAGGGGCTTGCCCCCTGGCGTCGCTATTGTAGCTAACCACAGGGTTCCTCTTGTTTTATTTAAAATATAGGCTTTAGATTTTATGTTTTAATTTTTATATATAGATATTAAAGGTTTTATTTTTTCGATAAAAATCGTAACAAATATGTATATATATATATAAGCTGTAATCTATTATTTTTATCTACATGATAGAAATTATATTTCTTCTAAGCATTTCAGGTTTTAATTTATGTTGTAAGTGTGTAATGGAGGGTCCCTTGCAAATCAGCATTACTGGGGGGGGGGGGCTACCTTCCTTGAATATTTGAAAATGAAATGAAATAAAATTGAATAAACTGGATTGAAAGGAAACGAAGGGAAACAAAATGAGATGAACTTGACTGAAATGAAATGAAATAAGATGAAATGAAATGGAGATTGAATGAAATGAAGATTGAATGAAATTAGATGGTGTAGAATGAAATATAATGAGATAAAACATCATAAAATAGAATAAGATAAAGTAAAATAAATTGAAATAGAATAGAATAAAATGAAATGAAAAGAAATGCAACGAGGCGAAACAAAATGGCATGACATGAAAATGACCTGGATCATTGCCATCATGTTACTGAGTGTGACAATGATGTCAGTAACTAAAGGATATTTAACCAGAACCTATGAATGAATATCTCACTAGATAACTATGTATCAGTTTCATGTGACTTCCGCTGATTCTTCTATTGATATATCATGTGAAAAACAAGTTGGATGGCCTGGTCACCTGTCTGTGATTTGCAAACCTCGCGAAGCTGAACAAATATTTTGTCTACAAAGCTTATTATAACAATAAGTTACATGTCAGTATTTGATGTTGGTAATACTATAGTATAGATAAGCACTTGCTGTGACCGACAATAACAGTGTCTGCGTTGTTCGAGGAGGCCAGACTTGATGTGTTTTATTCCAACTCTGTCCAGAGTTTTTCAGCAAGTTGTGCGTTAGTAACAACGTAAAATGGATGAATATTCTGGGCGATCTCGTTACCATAAACGAATCTCATTGCCGAATATTTACCTGGCTCCTAACACTAAGCAAAGGTAAACAACATAATTATTTGTAATTATGGGTTTTACTTCCTGGTTTCGATTGTTGTGCATTTATGGTTAACAAGCTGATCTTCTCTTTGTGAAGCAAATGCTTGATTAATGTGCGAATGTGCTTAAGCCAGTTAAGCAGAAAACCATTTGAGGATTTACTTAGAAAAGATGTTGCAGTATTTTGAAATTGCCAAGGAATAAATAGCTATTTCATTCAGGAAGGCTGTCGCAGTATTCGAAATGCCCAAGGTGAAATAGTAAATGATCGGTAATAAATTATAGATATAAGGAACCATGCATGGACTCTGAAAACTAGACAAAATATTAGTTAAAAATTATAGATGATAGCTTTGCGTTGTTTCTGATGTTATGTCTTGATCTGGAATTTATTAATATAAATTGATTAAAATCAGTATGCCAGGTGGGTCAACTCACTTGTGGGTCAAGTGTATACACCCACGTCTGAGGCTCTAGAAAATTGACCCTTTTCTTTGATTTTTAACTCAAATTTTACCCCCCCCCCCTCCTTTACTCTGAAACCAAAGAATATATTGTTTTAAATACGATGAGTTGGACCTAAAAATTTCTTAATTTTTTTCTATTTTAAAAAAATACACCCCGTTTTCCAATTTCTACGACCTTGGTTTGGGATAAAATTGAACCCCTTTCTCAGAGATTATGAAGGTACGGGTGCTTACAATTGACAATGGGAGTTGACCCACCGGGTCATTATGTGATTAGAGTTAGTCTTCATCTTAAAGCCTTAGTTCAACGGTTGAACCATCAGTCCCTGAAGCAGCAACCGGACCAATAATCTGAACAATAATCAGAATTTATTTAAACAGAATGTTAGACCAGTCTTTCGAAGTTTTATGACACCAATAAGAAACTTTCAGGGATGGGCAGTTTAATACGGTGGGAAAGGCAGGATGTAGGTATAAACTGAAGTTCTCTTGCGCTATTTGGAGTCTTTGGTAGCAGTATCAAGGCTTTAAAGATAAACATTGCAATAGCTCTGCTGCAGCTTGCATTGCTAGCACCAACGGAGTTGGATTAGGCCAAAAGGCAAGTAGAAACGCAATAGCTGAGAATGATAGAATGCACTGTAAACAGCTTGATTTTGTCAATACTTTTTCAACCGATGACTAGTGCCTTGGGACCGCATGATAATGGAATATGCATTGCTCCTTTCCATATTGTACGATCTCTAAATGTCTTGTTGTGAAGCGACGAAGGAGCAAAGCACGAAAATTATGACTGCAAGAAGTTTACTTTTGGGCTGGCAGCGCATATATTCAGTAACTTACCGCTGCCCCGAGGAGCATCAGTACAAGCAAAGCTCAGCAATCTGGTTTTGTATTTGCTGTTTAACCATAGTCCATGGTTTAACGTAAACATTCCTAGGAGGTTTCCAAGCATTGTGAAGCCTTGTTTTGCTACCGAAGGATCCAAGGAATACTTCAATGTGCTTCTTCCAGTTTAGTGTAATACGCTAAATAAGAAAGTAAAGTACAAAAATTAATTCAAAATAATATAGACGAAAAGTAAATTCAAGAATGTATGCATATCGTGTGCATGCTGTCCTTCCTTAAAACTTCGTTCGAAACAAAATTGTAATGAAAAAAGACTCCTGGCCCTATACGATTGCTTTACATTTTTTTTCGAATTACCCATTTCACTCACGGTTATAATGCATTTTTACAGTAGCAACTACGTAATTCGTTTTGTGGTAGTGCAAAGGGGTACTAAAATTGATAATTCACGAGCAGAGAAGTCTTACAAATGTTGAAGTTCAAATGAATCAAGCTGTTGAATCATCATCTCCACTTCCTAGGGCCATATGGTCCCTCCAGGGATGGAAGGGCTAATTGGTGAAGGATAGTTCTTCAAGTTAATAAGTATTGCTATGCCAAGCGATGTAGGAAGTGCCTTTTGGTGTTTTCCAAGTGGGTACTTGGGATCTGAGCAAAAATGTGGCCATAGGCCGTTGAGACTCTGTTTTGTTGTTACACCGTCCTCTGCGCAGTATCATTGAGGCAATTACAGAATTTGCCCCACTTGTTTTGAAACAGCTTTGTTTATGACGGTTAAAGTGTGACCCGTTTTATTTTCTTCGACGGCAATGTCGTCATTATTATCACTGCGTAGCAACAACCACAATGGTAGTCATGTGTGGGCTGCAAATGAAATCAGGCTTGTACTTAGTTCTATCTTCAGGTGTCAGTTAATTACGTAAACCTCCTCTGAATTGCTAATAGAGTTTTCAAAGTAATCTTGGTTGAATTCAAAGAAACCGGGGGGCCATTGATACTACTTATGTCAACTCGTTTTATCATAGTCAATGGTGTTACGACAAGCACAGTCAATTCATAAAAAACTCAGGATAGCTTAGGCCCAAACAATAAACCCAGTCAATTGAAACAGTTCCCGAGTGATTAATCTACAGTATGGACCTAATAGTGGAGACCAAGTCAATTAACGATGCAAAAACCAATCATTTGTCATTAGCTTGTGAAGTAAACTGCGGGTTGTTTCCCGCCAGTATTTCATCAGAAAGGCGCAGTTTCTGTTCTTCCTAGCCTGCGTGAAGACTTTACAGTGTGATGCTGTGTAGGAGAGGAAAGGGCATCCTCTGCTTCGCAGCACCATACCGTAAAGTTTGCGCGCAGGCTAGTTCTCCCCAGTTCAGGCGAAGCAAGTACGACGATTTTGGTGTTTGGTTGGCTAATAATGTAGCATTGCAATTCAATGCTCAGGCCTACCTGTCATGCACATGGCTGACTAATTTGTATGTCGTCTATGACAGGCGAAAATTCTATTATTTTCAGGCAGGGTTTTCCATTACTTTGGATGCATTTAAAAATGCCTAGGATTTTTTTATTTCAGATCAAGCGCATGCGCATCGCTATTTATCTCATTTCATTTCATTTCATTTTATTTTCAACATCTTTAGAGAGGGCAGCCCTTCAACAGAGAAGTTGATTTTCAAGGAGCCCGCTATCCACATTACTTACAAACATACGTATTTACATTGAACATTTTTTTAATAAGTTACTCCATTGTCCAAAAATTTTCCCTTGGTCTTTGCAACAAATTATCGTCAGCTACCAATAAGTTACTCCATTTGAGTGGCCATAGAATCGATTAAAAACCTCTTACCTATCTTCACCTTTGACTTAATTGCTTAAAGTTAGTTAGTTTATGTCTGTTTGTTAGAAGGTTATGCGGGTGGCCGTGGAGGAGGAAATGCGGGAACAGGACGAGGTAGAGGGAGACTATCCGCTGTGGCGGCCCTGAATAAGGAAGGAAAAGCCGAAAAGAAGGAGAAGAAGGGGAATAAGTTTGTTTGTTCTGTAAAGGAGTAGGCCATTTTGGTCTAAAGGGTTACGTTTGAAAGAGAAGCATCTCTGACCAGTGGCGTAGCTAAGATTTTTTGTTGAGGTAGCGAAACCCGAAAATAGTCATCAATAATCCGAAAAACTATAAAAATTGTGATAAATTTTCCGACAAACACCTAAGCTTAAGTGAGGAGCCTCGTGCCTCCCGCCTGAGGTGGAATCCAAATCGAGGCTTATTGATAACTAAAAGTTATTGCGTGAGGAAAAACCCCCGGGACTGCACGCCTGCGTTAATTTCTCGACACCAAGAAAATCGACTTTAAAAACATCCGCGTTCAGTTTGATCCTCAGTCCTGCAATGTTGTGCTTGATGGATATCATTGCAGGTCATAATCTGTTTGACATTTGGCGATCTGTGCAAATTTAAAGCAACAGTGTGCCTCTCATTACCTTGCAATAGATCACGTAAATATGAAAGAGTTCCATTTTAAGCGGGTTTATTCTCTACCTCATTTGCATGTTCATAGGTTGAAACTTGATGGAAGGAAGCGAAGTAAGACTGCAATCGATAGCAACCAGAATGGGAACACTCAAGTGCCGCAGCACGAACAGCTGTCAGTTCAAACGAGTCTTGGAGATGGCAGTATAAGCCGGGCAAGAAGTTTTACAGGGGAATCCAATGATCAGTTTGTTCTGGTGGACACATTGAGCATTGATGATTCGGTAAGTCTAGCTATCCGCTTCTTTACGAGATTCTCATTTGCTCAACTTCAGGCAATTTTGTAAAAAGATCAGGATTCTAGGAAGCAGGATAGAACCAGGAAGAATGAGATTTTGTTGTTGTATTGTTTTAGAAGAATAGGCGCGAAAGGTATTTTGATTACAATCTTTGTTTGTAAGAAAAATTTTGTAAGAACTCTGGCTTCAAAATTTATTAGAAATTATGAACAAATCAAGAGCAAGCTTTGGTTGGAGCGCTGACGTAAAATGGACGTTTTGGACGAAAAATTTACACTTTCAAATATCATATTGACATGAACTGTCATTTCCTTGTTAGCATATGAGGAGAACTGACAGCATATTCTCGTGGATATGTTACTTCTTAAAGATATTCACATGTAAGATTTTGGCTCTTCTTGTAATGTCTTGAACAAAGAATTTATTTACGTTCAAATGACTGGAAAATCTTAACGTATTTTCAGTAATCTTTGAAAAAAAACAGGCAGGCTAAGCTCAAACCCCCTGCAACCCCCAGTTCTACATCTCCAGCAGTCGTTTGTCAAATGATCTTGTCTGTCAGGGGGTAGCCATGGGAGGAGTGAAAATAATATATTATAATTTCTTTACCAACAGTTTTGAGCGCTAACAACAACAAAATAGTTGAAACACATGATCCACCGCCTCTGCGGCATTCCCAAAACCACCTCATTCTTTTGTTTACAGTTTTCACCACATTTTCGTTCGGTCGTTAGAGACGGAACTATTTTAACCTGAAACTGCAAAAATTGCCACCCCCCCCCTCCTTTAAATCTTTATTGGCTACAACAAGCGTCGAAAAGTCTTTATCGGTCTTGCGTTCAACAGTTTTAATAAAATATTCAATATATAAATTCCTTATAAAACATGCATAGAGTACATTCGCTTCGCTTGATAAATAACTGGTGGCATTTAAACTAGCATAAATTGACGATCTGTTTGGCCACACATTTTTACTGAATTCGATTTGCGTCAATTTTTGGTCTTTTTTTCTCCTATTTTGATCCCCTTGAGGCTGGTCTTTTACATTTTCCTTGCTAATGCTTCCAGAGCCCTGGCGTGATATGAAAATTGGGGGGGGGGGGGCAAACATAGGCACAAAATGATTTACCACGGCACATTTCAGCTGCCCTTTAGACCTAATGTAAAAATCTTTGTTCCCTGATAATGTGTTTGATTTCACTCAAACCACTATTAAAACGATTATTTAAGCAAAAAATGATGTTTCCTATTAATCTTGAATAAATGGGGTGGGGGGGGGGGTCGGGGGCTCCTGGCCCCCCGTTCTCATAGGCTCTGACATTTAAGCGAAACTCGCATTTATTCGCTCTGGTTTGTTTTGATATTCTATTTTAATGGCTTCAAATCAGAATTTGCCTACAATGGTAAAACCAGAAATGCGATTAAAGAAAGCTAAAATCCTATAAATTAAAACCTACTCTTTGGAGTTCTGTTTGAGAGTCCATGTCTTTTGATACGTTTAAAATTGTTAAGTTATAATGCAAGTTAATTTGATTGATTACTATCGCAGTCGCCATAGGGATAATTCTAGATGTTTTTCAGTTGGTAACTTTGCAGGAGTGATTCCTGTTTTGATTCTATTCTTGTCACTTGCAGAGGAGCCAATCAAAAGGTGGCTATTGTAATGTTCATAACGACTTTGAATATTTCTCATGGTTTATTTTGGGTCGCTTAGTCATTTTTACTTTTTGGCAATTACCTTTACTTATAACGAATGGCCATGTGTCCTAGCAACAGTATGCAACAAGCAAGAAAGGGTTAATGATCTATGCTGTAGCTCAAAATAAGGTTGTTCTAGAAATCACTGATCACTTCATATCAGTTTTATGATACGTTTGTTTTGATCACGAAACTTCAAACACAGCACTTATGGCGGATGAGGACTGAGGCTGTTGATTGTCGATCAATCGATCATTAACATTTGTATGATCAATCGACTGTTCCCGACCTTTTCATTGTTATTTGTTTTCTTCTATTTCATATCACTTTATTAATTCATCAGCAGTCATCTATATTTGATGAATACGTCTTTTTGTTTTTAAGCAAGGCATGTAGAGAATAAAGAACCTACTGATTAATTTTATCCTGTCAAAATACAGTGAAATGAGATATAATGAAATAAAAGATTAAGGCAGGGTCTTGCATAGTTTCTTACAGAATACTAGTATTTTTATGTTTGTTATTATTGTATATGATTAAAAAGCATAACTATAATACCATGCGCTATACACAAAGTTGAAACCTATTGAACAATTCAAAAGCGAACTTGAAATATAGTTCTACTTCTTCATGCTTTTAGATGATGGAGCCACTGTGTGTGAAGAATTTTGTTTTTCAAATAGATAGGAATATACTGGATGTATTTGTCACGTTATGACGTTAAATTTTTAAACAGCTAATCTACTAAACAAGACCTTTCTTCGAAATTTACGCGAATTTACTTCTGCTTTGGATTAAAGAAGAATCCTTGGTCGAACGCCTAATTAACAATGTTTAAGTCGATCAATTACCCTGACTGCTTAACTCACGCAGCTGACTTTGAAATATGCAGATTAGGATATTCTAAATGCGGTGAATACGTAAGTGCGCAACGAAGGAGCAAGCTCAGTAATGTGAATAGCTAATATAATTTATACTTAAAATACAGGCATGTAGGACACTATGGTCCGAACCCTATAAAGCCCCCCCCCCTTGAGACCCGCCAAACCTATATCTCTGGGAGTTGTTCTTCAAATGATCAGTACTATAAACCAAAAATACTATTGAATGGCCTAATGATATAAATACTATACTACACTATACTATACTATACTATACTATGCTATACTATACTACACTATACTATACTATACTATACTATACTATACTATACTATACTATACTATACTATACTATACTATACTATTCTATACTATACTATACTATACTATACTATACTATACTATACTATACTATACTATACTATACTATACTATACGGTACGCTACAATACAATACGATACGATACAATACGATACGATAAGATGCGATACCAATTATAAAGGCTATGGCAACATCTGTAATGAACATGAACACATTAGTCAACAAACGGCATAATATTTTTTCCGCCCAAAATATACTGTTCCATACCTGCACGCACTTATGATGATGATTATTTTGAGTTTTTTTAAATGCATTCCCAAGTGTTTGAACACCTATTCAACTTGTGCCTACAAACACTTTCCGCTTCCCCCCCCCCCCTCGATTCATGGTAGTTTATGTTTCCAGAGATCTTGTTAAGCCGCAGCTCGTGATTTCTGGGGGCAAGGGATCATTCGATCGTAATCAAAAGATAAAGAAATTTAATAAATCCCAAGGGTATTCAAAGATTAAAGGCTTGCATTGTAGGAAGAATAATGGGCCCCAGGGGGGGTTATTCTTCTATTTGGCTTAGAGAAAAAGTTCAATTAGTGTTTTGTTTAGAATTCGAATTGCTTTTCAAAACATTTGGGGGCTCATGATGTGTAGATTTTTTGGAGGAATGGTTAAATGATAAAATAGAAGTTGTTCTAGTGCAGATGTGTAACGTATCTTCCTATGATAGTAATCAGTCATTGCTAGGCCATTAGGCCCTAAACAGATACTATTTATATAAAAACACTTTTAATGTTTGCAGTAATGAGTTAACAATAAGACTAAATGATTAGTATTTTTCTTATGCCTAAATAGCCAAGTCCAAATTAACACATTATTATAATATATATCTCAACGGGTTTACAATAACAGCATAAGAACCACAAGTTGCCATAAACATGTAACTAAATAACTACAAAAGATCAAAATAAAGTCAAACCCGCTATAAGCAGGTTAGTTACATTCATGAGAGTCGCTTAGGCACCCTATTCTGGATTTTAGCTTGCAGATATAATACTGGCTTTCGCTCATATCAGCAGCTGGTTTTATCAGGCATATTCAAGCCTCGTTTGTTTGATAACCTTTTGGGATATCAATCTACAGATGAAGATAATAACAATGAGCATTTGACGTTTGATAGAGTAGAAAAATGATGCAGGGAGATTAGCATGTAGGAGATTCGAGCTCTATTTTAAGCCTAATAAATAAACAATCGAAAAGAGGCCTGGGTATAGCCCACGTCACAGACGATAGAAGTGTGGAAGCACCTTATATGCGAACGCAGAGTTTTGTAATCTAATGTAGGGGAATTTTGAGTTCTCTGCGCTGGATTTATTGTCTCGTTTCCCGTTTGAATGAAACTTCAGTTTAGCCCTGATTCTGGTATGTCCCTGTTTTATTTCTCAGTATTTCATCAGTAGTAGAACAAATGTATTAACTATGACATTGAAAGTGAACATGAGTTGATAATTTCGAAAGTTTTTCTTCTACTCTTTCAACGATCTTCTGTAGGGGTATCCGTTTACACAGTCAGAATTGAATTGAATGAGATGCCACGATCTGATTGGTCAGTATTAGTGGCAGATATTGTAGGGAGTACGATCTTGTCAAAATATTCATGCAGCAGAAATCGGCTTCCCTTCTTTATTTCTAGTTACTCCCTTCTAACTAACAAGTCTCATACATTATTTACTTTGAAAAAGGGAAATTCTAAAGGCAGGGATACAGGAACTGGGGACAGAGAAGGAAGCAATCTATGAACTTTGTTATTAAGTATATACTTTTTGCAAGTTTAAAGCATCGAGCCCCTTCTAATATTCAAATATTTCTGCGACTGTTCAATATCATAGACACCAAAGGTTCCCTGTTATGTTAACATTCACATCCGTGCTTTTTCTGACAATTTTCCAATGCAAGCATCACTCTAAGACAAGGCAAGCAAGCAAGCGATTTCTATTTGTTAATCCAGGCTACGGTTCTGGCAGCTTCCCAGGCACGGATACCCCCTGAGTACCCATTCACCGACCTTGAAAGGATAGACAGCTGAGTTGGCTGAACAGTTTTGTGGGAAAAGTGCCCAGCTGTTCGAACCGCAAACCTGTAGGCTCATGGATTCGTAGACCTGAGCCTCACCTCGGCCAATATAAACTTTCCAGTTGATATGAAAAGGAAAAAAGAGGCCCCCAGTAAGCACAAAATATTTCTTTTATATATGTAGGGTTTTAGACCCAGGGAAAAAATGGGAGGGGGGACCCTTGTTATACTGTTTTTTAGTTAACATTATTATACTTAATTTTGTCAGCATGCAGAGGCCCCTAGAGTTTTACCTGTCAATTTGGTAGCTCTGCACTGCTGATTTATTTGTTGAATTCTAAATAGTAAATTTGGAGAAAATCTGACTAGCATGAAGCATACCAATGCATTGCTACATAACGCGATAGGAGCGACGACAATAAAATACTAATTAAAAAACTGATATAAGCATTATAACAAATGAGTAACCCAGGCATAAAGACCCCTTTTGAGACATTTGTCGATTCTCCCACGGGATGTAGATTTGCTTTGAAATTCGCCTTTTTAAATTTTAATCAATTTTTCGACGAAGATTATCTGGCAGCTTTTTTCGATACCCCGGAGTTTCGACCATTCAGTAACCTACTTTCTTCCTTTCCCTATTGCCCCAAAGTTAGGTTTCCCTCATTAGCGTATGCCATCCCTCAAAATGTGAGATTAGATCTGGCTTATTTGACGAGCATAAGCTCCTTCGAAATCTTTTCGCGCTATTCAGCTCTAATAACAGGTACTTGTCGCAGCAAATTTCGTTGATTGAATTACGCTAGTGGACGTAGAAGATTCGGTATAGTCATGGAAAGGTATAATCGTGCAACCAGGCATCAATCTTTGCCAATTATCATTTATCGTCAGGCCAGCATACTTGTAAGTTATTTTATCTCACGGAGTGCTATTTTGAATTTGTGATTCAACTTTGTTTTTCGCTTAGTTATAAGGACCGGAGGTGTGTAAAAGACAGAAAAGGATTCATGATTTTGAAATTTTTACGATTCTTTCGACTTTTTGATGCGTAAGATTCGACGCAGTATCGCTAGATGTGGTGTAAATTGTATATTTTACGATTTTAATACTTGAGAAAGCGGTGCGTTACGATGCTCCGCGCGACTTTATATCAATAAAACCCTTTTAAACCTGCCCACGCTTTCCATTAATGCGCCGGAACTGAGGGTAGTTCCTCCCTTTTGGTCATGAAAATTAGGGGTTCATTTATCAAGGAAAAGGGGTTTTATTGGGGTTGTAAACTCCCTACCAATAATAGAATTGAACTCGCTTATTTTCTAAATTCAAATGACACCTTGCGGCAAAATTTAAAACATAGACACGATAAATATGAATTAATGCTAATATGAAAGTAATTTAATAAAGTTAAAAATAAATATCCATTTATTGTTTTTCACTTCAAGAATTTAGCCTGGTTGGTAAGTCATTACTGAAAGATAACACCCCTCCCCTAAAGAATGATGTGAGTTTTGGACTGGGATAATAATAAGTTAATGTTTATGCAGGTAGTTTTGCTCGGATGAAAAAAAGCTGTTATCAGTATAGAACCTGTGATCTTAACAATCTTATCAATTTAATACATTGAAATTAAATGAAAAAGTAATAAAGAACGTTAAAAGTCAACATTTCCACATTGATTAATCTATTGATCGCGAATGATGTTTCGCACTGTGTATTATTTTGCAAATTGTTGCCGATTGAACTCTGAAAAGGGTCGCAAGATTTTCTTGATAATTCGCGACAGTGCTTTTTTGAAAAGGATACCCATTTCATGAAATGCCTTGTAATTTGTATTGCCCATGTGTTGTTCTTGACAGACTACACACCTGATTATTATCCCTCACGGTCACATTGCTTGGTACCAAATTGCAGAATGTTCCAGAAAGTTTTAAGATTGCGTAAGGGCGCTTTCCTCATTAATTGAAAGGTCCCTCAATGATAAGTGATTCTTTTATTTCATTTTCGTTTCATTTTCATTCTTTAAGGAGGGTTGCCCTTCAACAGAAGTTGATTTTCAATGGGTCCACTGGTAAAAACCTTAATTACGATCTACAATGTAATAACAAACGCTTTTTGAATTTAAATTGTAGAACCCTATTTTCAAAACTTTGTTTACAGTGGTTTGAAAGCAATGGAGAAGGAAATATATAGTATGAATTATAGTGAGAATCCCTTATATTTAATAATATTTTAAAAACTATAAAAGGATGCACTCTTTGACTCGACTGACAGACTATTTCAAAGTTTTGCAGCTCTATAAGAGAAGCATCTCTGGCCATTTGCGGACCTTTTCATCGGCAACTCCAGGTTAGTACCTGTATTACGAAGGCTATGTGATGAGCAGATCGAGTTTCGAGTAAAGAGCTCGCACATGTAATGTGGAGCAAGACCGTTCAGGGACTTGAAGACTCAAGAGATACTACTTCGTCCATGTTCTTCCATTCCAGCGCACGAATAAGAGGTTACATTATAGATATTGTATTATAGATATTAAATAGTTCATTTTTTGATGCATCACTATATGTTACACAGGAAAATGTAATCCCAACCTTTTAGCATAACAGGCCTGAAGTAATTTGAACCTTTTGAAAGGCAAGCGCGTCGCTGTAGGCATGTTGAAAGCTGGTTGTTTTGAGAAAGGAATGGGGCGTACTCCTTCTACACAAAAGTATACAGTATCTTTTTAAGTCAGCACATTAAACAACGAAGTACCTTTCATTGTATTCTCTATTAGCAACAAAAGTGATCAAACCGTCTTTTTTCCGACAAAAATATACTGTTTTGCGCTGATATACAGAGCAATTTGCTTGAGTTTTGAAGCAATGGCTTTTTTTGGTTGGAAACAGTCACATAATATGCCCTTCCTGCTGCTTCTGTTCAAATTTTTTTCGGACCATGTTTGTTTTCCTTCATTTACGTTTATGAAGCATTTGCAGATGTTTTCGGCGCATAGCGTTTTAGTTGCTTATCTACATAATCATTTTTGAACATTTGAGAGATGGAATGCGTTCCTTTTAAAAAACACTTGCTAATAAGCCACTTTCTTATTCAAGACATGTAGATAATAAACTGGGCTGGTGGATAACGTTGCAAAACTTTGAAGACTAGTGCCTCGTAGTAGACCCTACTTATTGCTGTACCCCCCTTCAATTACTTTCTTGCACTCCGTGATGTCACATGATCCTACGCAGTGACATGTGACGTCACTTGCCCGTGATCCTTTGCGAAACTTTTCTCTTCGAAAACCCGGAATCATGGACAAGGCTAATTCAATTTTCGCTTAGTTTTTCGTCCTACCCCCACTTTATAAAGATTTTCGTCCTACCAAAGAAAGGTCCGTAAGTGGATTCAAAAATGGTCTGAGCTAGCGGACGTTCGAGGCAGAGGGGGTTCTTGTTATCGGGGTTATTTTCTATGATATTATTGTACAAAATCAGCTAAAGTTCACAAAAGTTCGAGTTATCGGGGGTTCGATTTACTGGAAGTTTAATGTATCATTGCTTTATAGATAGACTGGATTTTCCCTTGGCATCGAAGCATCTTTGTAACATAGTAATCATGAATTGAATAAAGCACTCTTGGCAACAGGATTAAGGCCTAGCTGTTTGCAAAATGATAAATTCGGCGGGGACTGGGGAGAATCAATTATCCTTTGTTCTCTTAAACCAATCAGCATTAAGGCTGATAATGCTTAACTTAAAATGCCTTTGGATTATTTCAATTTGTAGCAGGTTCTTTCTTCTCAATTTTACGCTTATTTATGTTGGAACAGTTTTGTTTTCAAAACAGACGGAAATCCATTCACCACAATTTTTTTGTCTTTTCATAACACTTTTAGCCTATAAAACCAAATACGAAATTAATATTGACACCTCAGCCTAAACTTAATTGCAAACAATAGTTTCCATGAAAGAAAACCAGTAAACTTGAAAGTAATGCAATAAACTATCCTGTTACTACTTAAATAACTATGTAGAACTTAATGCTAAACGTTTTTCTTAGGCTATGTCTAGAAGCGGGAACTCTAGAAGGGGGAATGAGGAATGGGGAATGGCGGGGAATATGAAATGGGAGTTCTTTTCAGGATAACTTCTACACATAGACGTAGGAACCGGGGTTGCCCAGGGGGCACGTGCACCCCTCCACTTCAACTTTAAAAACTCGCTAAACAACTTTAAAAAAAAAAGGATCCTTTTAACTCTCGACTTTTGAAGTCTATGGTTGCAAGTCTTTATGTAAATTGAACCATATCAGAAACTACATCCCAAATCTAAATATCTGACTATCACGACAGCAGAGGATTTTGATTCAGTGTTAGCGGAAAACTACTAGCCACAACATAACCGTTGTGTGGACCAGCGTGCTAGAAAATTTGAGAATTCAATTCAGCTCAGGAAGCATTCATGTCCTTTGAGTGGGTATAATTCAAAAACGTAAGGAAAGCATGAACTGATTTTGACAAAATTAGTGTCTCAAATGTTGCCCCTTTCATTGACGTAAAAGCAGTATAAAAGAGGGGGGTATAAGTTTTGAGGGCAGTGGCGTAACGAAGCAGTGTGGGCCATAGTCAAAGTAAGGGTTTAGGGCCCCTATTTGTCTTGCAAATCAAGTTTACAGGCTAAGCCTGAAATTAACCTTAATTGCATAAATTTTTTACATGCAATTTTTAAACATAATAACCTTACATTAACATAAGAATTATTAAGAAACGCTTGTAATCCGAAATATATTTCACAAAATTTCTTGGGGGCCCCCCTACTTTTGAGGGGGCCCTTAGTTTTGCGCTTAAAGGTGCACAATGTGCGTTACGCCACTGTTTGTGGGGCACCTTTTTTCTGAAAAGTGTCAGAGACTGCTTTAGAGAGCCTAGGGTGGCGGTGAATGTGTTAATGACTCATTCATGTAGCAACTGAGTATTTGAAGGTACATCTTAGTTATACGGTTGGCAAAACAGGACATCACTGTAAGCTTCAAAGGGGCACTTTACCCGAATTTTTAAAAAATGGAGGGGACACGTGCCCCCCTGTGCCACCCCGGTTCCTACGCCTATGTGTTGAGGTAATCCTGGAAAAAACTCCCATTCCTCCCTATTCCCCACCATTCCCCACCATTCCCCATTCCCCATTCCCCCTTCTAGAGTTCCCGCTTCTAGACATAGCCTTTTTTCTTATGAGAAGTTTATCTTATTAACGTCAATCAATCAATTAATCATTGGTAGCGTCTGAGCAATACTAAGCCAGCATTTCTCAACCCCCTCACCCTTGTTCACTAAAGGCCACCTCCTCAGGTAGCAGTTAACTGTCTTAAATCAACGTTCCCTCATTTTCTTATTCACATTCACAGATATGTTCTTGCTAAATATTCGTTAAGCCCTGTTTACAAATTTAAGCTAATGACTAAGGCCTCGAACAGCTGTTTCTTATTTGTGGTTACTTCTTATTCCATATTAAGCGAGAAGCTGGGCTCTCGTAACGGCTTTGTGTTAATGTTCTAGAGGACGATTGGTTTCAACTAGCTGCTATTCACAATTCTATTCAATTCTATTCAAAGTCCTCTGCTGTTGGCAAGGCTCTTCGGAACTTAAAAGTACGGTTGCCAGTCCATGTCATACCACGCCTGGGTCCGACTTACCATTACATTTTCGCATGTAGGGTGTACACCACGACTTTATACCTAGGTTGCACAGCCGACTTTTAAATCCGACAAACAGATAGACAGGGTCCGTCAAAGCTTAAACGGAGAGAAGAAAACCGTAATATTAGTAAACAGAACTCTTGATCATAACCACAAAGACTTTATCTTCTGCAATATATGTTATTGATTTATGGTAATTTATGAATGTCATGTGATACTAACAAATAATGCTTACGTAACTCGTGCGTAAATACATTAATGTGCCATGAAATATTAAGACATCACAAGAACATGAAACAAAACTGTAACAAAACATGAGCACGCCTAGGTATAGCAGAGGCTACTACAAGTATACCACAGTCACTACTCCTAACACACATGTCAGACCTATGTCGACGCGAAAAAGATTTTCAACGCAAATGAAGATGAGTCCTGGGGCACTTTTTAATCAAGGGTTTCTCTCTGTTCCATCTCGCAATTGCAGATATAGCGATGAACATGATCTTAAATGCAATTCTGAATGGCTAAAAAGTGTCTATGACCCGAAGTCGCAAAGCCAATGATTTTGCAATAAAGAACAAAGCGTGTTCTGTGGGGGATAACAAATACGCGATCTGCATACCTTTTTATACACATTCATATAAAAATATTGCAATACATCTTGCATTCCAGCTACAATACCCTTCTGAGTACTGTTCCTCACTACATAGACGATACCACGGGAAGAAAAAGGCAACAACTACCCCATGGCCAACATGAAGAGACACGCAATGTTATGCAAAATGCATCAGTTTCATG
Organism: Catostylus mosaicus; assembly: GCA_964019065.1. Lineage (NCBI taxonomy): Eukaryota > Metazoa > Cnidaria > Scyphozoa > Rhizostomeae > Catostylidae > Catostylus > Catostylus mosaicus. The sequence continues at coordinate 10,640,984 of OZ025189.1, read as the reverse complement.
CTTGCAGTTTCTTGATATCTTCCCAATCCTGTCCGCTGTGTCCATAATCTTACGCAGTGCTGTGGTAGAAATTATAGGTGTTGTCGAGGGAGGTTCGAGATTATCGGACGATTCAAGTTCAGTAAAAACGGTTTCATTGCTTTAATTTTCAATTCACTTTCCTCAACTCAGAAGCTTTAGAATTTCCAGCCCTTTTAGACTAGATTGAATTCCACTTTTGTTATTAGGTTCTCCTTTTATTTATATTATATTAACAACATTGTATTGTATTTTATATGTATTTTAAATGGAAGCCCCCTTGAAAATCTGCATTTGCTGAAGGGTTACCCTCCTTAAAAATGTGAAATCAATCAAATCAAAAGCCGATTTGTAAAGGCAAGAACATTGGAACTGGGAACGGAGAAAAGAGTAGCCTGCACGCTTTGTTTTAAGAACGCACTTTATAAGAACACTGAGGCTCGATTCCCCAAAAAATTAATTACAAGTTTAGAACATGCTCAGCCTCGGATGAGAAATTAAAAAAGAAACAAGATAAGGAAAAAGTAATTTTTGGAAACTTCAGCAAAACAAAACCATACAATTCCTAAACAAAAGTCATTCATAAGACAACGTGTTATGCAGGGCCGACTCCAGCCATCTCCGACAAGAGTGGCAAGAAAGATAAAATTTCCAACAATTTTCGACAAAATTTCCGACAATTGACTGCAAAACATTTGATCTATTGTTTAATCATTGTTTTAATAAGGTCAAATTTCCGACGAAATGACAGTTTGTGGTCCTTGGGGGGGGGGGGGGGGAGCCATTGGCTTCGGCCCTAGGTTATGCCGTTGTAGCTGAGTACATGTATAACATGTAATGCAAATGTAAATGTAAATGCATTAAGCTATACTGTACTGTACTGTATATTGTACTGCATGCAGTTTCCAATAATTTTCTTGGAAAAAATTCGCTCCTATAGTAAGAACATTTTGAAGAACATTCGAGCCTCAAATTATGAAAGAATTGAGAACATCGAGCCTCGGCAAAAATTATGTGGTTTTTGTTATAAAAAAGAGTGTATGCAATTTGTATGTTAAGTAAAGCCTTATCGGAAATTTGAGGGGTGGAGCCCCTCCAAGTACAATTCTGCATTTCCAATACTGACACGGTGTATTATTATCATTTTAGGTCGACGGTAATGTTGGGCCTTATGATGCTTGGGATGATACAGACGGAGGAGCACCAGATAATGAGGTATGCAAATCTTTATTAGATTACGTCTAACTGGTACACAAGAGCAGCCAGTAAACGGTAAACCATGCTCGAAATTCGTCTCAGTTATGACACACAAAATTCTTCATTGAAACCTTCCTGATAAATTGCAAAATGAATATACCACGTGATCCCGAATTCCGTTCAATAAGAAATAGCGACACAGCATCTGCCTTAACCTTGATTGAATGTTGCCAAGAAGAGTCTCAAATTCACAGGAGCCTCAGTATCGAACGTCACACAACACCACAGAGCTTGCTCTCTTCAACTTGCTTCAAAAAAGCTAAACAATGAACCCGGAGAGGTGGAAGGGGGCGTGACCATGTGCCTTCTAGACAAATTCTGAGCACCACCCCTAGAAAGAGCAGCTTTTTTCATTTTTAAAAATAACTCATTAATTCTACAAATGCAATCCAATATTAGGCACCCTCAGTGACCTGCGGAATATTCATTGGGAGATAGCTTGTCTGCGGCCGTAAGCGGTCCGAATAAAAGATGGTCAGCACCTTCTGTCACCTCTTTATCAGTCTATTTGCCACGTGCTTACGCCCAATAAGAAGGGACATGATTGCAATAACTGCATCTGGACTATATATTTGTGGTGAATTTGAATTTGATTCCCACAAATATACTTTGATAAACAATTTAGGCCAAAAGATCTGAATACGCAAGAAACACCACGCAGGTAAGTAACTAAACAAATCCAGCATAAAGCAGAATTAAATTGAAAAAATAACAGCAAATACGATACTAATGACAGCAAACACAGCGATAAATCTCAGATCATCTCACAGCAACTTCTCACGATAGATTCTTTGAATTGAACGGTGACTTCTCACATGTTTTTGAACACTCTCTTCGATCACAGGCAAACCGCCCTCTCTCACCCTCTCCTGCTGTGTTGTTCCCCACAATTTTAGGGCTCTTGGGCTTTTATTCCCATCCACAGAGGCAACACGTACCCACTCAACTATATATGAGGGTTGAACCCCATTTGTTTAACCAGCTATGATGACGTTCATACCTGTAATGCAGCCAAGCCCGCATAATTTGGGTCGCATGGGATTGACTCATTTGCCTGCATTACAGAAAAATTTTGTGTTACGTTACGGGTTACGTTGAAAATATTTTGTGATGCTACTCATTAAGACATGACCATTAAGTGCAATCATCTTCAACGAGAATTCATTATTTTTAAAAGGGGGAAACTAAAACCTTTGATAGTTGGACACCCCTGTTTTTGAACATACGTAAAGATTTCCAGCTCCAACATTTTTAATTCTTTTACTCCCTTGCAATCTGATCGTCCCCTGATACCAACAGCTGAGTTATTCTTTAAATAAGCTTGGTAATGTAAATACTGCTATCTTTCTCTGTTCTACAATACCAGCGAAAATTTATTCTGATTACGACAAATAAATATTGTTTGGTTCCTGCATGTGTCCGAACTAGGATATTCGAATAACGGCGCTATTTTAGTACATTTAAAGTCTGTCGGGATTTCACCAAAATCCGTATAAATTCATCCGAATGGACCGAAATATTTTGTCCAGTTTATGCATTTATCCGGACCAGAAGATCCTGGATGTCTCAAGTATTTTAGCACGTTTTACAAGGAAAGTAATTGTCCGAATTATATCGAAACCCGGATAAACCCGTCCGAATTATGTGGGCCTGGGTGTATTTTGTGGATCACAGCGCCAACTCATTGCTTGTTTGCGTCAGAGACGATAAAAATCGAAATTCACATGAATAGCCGGCCTTTTTCATCATCGCCATCACCATTACATCATCGATCAGCCTGTTCGCCTTTCCTGGCACAACCCACAAATAACAAAGATGTAACGGTCTAGCAATGGATAACTAAGTCTTTCAGAGCTCATCACTTAATTAAAATCTTAAAGATTACCGGTGGTTTCCAAAATTCAAATGCTATCTCTTGAAATCTCTGTCTTTGTTTTGTATTCAGCGTAGTCTGAACCGAAAAGCCTTTCCTGAAAAGCTTTCTAATCCCGGCCACATTGTCAGTTGTCGGGCTTTGTTCTTTGTTGAATAACCTTGTTTGTTTGCCACTCTTCTGTAGAGAACTAGCCATGAGATTGAAAAGTTGAAACTGAAGATAAAAAGAACTCGGCAGCAGCTCCTTGAAATGCAAAATACAAAAGCAGGTTTGTTTATTAAAGTTTGATTTCATGTTTAAGAAACTTATAAAAATTGAACTTAAGATATTTGAAATTTGAAAAACTTATATACAAGATTTTGTCTGGATTGAAATACTGATCAACATTTGATGGTGTGTGATCGAACTTCAACTATACCCAAAAAACCAGAGTTGCCATACCTCATATGAGGTAATGCCTAGGTCTGATGATGATAATGATAATGATCATGATCATGATGATGATGATATTTGAAAAACCAACTTTAAATATGGATTAAATGAATCAAAAAGAGAATATGATTATGGCTTGAAGCATTTTTTGGACAGAATTTAACGATGAAAACGTTTATCGGTCTTTTATAACCACAACATCATTATGTAAAAACTTTTCGTTTTTATCAATTAATTTCAACTTAGAAAAACGCCCCCTCTAGTTTATTCCTTCCCAATAACGCCCACTTTCTCTCTGTTTGCTCTTTATTTACAAGAATAGACTCACCATGAAAAGAACAATAAATTCAAACTATTTCCCGTCCCACAACAAAAACCTCTTTATGGAATTACTTGCCTCAATGCTCGCATCACTGCTGAAGGATTATTGCAGCCTAAACACTATTGCAAGATCAAAATGGTGAAAGGTTAAAAGTCTAGCAAACTAGAGAATGCTGTTTCGATGACGTTAGGCCTATCAATAATTCTTAAATTTATTATTTTTAACCTTTAGCTTAATTTCCTAATAAAAAATATTTTTTAAGGTTAAGAGTGTGCGAATGTCAAAATGCAATTTTTTTCCATGACCAAATCCCCGCTTGTTTTCGCTGATATGATTTATTCCATAAGATTCACAATACCAGACCATCTATGCTATGATTCAAAATGAATAAACAACACTTTCCACATTCTTTTTCCGCCCCCCCCCCCCCCCTCAAACTTTCATATGAAAAAAAAACCATTTAAATCTGCTAAAAAGTTTGAACTGAACCCGTATACTTTTTTATATGACGAAAATGTTTAGGTAAGTCATGAAAAGCAGCCCATCGTGTTAACCTTATAGTCTTATGGAAGGCCCTATTCTTGTTTTCATACTGGTTTTTTCCCATTTGTTATGGCCTAAATTTCGAACAATACCGCGCTTTGAAACTCTTTCCATTGTTTCGCCGATCTGGGAACTAGTTTCTGTGTTTAGTTACTAGATGCTACTCGAAACTTAGGCCATAAATATCCGGCGAAAGCAAGCATGGATAGAATGCCTTGTAGAGATGCTTATGGAATAAAGTCAGGCAAGGTAATGAGAGAAATTCACTTATTTAGAAACATTTAGGGAAGGTAATGCGGCCATGATCGATACAAATTTGGTCCACAATAATACCAATGCAAATATCATAGTAAGAGATGGTGTGCAAGCCATTGTAAATCTTCCATGGAAATAGGCCTTTTCACATTACAACATCTCATAGAAAATCATTGCGATAAATAACGATTTATAAAAGCTTTTTGCTCTTTCTTTTCAGAAAATGTACAGGAATTTTTAGAGAGCGCGAATCAAAAGTGAGTTTTAATGCCCTTCAATTGCCGTTTTATTGGATGAATTAATCGATAGATTGAAATGAATCGATAGAATGAAATTAATCGTGCATTTTGTTTAATTGATGCTAAGCCATGATTTGCAAACAAAATTCCTAACCAACTTTCTTATTGAAGACACATTAAGATGAAAATCAAGTTAAGACCGAGCGCTTGAAAAGGTTTCTTAGCATTGTAAACAAGATTTTCTTGCAAAAAATCGAGCATGTTTTAACGAGAAATTTTGTCAGTAACATTTCACCTCGTTTTTCCATTTTGATACACCATGCAGAAATAGTGGATTTAACTTGAAATGGATGTTGAAACCTTTTAAGAGAAGATCTTATGCACCTTTTCAAAAGTAGACATATGTGCAAATGTTGCACGGTGTTTCAATGGGCCTGCTAAATTTTATCTTTTTCCCAGGATCAAATTATTGATAAGAACATAAGATCTTTGCGTTCTACAAGAGTAGATTCACAGTCATTTTTAACTGGAATTTTGCAGAAAACATTACATTATTTAATGTTCTAGTTTTAATGTAAATAATGATCCCTTTTAATTCTAGAAACAAGCTCAACTTTGAAAAACGACAGCAGAAAACCAACGCCAATATCCAGCAGATGCAAAGAAAACTTGACAAATACCAAAAAACTCTAAAGGTATGTGACCATGTATTATTGGATTACCTTTTTCGCCCCCGGTAATTTTTAAGCTGTACGATAACATTGAAAACGTCTGCTCAGATTGTAAGGGGGTACAAGGATTTATAATGTTGGAGCAAATAATCTTTCTCTTCTACATAATCTATCTTCCTGCCATCGCAAAACTCTCTCTTTAGTAACGCTAGTAAAAGCGCGTCTGTTTTTCTCCCAGTAACGCTATTTAAACCTCTTAATGGTAAAGTTGTTTTTAGTTGCGGTGTATTCATTTATGCAGTATTAGACATAAATATTAAGGCATTAAAGTGGCAGTTGATGTCAGCTTCAAAACTTTGATTCATTACAAGATTCATAAGATTATGGGATCCAGTATCGACATAATTTTAAAATGTCTTGACGCTCACGATCAACTGAACAGGTTATATCTAAAGTAGTGAACTCGGACAAGAAGAACAGGAATGAGGAATTTTAAAAACTGGGAACTTGAAAACCGTACCGTCTACCAGGATTGCTTCTACACCTATGAAAAGAGCTACATTTGAGACACTAATGGTTTCAAAATCAATTCATGCTTTCCTTTCATTTTAGAATTATACCCGCTCAAAAAACGTGAATGATTTCTGAGCTAAATTGACATTTCAAAATATCTAACACGCTGGGACAGACAACAGTGTTGTTATGGCTATGCAGCCATCCCTGGTATTCACACCAAAATTAATGGTTCTCCGCTAACACTAAATCAAAATTCGCTCGATTTGCTGCTGTTGTCTATGGTTTCTTTATCAAGAGATTTTAGATATAGCCCAATTGAAGACAACAGGCATTGTGAACTGATTGAAACTTGATTTACTCGTACCACTTTCACCCCGGTTCATGATACGGCTGTACAGTAACATCAAAGATGTCTGTCCAGGCTGCAAGGGGGTGCAAGAATTGATGATGTTACAGCGAACAATCTTTACGAACGTTTAGAATTTTTAAACCAAATAGAGAAGGAATCAGTCCCCCCTTTGTAAAAAGTATTCAAAGTCATTGAAGGTCCTTGGACCAAATAGTCCTTCCGTGGATGAAAGGGTTACGATTTGTAACATAAGGATTGCGAAAAAAACGCAAGGTTTTACACCCATATTGATACTTGGTGTTCTGTGTTGCAATCTAGAATAATTTTTTCCATCTAGCCAACATCTAGCCTATTTCCATGTTTTTACGCAATATTTCGAGTTTGGAGTCGTTATCGAATGACTGATAGAAAAGTAGAATCGAAAAGCGAGAACAGAAAGAAAATGTGATTCGAAAGAACGAATGTATGGAGTTTTTTGTGACGTAGATTTACTGGTTACTGGGGAAGATTTGTGAAGAAAGGCAATTAAATGCAAAGTTTTACGGTAACGCCTGTTACCGCCTTTATATCATCAAATTTCCGTCAGTTAGCTCCTCATTGCAGATGTTAAAATTTGTTTACCTTTTTATTTAGGATCTCGAAGAACGAGGAGTTAGTCAACACAGAGCTAAAGAAATGTTCAGGTATTCGTTCTTTTCAAACATTATTCTTTGTGTCTAGCTCTTATTTTATTCATTATAACTTTTATATGATAGTTCTATATTTAAACTATTATTTAACTAATAGAAAATGTGATGATCATGTTCTTGTGTTTATGGTGGGTGTTTATATGAATTCAGCTGAGAGAAAAATATTTCCATCTATCCCTCTGCCACGTGCTGCCTATCTTCTAAAAGAAAATCCTTGCAAAGGGACAGGCCGCAGTGGAAAGCTGGTAATACATTGAAATTTGAGCTAGATACATGGCAAATCACCATTTATATAAAGAATTGTATATTTCCAATTAGTACAAAACGATAAATCATGTTTTTTTTCTATGATTTTACGGACAGAGCAGATTCCTCAATAATCGTAACAGGACTTAAATTGAAAGCAATTTTTAATTTCTGATTAATAGCATCTAAATGTAATTATTTGCCTTACAAATGATGAGCCAACTGGTATAATGTAATGCCTAGGCCCATGGTTGTCGTTTGACTTCTACCTCTGAAATTGATTTACATTTTTATATGTGTATACCCTTCTGATAAACCCTTTTCTCTTTTCATTATTTTCATTAATAGTATGTTTTTGCACTTTTCTATTTTACAGCATTGCATGTCTTAGCTTTTCATTTACTAAACCATTTTTTCCCGATCCCCATTCATTCAATCTTACATGTCCTGTATCTTTTCAGAGGCGTGCACGTCGCAGTAAAGGCAGGTGCTTCTAGCTTATCAGAGTGAGTGTAATTCATTCTCCAGACTTTGATATTAATTCGTGGAGATGGGAGATTGATTTTCACACATGTATTTACTTATTCAAAAATTTGACGGACATTTTTGTCCTGGAAAAGGACCAGTTCTTCCAAGTAGCACTCAGAAGTTAATCTTAATTTTCTATTTCAAGACAGCTTAGAACGTAGATTAGAAATACTTCTCTATTTGTCATTAAAGTGTTTTGAATGAGGGGCAGAGATACAGAGATACACAAAGAAGAAATGTTTGATAATATTCTTTCCCAGATTCGTAAAATCATCCTACTCTTAATTGTTAACTCGGACTCTTATTATTATCATTTACAAAACATGGGATCTAGCTGTCAATCAACTGTTAAATGTTCATAATATAATTGGAAACAAGCGTAAATAGAATGTAATAAATCAAGAGGGATAAAGAAGAATGTAGTTGCTAGATTTTGATCTCGGTGATGATAAGTAAAACAGGCCCAGCAAAGCAATCTGCTTCTTTGCAGCAGAATTTAAGGCCTAAAATTTGCTTCTTTTGAATAATTAACATTAAATCACTGAATCAATCTTAATCGATTTTTACTGTTGATTAGCAAATGATTTCTTGTGTATTTACAGAGTCGTAGCAAAGCCTATTGAATCCATGAATAAACTAATCAAAAAAGAGAGACGCACTGGAAGTGCTGACAATCTTGGCACAACAGCTCTTACAGGTGCGTTTTCATAAACTAAAAGATTCTTATGCGTTTTGTATTATGCCATAGAAGTATTCTTAACTTTGAATTGGTTTAATATCTCAAGCCTGGCCACAGCATACTGAGAAGTCCAGCTCCTCCCCTATCTTAATCTTTATGTTGATATAATGGGTGTTGAAGTTGTGCAGGCCAACATTGAGTGGGGAAGGGGGACTCATTCTGTTGTTTTTGCTTGTTTTGCTTGCGCAAATTTTTAGCCATTTTCTCTCGGTACGTCATCTTCTTCTCGTGTTTATCTCTTTTTCCTATATAAGCTTCCTCTTCAAACATAATTGCGGATTAATTTCCCAATGGATGAGGCTATTACGTGTGGAAACAAAATTTATGACTCGAAGTTCATTTTCAGGTGATGGCAGTTCCAATCATATCGATGACACAGAACATGCATTTTTCAACAACTATAGGTATGTCTAAACATCACATCGTCTGTTTGAAGATCTCCAACCACTTCATATACCGTCTTCTAAGCACCGAAGAAGTCGTAAACAAGTAACATAAATAACTATGTTTAAACCTATAGCAAGTAATGTGCAGGGGAATGTGAATCAAAGACAAAACTTTCAGTTTCAAATCTGCCGATGCAATAAGGCTAATTGGTTATTTATTTATGTACTTTTCTAGTAATTTATATGTTTAGTTATTTAATTATTATATCTATTCTTTTATTTAGTTACTTTTCTGTCATTTATTCATCATGTATTCATTTATTCATTCATTTATGGATTTGTTGATAAATTCACTTTTTACCTATTCATTATTCATTTATTTATTAATTCATTTATTTATTTATTTTTTTATTTAACTTCAGTCTATCCTATGTTAAAGCTAGCTGCCTTTATTCAGTCTATGTTCCCAATCTTTTAATCTTTCTATTGTTTCCTTTCAGCGATGATGACACCTCAAGCATCAGCTCTGCTACGAATAATCCTTTGTAAGTAATAGTCATCTTAGTTTACTCTAATTTACTCTTCCTGTTCATCCAGGTTGCATGCTGTGTTTTAACATTTGTACCATAAGCTCACAAAGTACATTGTCATATATATTTAAAGTATTGTCTGTTTACACTTACCCAAAAACACATTAATTATTTGATTGACTGGATGTTTTTTTTTCGTTTTCTAGAAATGCCTCTGGAAGTCTGAATGCTCATTCGATTAATAATCAATCATATGCGAGCGAATTGGAGAGGCTGCAGAATCAAAACAACGAGATAATACAATTAAGAAAAGAAAACGAAGACCTTAGGGAAATGGTGGAAAAATTAAAGGTAACAGACCTCCTATTTATGGTTATAAGTATAGGGCCAGATTACAGGGAAGTGCCTGGCTCAATTAACAACCTTTTATCCACGGTGGGACCATTTGACCCAAGGACTTGCAGCGAGAATTGGTTATTTATAAGAAGTGGGAGACTAATCCCCTCAATAAACCCTATGTTAAATATTCGTAAAGATTCTTTGCTTCAGCAATTAGTTTCAAAGTTGGGTTGAGCTGAAGGTTAGAATCATAACTATGTATAGTCAATTCTATCCAGCTTATTTACCCTAGGTGAAAATTTTTGCGGCATATAAAACCTAAGATATCCGTAAAAATCTGCGTTTCTTTCTCAAAACCTACAGAAATCAATCGAAGTATACAAATTGATGAAACTCAAAGTTCATTTTCTTGTTTATCTTTCAACAGGAGCAGCTAACATTCATAGCAGAAGATGAAAGATTTAGACACGAGGTGAGGATTTGCCCTGTTAACTTCCTGCCACAAATAAACCATTAAAGAAAATTTTCTCGACTCACTTTACGCTATGCATGGAAAACAAATTAATCTGGTTTAATCAATGTTAATCTTATGTTTCTGTGATGTTTTTATAACATTGATCTTTAGATTATAACAATGAACTATTCAATTCAATTTTCCTCCAGGATTTGCAAGTCCAAATTCGTGATTTATTTAATCAATACAATGACTTGACGGAACTCCATCAACAAGAGGTAGAATTTTTAATTTTTTTCTACTTTTCGCTTAATTTCAATGTAACTACATCTACAATTTTCCATACAGATATAATGGTAAATATATATATTGCTGTTATAATCTTGCGCTCTTTTAATTTTATAGTTAAATAATATTATGATATCGTGCTATTTTTGGTTGATCTATGTGATATGTTGTGCGATATTTTGAAAGAGAACTGATCCCAATACTAAGAAGAGATGATATCTCTAAACGGATAATCTATTCATTCATGGAACATTTTAACGTTGCATCTTATAGATAGGCTGTGTTGAGAAATTGCCCTACGTTGGTGCTATATTCTTTTAAAGTTCCTGTGTATTGGGTGAGGCCTTTTACGAGTTACAGATATGACAACGGATAACAGCATGATGAAGGACAACACAAAACGACAGGGAAACAAAGCAAATGCGACCAGATGATAATTATTACATGTTAATGTATTCTATAACTAATATCTTACCCCTGTATACAGGGCTTGTTCAGAGTATGATGTAACAATTTATTTTTATTATCATTAATTTCTGCACCATACTGTGAAGAATCCCTGTATCCCGGAGTGAAATATTAGCTAAGGAATGAATTAATATATGGTAATTATCTTCTGCTCCTATTTGCTTCGTTTTTCTGCCGTTTTGCGTTCCTTATATTCACCATTATTTACATCGTCGCAAGCATTCTTTTAAGATCTAAAAAGCAGCCAGCTATTTTGTTCTTTACTTTACTTTTTACATTCTACAAATTACCCTAGCACTTCTAGGTACCGTAGGACAGTTCTTTAACATGTCCTACGCCATCAAACAAATTGGCTCTTTTTTCAGGATAGAGCATTAAATGTCCCTAAAGCACAACTGGTTCCTTACTTTAACCCCGAATTATCAAATCTGTCACTGAATTTATTCCCCGTAAACCTATTATTTTGAATTTCCACTGATACCAAGTCGTTCATGCTTTTTTCAATGATAATTTTCTCTTTTTTTTTGTATGTATCTATGTATACTTATATCCTTATACTTGAAGATATTGGGATTTGTCCTCTAATCCATCTACCGATGCTCTTTTCAGATTATGGAAGTAAAAGAAGAATTATACAAAGCAGCGGATCGAATCGAGTGCGTCGATTACCGCTCCGTGGAACGAGCAGGCGAAATAGAGGAAGCACTTGATTCCTGTGTTACTAGGGTAGGTATCTTTTATTGTCATTGTGTTCAGCTTGAATTTTGTAAGACAGGGATCACCTTTCTCAATTCACCAATTCGATGCGTGCAGTTCCAAACATTAAGTGCCTTTGGCAGTTCCTTATTTTAGCAAAGTTTCCTGCAAAACTGCAACTTTTGTTTCCAATTTCCTCTCCTCGATAGTTAAAATTAAGGTCAAAATTTTTGCATATGTTATGCTGCTGCTTTGATGATATTTCTTCATTTCTTTGTTATCCTGTGTGAAATATCTCAGGCAACCTACCTTAATTTGAACCTGACTGCTAGGAATCTAGTTTGATTGAAATCGTTGTCCGAATTCCTAATTGGAGGATACTCGAGGAAATTTGATTAGAGTTCGCCGAACCTCCTTATAGTATCGAGGTTTCTTTGCACCTACCCACCCCACGTGTCATTTCTCTCTTTCAGCTATATTTTGTCTCTTCTGGAAAATAGTAAGGGGAAGGCGCGAAAAGGGGACACTAATACTAAATTTGATTTATTGCTGTCAAGAGTGAGTCAACATGGCCATTAGGCATATATCTAGGCAGAATATAATCAAACCTGCGGTACTAAATCAAGTCAAACATTGCACTTGTTATGCACTAAACTCTGCAATTGGACTGGCATGAGAAGTGCGACTTCTAACCTTTGCCTAAGTGTGCTTCCGCTTTTTCATGCAATGAGTTAATATAAATATATATGTAATTGCAGTCATGAAAATTACTGTTTACCGGTCTGCTAAAAAAAGTGCTCGATGCCCAAGTAATTGCATTCACTCATTTATGGCATGATTGTTACTTGTACCTTCTGCTTTCGATGCCGTACAAAGAAAATCTTGAAACTTTCTCCAAGCTTGTCGGTCCTGTCCTATTTACCTTACACGCACAAAATCTTCCTTTTTATTCAAAGTTGACATTCTCTTTTCATGGATTTCGCTCTGTTGATGTCTTGATTCAATGTTGTTACAATAGTTTCTATAAGCGTGCCTCTAAAACATCTCTCTCATCTCTCAAAGCGGAATCTCATGGGTATACCTGATGGAGTTTCCTCCAATCGATATTGGCCTTTTGTGTTGCAAAATCTTGTTTGGCTATGTTTCTCCTAACAGGTGTCTCAGTTGCTGTTTGTGAAATTTTGATAATATTACTTGCTTTTATATTTATCGACCTCTCATTCATCATAGATAAACAAAATGGAACTCCAACAACAACACCAGCAACAGCAGTTTTTTGATGGTTATTTTGAAGGCAGTGGTACAGCCAAGATTCTCTTATCCAAAGCACTAAGTCTTGTCGTTTCGCTGTTCGCTATTGTTCTCGTCATTGTCTCTTTGGCTGCAAGAATTATTTCACCATTTGTTTCTACATGGTATGTTGTTTTAAGAACCTTTTTAATTAAATATTATTGATGCATTGTTTATCATAATTAAAGCACTTAAAACTCAAATAGCACTTCCCGTGTCCTATGCAACACGGCTACTGATCTGAAAATGCCCAATAAGAAGACTCGTAATGGACAAAGATGCTTCTCCTATCGCTGAGCAAAAATATGGAATGACTTTCCTGCAAAAGCTAAGCAGGCATCGTCCCTGTATTGTTTCCAAAATAATATTTAGTTTATTTGGTTTATTTCTCCATATATTCATTGCTTTTATAGTTCTTTTATAGTTATACTGTTGTACTAGACTTTTTAAGTTAATTTTTTTCTGTTATCTTAAGTCTCTTTCATATTAGGGTTATCAATGAAGGGCCCCTTGCGAATCAGCTCCGGGTGAAGGGCCATTTTAAGAGCTCATCCAAAACACCACTTGTTGTTGACGTTGCTAACTTGACCTTTGACTATTCGATTGACCTTTGACTAGTCGATTGACCTTTGACTATTGACTTGACCTTTGAATCTTAACCTTTGACTTTTGGTTTTTTCTAGGAAGCGAGCCATAATATCCGGCTTGTGTTTCTTGTCGCTGTTTCTGCTTTGGAGGAATGCTGATCAGCCACTGCTTCAGCAGTTGCATCACAAAGCCTCAGACCTTGCTCTCGTAGCTTATGAAAAAGTTAGTAGCAAAACTTCATTTATGAAAAATGTTTTTAGAAAAAAAGAAAGGTAACATATGAATCATTAAAATGTAGTTAGTTGCACTCAGCAATCTTATTGCTAAAACTTAAACGTAGCCGCTAAGATGCTTGATACAAGCCTGTTAGTTGCTAAGAAACTGTAATATAGTATGTAGGTTTCTTCCTCAGAGGGTAGGTCCATAGCACTGCCAGCGCAACCACTTCGGGGCTTAAGTCCTGCACCAGCGTTAGAGACACGGGCGGATGTGAATCCCCCTCATTTAAAAAATGACTCGTTGTTTACGCGTTCCCAGTCATGCTATGGGATAACTGCTCACCTGATGCTGCCTATGAAGCATTAAGAAAAAGAATGTCATATTGAAATGATCACATGAAAGGCATTCATTGGCTGCCTTTTTTCAGCCTACCTAAACCCAGACTCCTGGTTAAAGCTGCTTTTCTAGCCGCTGTGTGTTTTTAATCTTTTTACCCCCGTTTATCATATAGCTGTAGAGTAACAACAAAGGCATCTGGTCAAATTGCTAGTGGGACAAGACTTGATGATGTTGAAGCGATACTTGGGGGATTTTCATAAGCAGATGCATTCAGATATTTAAGAGATTGCCCCCCTCCAATTCTCGCTGAAAAAAGGTTTTAAAAATATTGTATTTACCATCAGTTTTCAAAATACTGATTTACTACCAGTTATTTAAAGACATTGCGGCGAAGATATAAACCACTCAACTGATCCCTTAGCAAAACCAATTGACAGCAAAAGTATTGAATTTTTTTTATTCTCTGGGTTAAATTTCTTTTTCTTGCCGTACTGTGTTGCTAATGATTTTGTAATCTTTTACTTGATTTTATTAACCTGGGGAGTTTTTGCAGCGTTAGGAATTAGCATGTGCAAAATTCAAAACGCAGCTGCAAGCTACGGTACCAGTTTTCTTGATTCGTCTTATATTCTAGTAGCAAAAATTTCTGAGTTGTAAAATTATTTTCGTTGAATGACAGTATATTTTAATTGGTACCCAATGCATAATAGACAAGAATTTATCTCTGTAGTTTTTACAGTGGCCTTTTAAACCGAGATTTTAATTACTCTGATGTTTTCGTTTCTATTTCAATTCAGTAGACTATAATTTGTCATTTTTTATCAAAGATAACGACAGGAATCCAACTAGGTTCGTGTCGTTTTAACGTATGGTTCGTTTAATAAACAAACTTCTCAGCTCCCAGAAATAGATAAAAACCCTCCAAGTTTTGAGTACTTTCTCAAAGAAACCTTGGTAGAAACCCATTCTTTAGAAAGATTATCTAAACCCTTCGAGCTGATGAGCTATCCCTCCTCGATTAGAACTTCATTACTTGGACTTCGAAAGCATTATTTTGCGAAGAAGCATGGGTTGAACACCCTCGTAGGCCCAATATGTCTCAAAAGCGATTCCCGTTCTTTAAGATATTTGTCGTTTATTTCAACCCCTAAGATGTTTTCTAATTCTAAACTGGTTTGCAAGGCGTAGAGCTCGATTGAAATTGCAGAAGTTTGACCGGTAGTAAATATTCGAAGTTTCGATATTTGTTTCGAGAAACTTTGCAGTAAGGTGTAAGTTGTCTTAATGGAGGCAAACGGATGTATTAATCAAAACCGCATCTCGATATTTTGCTATTTGAGCAAGATTGGCGATAATACAATGAAGGTTTTATGCTAATAATGAGCTATCTAGTCGTCCTAATGCATTTTTCCTGTTTACGAATTTGGTCAATATTGTAGAAAGGGTGGATGATGATAAAAAATGATTAGTTTTATTTTGATGGTGTATATAACGCCTCAGTGGTTTTAATTTTAGATTTGTCTTATATTATTTGTATAATAAATAGAGAAATAAGCAAATTAAGTAAATAATTAATTGAACGAAAAAGAATGAGGATTATTTCCATGGTCAAACCTTGAGATCAAGTAGCCCCTCCGCGCTAATTCCTAAACTCGCCCTTGTTCCCACTTTTAATGCCTTCCAATTTTTTTAGTTGGGTACTTCCTCTTTGATCCAATTACAATTAACCCTGATTCCCTTCCATCCTCCTTCGTAGGGTTTAGAAAGCATAACTGCTCCGAAGCAGACAGTCGTAGAGTACACTCCTGCACCTACGGCACATCCTCCACTTGCATGCCTAGAGGGACCATATGGCTTAATGCCTAGCAGCGAGAATTAGTTATTTCTTAGGAGAGCTGATGCTGTCACTACCTTGATTTGCATGTAGTTCAACATTTGTAAAGTTTTTCCTCTAACATCACTAGTCATAGCACCACCTTGCAATCTTACCGAAGGCATCAGTTGCTGCTTAACAGCCGTATTTACCCCAGAAGTGAACGGGACTAATTTGTATTTGAAGAAATCAGGTCTTCTTATTTGAGTCGCTACCAGTCAGTAGAGTGTTCAACACTTTTCTGATCTCTGCTCTTTCGCAGAAATCTCCTGTACCTTTTTACCTTTGTACCCATAGATTTCAACGCGTTTCTCTTTGCTAGACTCTCCCAACTTCTGCCGAACACCCGCAATGTTTTGGCCCTTTAGATATTATACTGCTTCTGCACCAATGCATTTCAAATTTTTCTTACCACTGTGTTTTTTTCGTAACTAAGTTTCATGCGATATATCAAAATATGTGAATATACTTTGAATGTAGTGATCATGAATAGGCTGGTTACCTTAAAACACATTTCTATTATATAGAAAACATTAACGTGAGATAATAAACTAAAAGCTTACTGTTTTATTTTGTTATAAATTTCTGCAGAAGCTCCACTAGTCCCAAGTATCCTTTTCAGTGGAGACATCAGAGCGAGGAAGTTTGTGGGGCAGTGACCTCCAAAGGAGATGAATTAAATGCTATTCAACAAAAAAGGGGTATCAGCTCAAGCGTGAGATGCCTGTACATAAGGGGGATAAGGGGTTAAACTGTTCATCTTTCTGTTACGTACTTTTGAATGACCTAGCTTGGATTCTACGAAATCTTCCGAGAGAAAATTATCCCTGAACTAAATGGGCTTTGATACTGTCTAATATTATGACCTGCGAATCGTACTATATCTGATATCTATCGGGGAATATATGGCAGTCAGGGCGTAAAAGGGCAAATCAGCACTTGTAGAGACTCGTATGGGGGCTGCGGGGGCTGTAACCCCCATACTTTTCTGGTGGTATGTTGTGTGGGAGGCTTACGTTTTTTTATGGGAATACATTAGAGGATATTGCCCTTTGCCTATTGCAATTGTGTTCTACCCGCCATTTATCCCATCACAAAGCACGGGCACGTTTTGACGTTTTCATGGTCATCTAGGAAAACATGAACTTGGGTGACCACGCCCAAATATGGCCATGCCCAATCTTCAATAGACCCTCATTCGAGAATATGTTCCTGCACAGAGTAAAGACATATTTTCGACTAAACTGAAGCCAGGCCCGAGGCCAGGAGGGTGCTAGGGGGGCTTAGCCCCCAAACCGAATGATAAAACTGAAGAATTGATAAAACAAAAGAAATGATAGAGAAAAATAGCACATTTTGTAGCTATTTTGGAATTTAGCCCCCCTCCCAGAAAATTTTTATCTCGCCTCGGACTTGACTGAAGCTGTTGTTTCAAGGATCAAGAGTACCATTTCTAATAACAATTGGTAGTGTCCAGTGGTAGTGTTATTCACCACTATTGATCGAGCCTCGCTTCCACTTTTGCTTCCTAGCAACTATCGTTAGTAGTTTCTGTGGCAACAGAGGTAACGATGCCATTTGGAGAAGCTACATCGGTGTGGAGAAGTCAAACTTCAGCAGGCTGCTCATATTTTGAAGTTAATCAGAAAAACAATGCCAGAGGCTGTATCAATTGTATGTAAAAATACTTTAAACATATCTATATCTTAAGAAATGATCGTTTTAGGTGATAATTGCTTAAATTTCAAACTGCTTAAGGCAATTGCATTAGGCCAGTGCCTAGCTAGCCGCCTTTGTCTTCTCTATAAAATATATCTATCAAATATCATTTGAAATATATTATTATTGCTGACAGTTGTTTGTGTGTTAGAAAAAATTAAATTTTTTGTAAATAAATGGTTTAACGTAAATAAAAAGTGTTGTCTTGTTATAGTTAATAAAGTGTATAACAGATGTGTTTTTGTTGAAAAATGAAATTTTGACGCTTGGAAGTTTGGCACTGTGACCCGACTAAGGACTCAAAATGGAGTAAATTTCAATATGTGTAATTTGGCAAGGTCTTTAGAACGGTAGTCTTAGATCAGTGGAGTCTTAGATCAATAGGAGGGGGTACATACAGGAGAAAAATATTAGGGGAGCGAGGGCTTCTGGGCTATGTCTTGGTCATAGATGTTAGAACTGCACAATAAATTTATTGTGTTTGTTACTGAATATTGTGATTATAAAGTTGACTATTGCCATCACTGCTATTCAGTTACTTTGTATTTCCATTTCAATGGCCTTTGCTCTGGCCTTTTGGGTGGTGCTGTGCCAGATGGGTTGTTTTCCTGTGCTGGTTTGGCTGCCTTTGGTGGTTGGGTTGCTACCGTTGGATGATAATGGTGGCCTATCTGATAAGGAGTTGTCCACATGTTTTGGAGCATAGGCTCCTTAGTGTGATGAAATGCAATTCATTTCACTCATAACTTCTTCTTAAAGTAATTCTCTACAAAAAACCAATCTGTGCTCTTTGTCTTGTATTTACATACTATATCAATTTTTATAGTAGTCTTTGAATTTTTATGTAATATTTCTTAATTTTCTTATAGTTTAGCTATCACTATTTTTACTGAATTGTATGTATTGCAATATGAAATAAGAAACTGAAATGTGAAAGTAATTCAACCTTAAAGTATCCTTGCATGTAATCTTAATATTTCTATTCTTATTTAGGATGAATTCCCAGCCTCAATGACTGTGAATGATGTTGAGGACAAAATAAGACATGCCACTCAAATGAGGTGTGCCAGAACTGATGAATATCTCAAAGATTTTGACAGACTCAGGAGTGGATATATTACAAGTAAGTCAATTATATATTGAACATACACAGAAAAAAGAACAACATACATGTATGAATGAAATAAATAAATATAAAAATATGTAGTAAATATGCCATAATATTTTACCATGCAGGGCCTCCTCAAAATGGTAATAGATAAAATACAGATACAGCATATAATATATTGGACTGTTAACAGGAATGATGAAACACAGAAGGCAATCATAGGAAAATGACAATGTTTTTCTAATTTATGTTATGCCCCAGCATTCAGAACTATTCGTCTTGTGAAATTTTTGACTACAAATTTATATTGTCGTTTTTTCTGTGCTTGCCTTACCATGTTGTGTTGTTCCTGTTGACTGTCTAATTTACATTACTTTGTTGCAAGCATTCTATTGAGGATCTGGTGGCCAGTCTGCCATGCCTTCTTCTTGTATCAGTTTATATTATATTGGCCTGAAAGTAGAAGTGGCAGCACGGTTAACCCAAGTGAATTCAATTCCTACATCACAGAGATACTGCTAGCCCCCCCCCCCAAACAGCAGGCAATTTAATGTGATATTCTTTTGTAACATTGGTGCTTGAAATTTCCAGCAAAATCATGATTTCCCCAGACCCAATATATTCTGCCACTAGGCTGTAAAGGCCAAAATCTAGGACAAGATATGTATTTAGAAATAGAGTACATCAAAAATAAATTTATTTGCAGAGGTTCAGTTAAAAAGGTGCTTGGATCAGCATTATGGTATAATTTTGAACCCAAGTGAGGAATCACTTTTGATGAGAAAATATGGATCAGACAGAAACAAACCTGGAATGTTTAATTACAGAGAATTCTGTGCCGCAATTGATAAAGGTACGGGTTACATTATTGCATTGAAATCATCACAGTTTTGTGGATTTTAATTAAACAAATTTACCTGGATTTTGTGTGTCCAAGTAAGATATTTTGCCATAGTGCAACACCTTTAAGGGAGTGTTTGCTGTTATTTTCAACCTTTTGTGATGAATTGCAATTATGCCTTATATACACCTTTTATATTTATAAATTATGGAATAAACCCTAATGGGTTTTGCTGTTGCAACATCACTGAAGCATCAACAAGTGTGTTTTTATGATGAAATTATGGTGATGTTATTTGGGGAATCACACCCCCTATACCTTCTCGCTTGTACCCCTACTTGTAGCTTGACTCCCTCTACCTGCCCCATCACTCTATTCTATCTAACACTATTTTAAGTCTTTACCATATATCAAATAATTTCATAACTTTTCTCAATGTCAACAGGTTTCAATAGCACAACATCAAAACACTCAGTGCAAGAGACTTTGCCAAGGTGAGTTTCTTATGCAGGTGACACCATGAGCGTCCCTCCTGTCTGTGGAAAATTAGCCTTACTCTGGTATTTTGCTGTTGTTTTCCCCCTATCTTTCACTTTCTTGCCCCCCCCTTGCTCTCAAGTGCAGCACACGTCCCTGCTTACCACCTGTGTCAACACAAAAACGCTAGACGTTTCCCTGAGAGTCATCAGATATCAACAAATCAAAAAGCCTGAAGGCTGCTGAAGTTTCCGGAAAATCCAATAGGAATGTTGATAGACTCAAATTCCCGAAATTGCAGAAAAAACATAAATATAATTTATCACGCCATAGCAATGGTGGAAACCCAGGGCTATATTTCGAGAGGCTCGATCCCTGAAATCATTGTGTATTATTGGGCAAAAAGGCATGCGTAAATATTATTCAATATGATTATCACCAGTGTACCACTTATGCAAGGAAGTCAGGCTGGTACTAGATATGTCATCATGCACCGAACTGGACCTAGATTCAACGGCATTTCTGACCACTCAACACGGTATCAGTCCTGGCACAAACAAACGAGTCGCTCCTGCAGCCATCTCAGCTTCTCTATGTCGCCGATCAACAAGACTTCTCGCCAAGGGACGCTGCTCTGCGCTACTCAGTGTCCTTATCAAAGGTGTAGCTTCAGTCTTTCTTTTGGCTGCCAAAGGCTTGTGTTAAGATCAATCTTGTTTTTTCTAGCATGACCACAAGACGGCCAATCAGCCCAGAGCTTGATACGAAATGCAGAGAAATTCTATTGAGAATCGCGCCACATTATGAGTACCATGGTGTAAATGTTAAGTCATGTTACGAAGACTTTGATAAACATAATATTGGGAGCATAACAGAAAGTCAGGTAACGCAGCCTTTTTCTATCATATACCAAGCGCTTGTTCGAATTAACTGCCTCTACTGTGGGACTCTAGAATTGTGAAAAGTTAGTATAGGTTCAGGAGCGCAAATGTATATCTGTTCTATGGTAGGGGGTATTCAAAAGACAGAATTTGACTGCACATGACCGAGCTCTAAGTACTTTTTTCACTTTACACTTTTCAGAGTATGAGCATATTGAATAATGAGCAAAAACGCTAATGGAGATAAAGCGAATACCCATTTGCAGATCCATGACAAGGGCAAAAGCTGCACTTTGAATCAAATTTCTGAGAAAGCTTCAGCTCTAAAATCTTATTGTTTCCTAGGGAAATCTCAGTGCTGCGGTCATTCCGAAGTTCCTAATAAAAACAAATGCACTTGAAAACGTGCTTGCAAACGGGATGATACACTGTTATCTTGATCATAGTACACACCCCCAGTTACATAACGGGTTGGAAATATGGTGTGACATCATCCTGTTATCCGGGCCCGTTGAAAGCCCCGGGCCCTTGTAACTTACCCCAGCCATTCTCCCCCCCCTCTCTCTCTCTCTCTCGAAGGTACTGTCGTTATCTTGCGTAGTCAAGTATTTGCATAAGTGAGAGCTGAAGCAATAACTTGCTTATTGCTCTGAGATAGGTTTAACATGGTCTATAACTCTCGAGTAAGTGACAAAACGCGAGAGGCAAATATAAAATATAATATGTTATTAGCGTTCAGTCTAATTACACTTACATTAATATTTCCAATTTCATCATTATATTTCGTCATCCTATATCAAAATTCTAGTTTTATCGGAGCTTTCCTGGACCATCAGATGTACTAGAAAGTGAAATGCGTCTTTTGGCAAGAAAGTACAGACACCCAACAAAAAATGGCATGTGCAACTATTTGGACTTTCATCAAGATATCGTCAAGGTTCAAAATGAATTGAATGAAGCAAAGAATACCCAGAGAGAAGTTACGTTTGATGACATGGCAGATGTTGGTACTAAGGTAACTAGCACGTTGGTTTTTGTTTAAAGATATTTTGCCAGTATTACACTCTTTTAATATAAGAACAGAATTGTACCGACACGAGCCTGAAAATTGATCGGAAATTAAGGATAAATTAAAAACAAGCTGAGGCTGGAGCATTGCCTAAAAATGTAATTTGTACAAAGATGCATACGCCTTCCAATAACATATTGATATCTGTAAGAATTTTGTCATTAAAAATTCCTTATTCATGATTGAAAGTCTCCTTTGAGATTTCTTGTGATTTCCTTTGGCCAATGGTCATGCGGTCATGGGGTATGAATATCGCCCTGAAGAGACCTCTCCTGGACTCTAAACTTTATCTAGATAAGGAAACGCAATGAGGCCATCTCTTAATTGACGCTTAATTTTATCACTTACCTTCTCTAAGTTTATCCCTTTCAACATCGATTGGTATTTCCATAAATTTCCTACTTAATGCAACTTTTTCCATGCAGTTTCTCTATAACTAAAGATTTCTACCATAGGCAAGAAAAGCCTTCGACCTTGAAAATGTGTTCGACAAAGTTCGTGTTGCTGTTCACAAAAATGGAATAAGGACGACAGAATTTTTCAAAGACCACGACAAACTTAGAAGCGGAGTTATTACTGACAATCAAGTAAGATTATTGATTTACTTGCTGTTCTTTTAACTTGATCAATCATCATATGCATTTATTTTAGAATTCCTTTTGATGAAAAATAATAATTCTTTAGCAAGTAGCATGTTGCTAGATATTTGAAAACAGTCTTTAAAAATATTTAAATAATTTAAAGTAATGAAGTAACATCTTTAGGGAATCACAGACTGATTAACGGCCAGGAATTCGGAAATCATTTTAACAGATTTATGTTGATTATGATATTATTTATTTATAGATATAATGTACTGTATTATTCTAAGTATCAAATTTTCAAATTTTAAACCTGGCAAAGAGTAACTTTCGAAACCTTGTAATTTTCAAATATCACAGTAGATTGTCGTATGCTATTTAAAATATCTACATTCATGCTTTCTTCATTAATCCCATGCGTACAAGTTTTGGTAAGACCAACGCAAAACGAATACACGTCTTTTTTATAAGAACAAACCATATAACAACATAAGGCTTCAAATGCCTAAAAGTTAAGAACATGTTAAGAAAATGACAAGGCTTCATAGCTTTCTTTCAAAAACATAAGATAAAAAGAGTAAAACAAAGTGTTGAAATAGTCTTGTCTAGCCAAAAAATTTTATTGGACGCAAGGTGAATTCATAGACATATTTGCTAAAATTTGACGCACGACGCAATTTCAGAGCATTTATCGTTCTTTTGAGAAATCAGTGCACATTTTAAAACCAAGGAAATTAAGAACATGTTAAGAACATTTTAAGCTTTCAAACCAAAAAAGTTAAGAACATAACTAGGCTTCATCGAAATCCGATGTTCTTATAAAAAAACGTGTAGACACATTAAATGATAATTACTGACGTCATATAAGCGTTGACGTCATAAAGTCTATTTTCAGGTTTTCCAATTGTCGGAAATTTAATAGCAAAGAGCGTGTTAAAATAAGCATCTATCTAATGTTAGTTGGGAATATTGCGATAGGTGAAGATGATATGTAATTTGGTGGTACAAAATTTTCTGTAGTGTTTTTGGCTTAGAAAGTTAGTCATTTTCAACTATTTCATTAATTGTTGTAATTGTAATCACAAATGAACACTGCAGAAAGAATTATTTGTGAAATCACTACCAATCAGTTTTTCTCCTGTCAATGACTTAATTATAAATTTGTTGTTGCGGAGAAGCAGGTAATTACGGAGGAGCAACTAATTTTGCTGATGTCATTGTGATTGTGACGTCACTGTAATATGATTAATATAAAGTTATATGTAGTCATGTAACCTACTTTAGCTTATAACTTAATAATATATGACCTCATGTATTTGATGTTTAGCACATATTTAAGTTGATCGTCAATGTAAGTAATGTGTATGCTTTGTTACTGTTGGTGACAGTTTTACCAGGACCATTGCAATAACACACAGGGTTGGACATGACCTCTCTAGAATACAGTTTTCTTTAGAGATGAAGAGTTGTTTGGTTGTATTTTGTCGCCAAACTCGTCCCCAATGCCCTTCCTTCTAAAAACAGCACATATACCGATGTTCCTATGTTTTTAGAAGCTTTTAGCTGGTCCTATTTATATACTTTAGTTGCTTTAGTATAACTGCGTAGATATGTTTTTGTTGCTATTAAGAATAAAGTAATTATTTATTCTTCGCTCAAAAACATAAATAGGCTCAAGTTATGCGAATTTACTCTCTTAACTTCCTTTCACAGATTTGTTTCAACGAACTTGTGTATTTCTCTGAACCATTGATTACATCTTTTACCACCTTTTAAGCATGTGTTTTTCACTGATAACCATCATCCCTACATTGTTTTTTCTATGTTCTAATGTTCCTTTTGCAGTTTGTTTGTGGCCTCTCTCTATGTTGTGGAACCCAAGCAAGTCTCTCAAGAGATGAAATTCAGTTGTTGGTAAATTATTACAAACTGCCTGATGGACGTGTTCGTTACAAGGAGTTCTGTGATGCCATGGAAAATGGTGAGCTTGCTTTTTGAAGATTGTTGTAATGGTAATACAACTTTAACTTGCGTGAAAAGCTGTATTCACCATGTATATTACATCTGAGATAGACTCCTACTATGGAAGTCTGCTTTTGTAATGTTGGATATTTTTATTTCCTTTGGGCTTTACCAGATATTAAGTAGAACATAGTAGAAAATGGTGCTGTTCATCATCATCACTATCATCATCTTCAAAATCATTATCACCATCATCATCAAAATCATCATCATCATCATCATTATCATCATAAATCGTCATCACCATCATCATCATCATCACAATCATCATCATCATGTCATCTATCAATTTATGTTTAAGGTGGAATTGAGCTTTTATAGCCATATTTTATAATTTCTATTGTCACTTATTAATGTCTGTTATGTTTCTGGTTTCCTTCTTTAGATTATATTGATCTTGCCTTGTTATCCTAAGGTTGCCAAAAATGTTTATTTTTGCCTTCTATTGCTTCGTTTCATCTTGATATTCAAAAACAGTGAAAATTTCAAATATTTTCTTTTCATTTTAGCATTCACTATTCCACACCTTGAGAAAAATCCCACTGCAATCGTTCGCAGACCACAAGTTGGTGAGCTCGCAAAGGTGTGTTAGCTATCTTTACAAGAAGTCCCTTTTTTCTGACAAAGGAACAACCAGCTCTAAGCAATTCTAAGCCCATAACCTGCGCAGCACTAAAGTTTTATCCATCTACCAATCATACACTACCAACATTCAATCAATTTTTATTCTGGCCGTTATGTTCATATTTACACTGAAGGGCTTTGAGTAAAAACTATTATTTGACGTTTACGCCATCCGGTCCCAGCTCATATGTAATGATCATGAAATCGGCCCGAGCTCAAAATATTTCTAGTTTTAAACAAAGTTGTACCATTATGCTTTATTACACAGAACCAAAATAGTAGTATTTCTTGGAGATAGAATCTGTCCTGCTGCAGTGATATGGGATGACGTTTTCCTTATTCATTGGGAGCAACATCTTCGCAAAATTCGGTCCATTGCGACAAATATTCGGCCCTTATCTTGCCAAAATTTGGTCCTTTGGACTCTCCTTCAAAGTAGATACTGATTTGTACCCCCGAATATTAGCTAAGCTATGTAAGGACGTTTCATCTATCTTGATGCATAATTTCAAGGAAATTCCTTTGTCAAAATTATTCAAGAGATTCAGAAACATTAAACCTAACAAATATTTGAAAACAATATGCTAAAATGTTTGTTTTTGGAGGCAAAATTGTGTAATGTAAAACTGTCACGGGGCACCTACCTTCAAAATCTTGAAATATTTTTTCATCTCTTGTTACCCCTGCCTTCCTAGTCTCCCCCTTGGAGAATCAAGTACCTGCAACGTTAAAATTCACTTTTGCAAACATTTAATGATTTTTGGTATTAATTTACAGGTTCCAAATACACTTGGGCCGGAAGAAGAAGAACGAGTGACATCAATTATTGCAAGTTTACGAGATGTTGTTCAAAAAAAAAGATTGATGATTTATCCATATTTCAGAGATTTTGACAGGGTATGTTTTTGTTAACACACCAAATCTAACTTTTTACCTTTATTTTTTATATTTATTTTTTATTGTCAGATATTTTTTGACGTTTTTGCTCACAACAATTACAAATTTATGACGACTTTTTTGGAGTCTTTTTCTAAGAATCAAAAGTTTTGCTACAAAAAAAACCACGGCGTGGAAAACTCAAAAGTCGCAATAAATTTTGTCGTATGTTTGTGGTAGCTTTCCGTACAAATCTTTAAATTTTGGCAAGTTTTTAGACTAGCTGATGCTGCGCATATGAACCCCAATGTATTCGATTGCGGAGCTCCTCTTTCTTATAACCGCCTGCCTCCAAAACCTTTGAAGTACCAAACACGGTCTTTGCGAACTCGGTAGATTTCTTGTTCTGTCAAATACTGCAGTACCATATTTCTGGTTCTCAATTTGCCTGGTCAATTTCACGGTCATAGGAGAGCTTACCCAAGGCGTTCTTAGGATTTTTGTTTTGCTATTCTCATCTCTCGTCTGTTCTTGCCACATGTAGAGAACCAATCAGATATAGACTAACGTTTGTTTCTATGACGACTATGAACTTAACCAATCAAAGACTTGCAGCTCCAGGCTTATGGTACTGGGCTACTTCAAAGACCAAGGAATCTTTCTTATTCGCACAGAAAATGTTCTTGTTGATCCACAGTCTGTGACGCATGTTACTTTGAATTTGCTGAAATTAATCTTAACATACTTTCAATAAGACTTTCATCTCAATTTTTGTACCAGCTCAATATTCTACTGTATTATACGGTCTCTTATTTAGGTTAATTTTAATGCTTGTAAAATATGTCCTTTATAAGGAGTAAGTAAGTATATAGGTAACATAGATGAATTGCCCCTTAAAAATTAGTTTTTCTGCTGAAGGGCTACCCTCCCTAAAGAATTTTAAATAAAACAATTAGAAATCAATAAAGTTACATATAATAAGTTTTTTGCAATACTAAAGATACTAATACTTTCATTACTTTAAAATTTCAATGTCTAATATCTTCCAACATATTGGCGTTTAAGAAAAAAGATTATAGCTGGGAATTATTGAAATACAGTTTCAAGAAATTTTGCTATTTTGCTAATAGTTTTCTTCTTCTACGCAGGCGAAAGGTTATACTCGTAGTATAACTAAAACACAGTTCAGCAGAATGCTGCACATGGTCGGTCTTGAAGTTTCACAGGCTGATCTAGAGGTATGCAGTTGTTTTGTTAATTCTAAAAAACTTCTGTTAATCTCCGAAAGATTTAATTTTGTACCAGTCAGTAGTTTTCATTTCATCTTCTTTGCTACTAAGTGTTTATTAGATTTTGATTGTAGATGCTGATTTTGATTCTTTGTTGGCAGAAATCTAAATTCTTATGTCTTACGTATGTCTCTGTCTTGATGTTTTTAATTGAACAATTGTTATGCAAGAATGCATCTATGATCTGTAGATTGTAAAATTTAGTTTTTATTCGGATATGAGCTTAAACGCATGAGATCACTGTTATGATTGCTGCGTAGTCTATAACTGGGTTTTATTTTTCTCTCATTTGAGTTGTATTGTAAAGAGATTTTTCTAGCACGTGTTGAGAGCTGCGGCTAACCTAGATACGCTCAATAAAACAACCTTGTAACATTGTTTGACCAAGATGTTATAGTGTCCATCAAGCGATTGTGACGTAATTTTTACTGAATTTCTTATAGCTTCTTGCCCGTAAATTCGACACTGGAGGTGATGTCTACTATCCTGCCTTTATACAAGCAATCGATTCAGGTTTGTATTTTTACGTCGCATACAAACAACACGCATCAACATAGAAAACTTGCGTTATGCTGACAATACAATTTTAAAAGCATTAAATCAATTTTCGAAAGACAGGATAGATCCTTTATGTTATAATTCAGTTTTGCCACATTTAAGCCAGATCACGGACCAAAATTTTTGCAACAGAATCAAAAATGACAACAGAATATGTTTGAAGAAGATGTCGAATGCAAATAGTGGCAGAAACCAATCGACTACAAAATAGATGTATTTTAACTTATGTTTTGTCCTGGTAAAAGAAGCTGCTTCAGATTATTGCGGTGGAATACTAGTGTAGATACGTCTATTTTGTCATAATACTGTTTTGTCTGTCAGCCCCTTTGAATTTTCTCCTTCTCTTGAATTTTCTCCTTGTCTATTTTGTCATAATACTGTTTTGTCTGTCAGCCCCTTTGTGTTGAATGCTGTATAAAAGATATTTTTACTTCCCTTTCTCTCTGCTCATAAATTTTTATTTTATTTTGTAGAATATGTTGGAAGTGCAACAATTAAAGCAGGCAGTCCAGAGCAAAGGTAAAAATTAACTCTAAATTACATAAGCGGTTAAAGGAGAGTAAACGAACCTGTGGCACCGTTCACATCATTATAGAAAGTTGTCTATGGCCTTAAAAGTTTTTGTTTGCCCAAATTCAAAACGGAATTTACGATATACGTTCATATTTAAGCTGTGAGTCACTTGCATGTGAATTTGGAGAACCATTTATGGGCACCTGCCTAATTCTTGTTCATGTTTCTATTAGGAGAAAAGCAAATAGTGAATTGGCTTTGCCATGCTTTTATTTGCCATTGAGATCCATCTACTGTTTTTTATATGATTGCATTTTTTTGTAATTCCCTTGCTCAATCAGATTTTGTAATTAACATCAAAACACATCAAAAACCGACTTGTTCCTAATTGAAATAGCTTTTTAATTTCATCATTCAAGAGTTGTCCAAACTCGTATTTTTCCAAGTATGTGACAAAGGATGCGATGCATACTTCCACTAATACTAAAATAGGACAAAATTCGACAAACCAACGTCATCATTCTGTTGTAAAGCGACTAAAACGACAAAAGTGGTGTTTATTTTTCATCCAATTTATTTCATGCCCTTCTATTTCAATCATGTTTTGTGGAACCTTGAAACTCTAGCAGGTGCGTATAACCAAAGCTTCATTTTGTTGACATGGCCAGTCAAAATGCCAAACTCTTCTCTCTACCTCAGCATTTAAATGACTTCTATTTGTCTATTTCTATCTAGATCTTCAGGCACCAATGATAATCAATTGAATGAAAAACCAGAGATGGTCGATCTTGATGAGCTGATTGGGAGAATACGTCATCATGTTTTAGTGAATAGTTTACGGGTAAGTGGTCGTTTCATTTTCCTAGAAGAAATCAATCCTTGTTATTGTATGCAGTTTGTCATATACCATTATCTTTCACCCGATTTCATTGCATTACGTCTCAATCGATTACGATTGAGAACTCCGGCTTCTTAAATGGAAGCATCAAAGGTCGTTGGATTTCATTTAAGTTCAACGACATTAATCCTTATTCCCCATATTTCATTGCAAAAATAAGACGAAATCTTATCAGGGGAATCTTCTTATTAGGGGAATATTTATAAAATAGGAAACAAGGAATGACAATTAAAGAAGCTTATGGAGATGCTAGTAATGAATTTTTATGTTATCTCAATGAGAATCGATGGATTCCAACAAATGAAGTGACGTTGTTGATTTTTGTCAGCATCTAAAACTTTGCGCATTTCAATAAATGTGTGGAGCAAGAAAAAAGCAATATTTAAAGTTATTATTTACGAAACTACTACAAAATGTGCTTTTTTATTACTTCTTTTGTTTTATCATTCTGCTTTGAGGAGACTAAGCCCCCTTGCCCACTTTTTGGCCTCTGAACTGAGGAAAAGATTGAAAAAGGCTTCTGTTTTTGATGTTTTGCGGCAAGCAAAAGAAAGAGCTTATAATGATTGTGAACGCTTAAACTGCCAATTTATCTCAAAAGAATCTACCAACTGCTGGAGGAGCAGTTTTCTAGTAGCTTTACGCTCTTCTGAGAGAGAATTGTTTTGAAGTTTAAAAAGACAAAAGTAAATATCCATCTTTAATGGCAGATTGAAGAGTTTTTCCAAGATTTCGATCCACTTCGACATGGTTCAATAAAGCAGAGTAGATTCAGAATGGGGCTGAGTGCCATGGGTTCAAATCTAACTGATGGTCAGTTTAAAGCTTTAGCGCAAATCTATGCTGATCCGAAAAGAGCTGGCAATGTGCTTTGGAAGGATTTCCTGTTGGATATTGAAGTCGGTTAGTTCCTTGTTTTCAAACATCTTAATCCATCCCTCAGATGGGAATTCATCTCAATCTATCGCTAATCGAAATCTTAATCCATAAATCATCTTAACCGAAAACTTCTGTGAGAATTCATCTTAACCCATCTCTAATCGAACTCAATCCATAAATGATCTTTACCTATTTCTAATCTTAATCTTAATCCATAAACCTCAACCGATCTCTTACACAGCAATTCATTTGGTCCAAGATTAAGCGAAATCTTCACCCATAATTCATCCTAACCCATCGCTTCCATAGGAATTTATGAAAGGGAGCAAGTGACTTATAATCTAAGGATATAAATTCTTTGCAAACTACCATTAGCAACGACACAGGACTATGGGTAGGAGTCTTCTCTGTAATACCCTTGATGAGAGTGTAAAAATTAAGCCAAAATTTGAGGCTTTCAAGTCGATGATCAAAGAATGGACTTGCGATTAGTGCACCTACAAACTATTTTAAAAATTACATTTGTTAGTAAAAGGTTTGCGTGAAAAACCCATTTTTAGTTGCTTTTGTAAATAACAACTTTAAATTTGGCTTTGAAGAAATCAAAAAAAGTAATTGCCAATCTTGGCTTTTGCATTCAGTCCTGAGTTTGGTCATTTGTTTGTATTTTGTTTTGAGAGTTGTCTGATGCTTAGTACCGCTATGAGATTAAGAAAAGTTTAGATTTTTGATTATGATAGATGCTATAAAGACTTACTAAGCCGCTGGCAGGCTAAGTTGATTTAATTTGAGAACGGGAGACTAAAAATGGAAGAAAAATCATTAGAAAAAGAGACATCCCACAGATAGATGACGATTGTTGTTGTAATAAATTTATTTTCATTCCGCTCTGCATATATGCCAAATAACTGATACCAACAGTTAAAGATCAGTATGACAAAAAACAGAGACATAAGACGAGACAGAAGCAGAGCAAGAAGGAATGCATAATTATCAATAATTGATTCCTTCGTGTCACATGTACGACATGCTATGTTATTTTGGTATGCCTTTGCCATGTCTAAGCCATCTTAATATGATTTTTGCAGTTTTTACAAAACGAGGACTCGAAAAGTTGCCAAAGTACGAAGTACCACCATCCAAGGAATTCACCATGCTTAAACCTGGAACAATTGATTGGAACAATGTCGCGAATGGGAGAATGGAACTTTTTGAGTCAGCTATGTCACGCATGAGAGAAATTGCAAAGCAAAGGAGAGTTCTTGCTAAACCGTGTTTTCAAGATTTTGACAGGTAAAATAATCTAGATTTGTGTTGATTCTAATAGGGCAAAGCATTTTGAGATCATCCCTACCAAACAATTGGGTATAACTATAAATCAGCTATAAATGGCCTACAAACTTTGGTTATCGCTATTTGACACTTGGACAAGATTTTACCTTCATAAAACCAATTTTCCTTGTTTCTTCCTTATTCGAGATTCGGTCAACCCAAGATATATGTAGGATTTTACGAAAAAAAATGACACAAATATAGAAGAAAAATGGCCGCTTCAGAATGTTTAATTTATTTAAACCATGCTTTATCATGTTTTGGAAAAACGAAGAAAGATGCATTGATACCTAACTGTAGACACAATAGAAGAAGGATTCTTTTAATAACATGGAAGCAAAATATTCTGAAGTAGAGATATTTATAAATGCAAGAGGAAACTAAAGTGGCAAGGACATTTAATGCGACAGCATCCCAAAACACCAGGAAAGAAAACCTTTGAAATGCATCTAAGTAAAGGGAGAAACCACAGGGAAGACCAATAAGGCTTAGATGCAAACCATAAGGCAAGTTCTAATCACATCAGAATCAAACTGGATACTCTGTAAAGTAAGCAAAGCATTGAATATATTATTGCAAATGACATCTGAAAGGAAAGACTGGCGTAGCATTGTAAAGCGGGTCTTACAGTGCTAACTGCGTACTGCATAAAAGATATATAGATAGATAGGTGGATTGCATAATTCATAATTTCTTCTTTTAAGGAGGGTTACCCTTCCACAGAACCCATGTACACCCAATATTTCAAAACCTATGTACAACAATTTTAGAAAATCCTGATTAAAAGCGAAAAAAAAACAGTTTTTAGGTAGTTTTCTAAAAACTGTACAGGAAGCTTGCTTGCTAAGACTCCGCTTATAGGCTATTCCATATTATTGCATCTCTGTAAGAGAAAAACCTCTGTCAATTAGTTTTTCAATGGCATCTCAGGTCCGTCCCTATATTACGCAGACTTTTAAGTGTGCACTTCGAATTTCGGGTAGCAAGGTCATGTTGAAGTGTTTATGATGTTTATCCTTAGCCTTATCGTGTTATGAATTGGTCTCATATCCTTAAAGGACCTCATATCAACTTTATCACATTGTATTTAAAGTATTACAGCGTATTTCACTTGTGCCGAATTTTGTGTCCTTTGATTTCATAAAGTAAGATTGTTTTATTACAGACGACTTCAATTATTTGAATACGACAGTTTTGGTCAAATTTAATCAGAAAAAGACTCGCAAAAGCTTTTGCGACAAACACCGTGTTTAACGTGTGTCGAATTAAATGCATAAATTGTTTATGATCTATTTTGCATAGATTTTTGCTCTCGCTGAATACGAAGAAGTTCTCATGCATGTATGACTCCGTAATAATTAAATATGATCAATTAAATAGCTACGGCGTTTGACACGAATTTATTTTCATTCGAAATAAATTCTGAATTTAATTCAATTTA
Source organism: Catostylus mosaicus (assembly GCA_964019065.1). Taxonomy (NCBI): domain Eukaryota; kingdom Metazoa; phylum Cnidaria; class Scyphozoa; order Rhizostomeae; family Catostylidae; genus Catostylus; species Catostylus mosaicus. The sequence goes on along the minus strand of OZ025189.1, from coordinate 10,607,726 downwards.
ATTCGACACATGTGAAATACTCTGAATATCCTGGGCCTCTGTATGATTTTTAACTGCTTTCGCATGTGTAGTTCGAAACATATTTTGTCGCACTGTAAATTGCAGTGTATATATGTTTTGATATTTTATTTTAGGCACAACAAAGGCTACGTCACAAAATCACAGTTTTGCCAATGTCTTACATCTCTCTGTCTAAATGCAAGCCAAGAGGAAATGGACGTTATTATCGAAAAGTTCTCAGATGATACTGGTTTTAATTACATTCGATTCTTAGAAGAACTCCAGCCTTCGGAGAAAACTGAAAACAAATACATCGAACGTCTGAAAGAACTGAACCTTGTTAATGCGAAAGAAATCAAGGATTCTGGAAGTGCAGGAATGGGGCACATCATGAACAAAATCCGAACAAAAGTCGTGAAAGAGCGTATTCGAGTTGAAGAATTTATGAGAGATTACGATAAACTGCGAACAGGAAGGTTGTTGAAGAGCGTCTTCCCTCGTGCCATTGATCTGTGTCAATTAGGCCTAGTCAAGTCTGAAGTCGATGACCTCATGCAATAGTAAGTAAAATATCTGCATATTAGTAAGTGTGTTGTGCCACAAAACTTTAATATTTCGCGAAAAATGGAGAGTTATTTAGCGTATGAAAACAGACATTTGCATCCGACGAGTATGAAAATTTTGGTTATTGATCACAAGGCGAACAGAAAGGAATTACCATTATTTTCGTCAGCTTTTCTTTTATTATGCGAGGTTTTCATACTCTAGGGCGTGTTGGACAAAAAAGTGTTGTCAAGTAAGCTAAATTATGTTGCACATTTTCGCGAACAATTTTCGTGCAGCGGTCTAAACAAATGAAAAAGGGGCTCTAGTATTTTTACTAAAAATTGTAATTGTTTAGTTATCAAACAATTCGATGGTTGCATTTCGTATTTGTTTCGGTGCACTGACAGAAATACATCAGAACGTTTTGTCATCATCATCTTTATAATTCACAACTTTCTTGGATTCACAGCTATGCACTTATCAATTAAATGTTTTTCTTGTTGAGTTCTATCTTGAAATGGTAATAGTTCTTTTAGAAAAATGGTTATTGTATTTCTAGTTTAGCATAGTTGACACATGGGCTGTTCTCAACTCTCGTTATCTTCCCGATACAAACGAATAGCATTTAGGATTCTGTTGCAAACGGTAACTGCAGAAATTTAATTTGGAATCTCTTCTTCAAAACAGCTATCAATCAGCGAATCATACAGACTACGTGGACTACACGAGATTTTGTGATGATGTAGAGAGTGTTTTCACAGTCAAAGGTAAATGCATTTTAGTGTTACTGAAAGAGTTCTTTAGGATTGTTTAAGGACTACTTTATCATATGATATTATATCTATTAATGTTTTTACATCTATAATATTGTAAAATGAAATGGAATGAAAATTAAGATTGCACGAAAAAGTAGAAAATTTGCACACACTGTAAATATTGTACCTATTACATTCCGCTTTTCCAGACTGCATCACAGACCGTGAAAGCATATATACAATGTCTGTGCGAACTCGGTAGACCTGTAAAACATCGTTGAAGTCTAATGTGGAGTTATTGTAAACCTTTTTTTGTTTTTACTCTGGAAGCATCAATCTGTAAGACCCATATTAGATTGGATCACAAGACCTTGATAGCAGATTATTCCAAGACCGAAAGCAAATTAAAATAAAAAAACAAAAATGTTCATCTTGGATCGGTTTTTAAGGTTTTCAGGGAGGGTGCTCGTTGAACTTCAAATCCAAGGGTATTTCAAAGCTTAGGTCGACGTTATTCTAGTTACGTTATTTCGAACAAGGTGGAAAAAGACTCTGGGACAAGAGCATTCCACGATTTGTTTTTACATGATGAATTAAACAAAAGAGGAGGAAACAACAAAGATACAACTACTTTGCCTATCATGGGGAGAATTGACACTGGGAAAGGACACTGGATAATCAAATCTCCGCCATAACAAGCACTTGAATTTCAAATCTTTTAAGTAGGAAAAATGAAATTTAAACAAAGAACAAGACTTCCATCTATGACTTGTATTTAATGTCCACCAATGATATATGTGAGTGAGAATTATTTAACATAGGAGCAAGCAAGTGCAGGCCGCCTTTTCTCATGCCTGAAATGTTGCAAAAATGAAGTTGGAGTAATTAAGAAACTATAAACTTCAAAATATATTACGTGTCATCATATGCAAGACAGAAGTTCTATATTACAACTGCTATACGTTGCATGTGGATTGGGCGCTCTTTGTAACTTATAGGAGCATTTCAACTTGTAATAGTGTCATTTACAGATACTTATATGCTACCCCTTATTTTACAGGTCTTGAAAAGAACCCTTTGTACGACGTCAAACAATTCCGTCCACCACCCGATATTGAGAATAATAAATTGGCTGAAAATGCTGAAAATATGTTAGAAACAGTAATGCATAGATTGGCTGACAGAGTGCGAATCAGAAGGATTCAGGTACGTTTAGACATGGCTTTTTTTTCAACTGCTGCTCTCACAAATTTCTCTTTTAATTCTAATGAAACTAGATAAGAGAAGTACTATTTACATGTGCGATTCGTGACGAATAAGACACAAGGTCATCTGATCCTCACCATGCCTGTAAATTAACACGTTACAGATAGTTTCTAAGGCCCCCTAAGAGCGGACCCTTTTAAATCCATTTCCTAACTGGCACGGAAGGCCTGGAGCTCTCTTGAGAACGTCCCTAGCCAACTCGGTCGGTAAATGGATACTTAAGAGATATACTGATGTCACAGGTCTTTGCGCCCAGGACCATAGTAGCTTCATAGCTACCAAAACCCTAGCCTGAGTTAACAAATAAAATTTATTGCTTCCTTGTTGCTTGTTTACTTGCTTGCTTCAACTGGACTAAATCGATCCACTCTTTTGTGTACCCTGTCTTAAAACCTTTGTCACTCCCTCACTTGCATCCGTGTTTTGATTTCAATGCATTTTTTCGATCTAGATATTCCCGTTATTTGAGGACTACGATCGTGTGCATAACGGCTCCGTTTCGAGATCGCAATTTCATCGCGTTCTTAGCGAACTAGAACTCGGATCCCTCGTAAGTGCCAGAGAATTCGACGTGCTGTACAGGAAATTCGATATTATGATTGGCGGAAAGCATGATTTCAACTATATTGCGTTCTGCGATATGATCAATGAGTATGCCCACTTCGAATATGGAAAACCATGAATGACTTTTCGAATATTTTTGAACTTTATTGGTCTAAAAAAGACTTACATTACTGTATTATTAAAGTGTGCTTTTAATTACAATGTATGTCAGAAAAAAATCTTTTTATTAAATCATTGTAAGAGAGTTGTAAATATTTTGCAAAATTTCACCGAAAATTTCACGCATCTATTTGCTTGCTCTTCTCAGACCAAAACTAATATACTTTACAAAATATAGTGATATTTGTCAGTAATATATCAGTCAAAGATTAATAATATTGTCAAGTGTAAAGGCTTAAGCCAGAAAAATTAGAATTGACGCTATAATATATAACACTCGAAACTCAGAATAGTTTTATAAATGTTGTTTCCAAACTTGCTCAAGTTCTAAACGGGGCAACATCTATTCTTATCAAATATAGAGAAAAATATCGATGTTCCTTAATCATCATTTTTGCTGACCAATAGTTTATAGTTAGGGTTGAAGCTGACCCATACTTTGGAGCTGGAGTTGCAACCGGAAACAGAATGAGAGTGCTAGGGGAAGAACGAAAATCATAGTCGCAGATAGATCCGGTACCAGAAAACGAGCTATGCCAGTCAATGCTAGAGCCAGGAACAGGACCAGACAGCAGGTGAAATGTGTCTCAGCCAAAGGCAGATTATATTGGTTAGATTATTTCCAGAGACTGCCCAGAATCGTAGGATATTGCAATGGCCAGAGATCGATCGTCCCATCCACAACGATTGAGGTTTGGCAAGGAGAATGAACAGAGCGAGGAGTAGATCTGTGGTCAGAAACAGGACTATTGCGATTAGTGTCGATCAGTCGAATTGCAAATGTAAGAAGAGGTCCAGAATCAGATCCGAGGCAAGGAAAGTACCTTACCTTTTTTGATCCAAATACGGTTCAAGGTAAGCATTGTGGCTTGTATTATCTCATTGGTCAGTGGTTGTTCTTCAGACTTTAAAATGCACGCGATTAAAAATGGTAAAATCAATCACATACCCAAGCCCAACACAACGATCGCTTCCCATAAAAATATGCAGCTTAGAAGTGCCTCACAGTAGCAGCCTCTGTGAGCGGAACAATTCTTCAGCGACTCTCGTCCAATTCGTTTCTTTTAACAACTGAGTGATTTATATGAAGGTATTACTTGGTCCCTTGAAAAGTTAAGAAAAATTTAAGAGCAAGGAAACACATTATAATTCATTTTAGCCAGACCTGTACCTTCTAGCCCCCACCCCCAAATAATATGTAAGGGTATGAGAATTTTTTAAAAACGTTAATCTGCTTTAGAATTAAACGTATGTGATTGCAAAGTAAGCATTTCAATTCTGTATTTAGGGATGTAATTATCATCATCATCATCATCATCATCAATATCTTTATTATCATCATTATAATCATCATCATTAAAATCATCATCATCATCATCATCGTAAATGCTTCATATAATTTACAAATGAACGTTTTGTCGCATTTTGGTTGAAGTTCTATTTATTCTAAAACTGATTTTGCAGGTTATGATGACAAATAACGAACAAGAAGGCAGAGCAGTGGCGTAGTTTACTGAGCAGATAAAGAGACAATCAGACAACCAGTTCATATTGGCATGGAATAAAGGTTAAATGGAGAAAATGAACCGCGTATTGATGGACATAAATTAAGTGTGCACTAGTACCTAACCTAAGACATACTTTAATAAAATTCAGGTTACTTCGCCTCAATACAATCAGGCCTTGAAGTAAACAACCGTAAACAAGTTTATTTTGAATATCCTTTGAAACCCTTTTAAAAAGTCTTTTGTTACCCTATTCGAATCTCCTTTACAAAGGTGTGAACCCTTTTGACCAACAATTTGAGCAACCTTTCGATTTGTCCTGAACGCAACACATGGTCGAAATTGATGAATTTCATACTCAAGTTGCAACCTATTTAGTTGCACATTATGGAAATTTTTCAGAAATTTTTGTTCATTCTTCAGGAAGTTATTCGTCATTTTGCTGTCCGCTCTCTTAGAAATCCCAGTTGACACAAAACACCTCTTTTGTTTCACTCACAAAAGAGCAATTAAAACGGGAAAACTAGATTTATGCCTTCGTTTTACCCCCGATATCCCAGATTTTTATGTATTAAGATGTAGAACACTTTCCTACACCTTTTGGTATTTTTTTCATTTTTGTCGGACCATTTTTCGCGAAGTTATTCAACTTTTTCTCCGCCAACTTCTCAAAAATCCCGTATTACACAAAGAGATTCAAAAATGACAATAGCAACCTCGTTTTGAAAAAACAAAAGAAAATCGGTTTTTTGCAGTTACTCCTGAATTTTCCAAAAGACATACCCAATTTTACTTCAGCATAAGATGGGCCGTTAGATTTTGCATCGTTTGATGTATGATGCGCATAGTTTTTGTCTTTAACGACGGAATAAAAAAATATTTTCTACTTTTATCCATAATGGCGGAGAACAAAAGAATTGGTAAAAAATTTTTTTCAAAATGCGTCGCAGCGTCTAGAGCAAGAATCGAGCAGGATGCGGTGGCGCTTTGGATTTCTTAGCTTTTCGGGTGGACTTTTTTGGCTAGAAAATTGATAAAAAAGCGGGGTAAACGTGTAAATATAGTAAATCGAACGTGCTCTTGCCGGTAGATTTATTTTTATCTCAATTTGAAGATTTTTCTTCACGCTCAATTTATTTTGACTGATCCTCTAGATTTTGAAAAGTTTTCGATTTCCCCTTTGCTATTTAGAGCATTCTTAAGACAAGATAAGCTGAAATTTCTATTTTCCTTATGTAAACAATTTATTTGAACTTGCAAATTGTATGAATTTAGCATAGCAGTTGTGTGAAGTGTTCAGCATAGCATGTAATCATAACATAACATTAATCAATTAGTAAATTCTCTCGATTTTCAAATTCAAAGATATATTAATGCACTTAACCGTTTTACCCGTTTTAAAACTTAGATTGTTAGCAGCTTTTTATAAATCATTTGTTGGGTAAAGTTTTTTATCAACTCGAAATATGTATCAGTTTCGCTCTAAACTTTATTTATGGATCGATGAAATATTTCCATAATTCATCAACAAATTTTTCACTTGTTCTCTCTTATTTTCATCAAGGAAAGTAGTGAATCAGATTTTATCTGACACGTGAAGATAATTTTTAGAATTAATTTAAGACCCAAAATAACCCATAGTGATCACTCAAAATGCATCTTAGAATCACATTTAAAAGTGGGAAAATGTCTCACGGCCCCTTTAATTTGCTTATGATGACCGGGAGGGGGCTGGCCACAAAAAGGAACTATGGTTTATCAGAATAAATCGAAAAAGCCGAGTTAATCAGTACTTTGTGTGCAGCATTTATCGAAGAAATGATTCTCATGGGCGTCGGGGCCAAAATTCCAATGAATTCGATTGCAAACGAAATAAAAAGCATGCTTACGTGTGTATAGATTACCCCTGAGGAGAACCCGGGAACAGAGAATAAAACAACAGAAAAACAACTGATTTCATAGAGAAAATAAATCTTGCTAAAATATGAAATTTTGGACTAAATTTGAGCAGAATTCGGTTCACAATAAGCCCAATGGACACGTAAAAGCTGCCATATTATGGGGTCTTCAGTCACATCGAATGTCCCTGTAAAACAAATGAACAGTTTGAAAAAGTATTCAGCCTTATTTGAACATGCAAAAATACCCAGCTACTTCATTTATTTCTAATTTGAGACATACATCAAGAGAACTTCTAGTAAGGGTATGGTGTATCACAATGAAGGCAAGAAAAACCGACAATTTTCTATGAAATTGATCTACAAATTTGCCAAAATAGATGCAGAAGTACACTTAAAGATTTGTTACTATGAGGTAAGGTTTATGAAGCAAAATATATTTTAAAAAATCACTAACAAAAATCAGCTTAAAATTCGATTTAAATTTGCCCTCGTGCTGATAACAAAGGACCCATAGGTCAGTGCGAGGAGGGGTATAAATAGCCTTTGTCAACATTTGCTCGTCCTTTGCAACTCAAGTCTCGGTTGTGGAAGGAGCTCAGAAAATCCCTCTTATTTACCAGGTTAGTACAAGGCAATCACGAAGAAAAAATTGCAGTTGTGATAAAAATGAGTTTGATTTTATTAGCAATAACTCTTGCAGTACATCTAATTATTTGCTGCATTTCTTTCAGGTAAATGAGCTCTGAATTTTGGTGATTTTCCTGGTTGCCATTCTCCAATTGCAAACAGGCATGCTTTGGCGCTAACGTGCAATTTCAGGTTTGTTTTACCTTGAACTATTCCACAAAATACACGTTAATTTGCAATTTGTTAATTTCAATTCTTGATTCTGTCAAATTATTCCAGAATATTCACCTACCTTTTTGCATTTCAGGTCAAAATATCCAGTTCTGCATTCTGCATGTGCATGACTCGCTCGCTGCGGTGAATGGATGGTTGAATCAAAATGCCAAGCTGCGATGTCAAAAGATACCTGCAAAATCAAGATAAGTTTATTTGTTTACTTTTTTTCTTGGTTTACACAAAATCAGCAATTTCTTGCACTACTTTGCCAGTTTGCCCACATAGCATACTCTACTGGCTTTTGGTCCTGAAAACCAACAGGTTCGTCGATTTAGATGAAATGCAGCCAAAATGTGTTAATTTCTATGCAAAAATTATGGAAAATAGTTCACAAAGGCAACTTCCATCTCCTCCATCACACATTTGATTTTTATTGCATAAAAATATGCGATATTTTGGCGCTGCTTCCTTCTGAGCGAAAAAACCAGGGTGCAACATTGGCTGAAATGTTTCAGAAAATTTTGGTGCGATCTCGATTTATTTTGCAAAATTTTTCAACTTGCAAAACAACCATGCTACCAAAGAACAAAGCATGTAGGAAGGCAATCTCCTTTGGGAAGGGTAAACACGACTTTGTATAAGAATTCAATCGAATGAAGGAAGAACAATAGGAGCCCTTTTCAAATTGGATCTCTTTCTTTTCAATAGAGCCAAATCCATAGAATCTCTTGGGGCTCAGAAAATAGACTTTGATATAAGAAACTCGATCGCTTCGGGTTAAAATCTCAGAAAAAGTTGATAAATGTTAAATATAGTTTTGCCTATGGTCCACTTCAATTTCGCCTTCTGTAATTCTTATAAATGTAAAATACCATTGATACAGCAATGCTCTAGTTTGCGTCACCTTTGATGCCCAGGATAATTTTTTACAGGAGCAGTTCTGCTATGAATTCTCTAACTCTTTAGAGAGAGGTATAATAGTTGGGTAATTCCCTGAATCTATTTTGGAAATGCTCGCTTCTAAATGCTTCACTCTAAAACTTTACAAAGGGGGTTCCTCATGTAGCAATTTTCTTTAACATTATTGCAGAACATCATTTAATAGAATAGAACATGGGTGCTTTTATCTGCCCCCATCCTACCCCTTAACTTGCCCCTTGCAACTGGCAGTAAAACAATGGCAAAAAGGTGACCTCTTTTTGTTTACGATTTCACAATTTCCTGGATCATAAAAGCTCTTTTACATTTTGACAACGTTTGGGATGATTTGATTTGTTAGTGTCTGGATGAATTGTTGGTTAGAGGTTTTGAGGGGTGTGTTGTTGTTGTTGGTCAAGGTGGAATCGCGGCGCTAGGGTGTAAATGTTATCAAAATGTAAAAGAGTTTTGCAGATCAAACAGCAAAGGGGGATTAAAAACCAGTTTGCAAAATGTTTCCGCTCCGTATGTTACTTGCAACATCTTTTAAGACTTTAGATCTGCCCTTTATTGGGTTGAATTCCAAGTCATGTCTCTCCATAACTAAGGGCCTTTTGCAAAAACGTCATTTAAACAGGCATCTTTAGATAAAACTATAAAAATCCTGAACAAGATGAGGGCAAATCGTCTCTTCGCACACGGCAGTAAGATTTCTATCAATGTACTGAAAATTCACCCTTATCTAAAGTAAACTCATATCACCTGGGGACTTTATAAAGCTTGGTTGAAACATTGTGTAAGGAAAGGGTTTCCTTTATTGAAGCAGACAGACAAACCTTCAAACAAGGACTTCCATTTGAGATACTTGGAAGCCTGCAAAAATTTGTCTGTTTCTGAGATAATATAGAAACTGTTTGATCAATGTTTATATAGACCATAAAAAGAAGTTACCAAGAAATTCAAAGTAGTTAAATTTGTTCGTTTATTCCAGATTGCACTTCAATATAATTAACTTTTTGAAATACCTTTTACCTGATTATAGTGACACAAATAAAGGACAAAAGATTGAAAGAATTATAAACACAGTAGAAATGAGAGAAGAGTAAAAAGAGAAAAGGTTTGGCTTATTTCATTCATCTTCATAACCAACTTTTTAGTTCTCTAGAGCCGAAGAATTTATTGTTGGAGAAATAGAATAGGGAAATAAATTGGAATGGAAGCAGAAAAGCCGACACATGAAAAAACCACCCGAAACGTTTGATTTAAGTATTTATCAAATTCAATGTTAATTAAATTTGTGTTTATTTTAAGTTGGCAAAAGGCTTGGTTTAGAATACAGATTGGAAATGGTGCATCGAAAAGGTTCTATTTATATTGTACTCTTTTGTTTATCTATTCATTTGCTCGATAGTCCATTAAAAATATTCATTACACTGATGAAGAAATAAATAAGAGAAAACAAATCGAGATCTGAAGAAAGACATTGGCAAAATTAAAGGAAATAAAAACATTAAAAAGTTTTGAGTATATATTATATCAATTATTTTGTACATTGATCGTGGCGAAGAAGAAATGAAAATTGTATAATTTGAAACTGATGATGGCAGATTTGAAAGAAAGGAAAGCATCGAAAAGTTTGGTTAATAATTGTTTATTTTACCAATTACTTATATATCGATTATCATGGCGGAGAAATGAAAAGATGAAAAATGAAATGGAAAAATTATGTCCTGAGACAAGAGAAGAATAGAGGCAATGCAACAGTTGAATCATTATATCATTAATTATGACGTTTAATTTATTTCTGCATCCTAACAAAAATGAAATAGCAGGATCTGATTCGACGAGATAGAACTGATTAGGACAAATAGAAAAGGAAGCAGATCATGAAAAGGCTTGCTGTAAAGTATGATTATTTTTATTTTGTGAATTTATTATTCCGATGGAGTTTAAATTAGAATTGATGAATGCTGGAGAGAAAAAATGGACATAGAGACATGTCATGAAACGATTACTGTTATTTTATCATGTAATTATTGTTTGATGTAATGATCGCAAAATCATGGAGAAGTAAGCTGAAACGGACTGATGAAGAAAGAAACTGGTTGGAGATGAAGCTTCGAAAAGATTTTGTTTATATTTTGACGTCATTTCTTTTATCTTTTATAAATTATATTGATGGATCAAGGATGAAAGAATTTGAATATAGAATCACAAACAGTATAAAATGGAAATAGAAGATAAGCTGAAAAACATGGATTGAAATTATGCAAACTTAAATTTTGAAATTATATCTTCAAATGGATGGTGATAATAGACGTTAAAAGAAGATACGAGACACTTAGTAGGAGAAGAGAATTTATAGTAAAAAACGTAAGTTTTAATAAGACGTTGCACTAATTTTTTTTTTTTATTCTCATGCACAATAAGTAACGATTAATGGCAGGAGGAATTTGAAGATTTAGAAGGAGATGAAAAAGAAGAAATTGAAAGATCAAAAAGTGAATTAAAGGTATTTAAGTTAAATTATCTTTTTACGCATCTTCAAATTAAGAAATTGTGTTTAATGATAGAAGATTAAAGTTGAATTTTACTGAAAGTTAGTGAAAAAAATGGTGATAATATATTGTATTAGCCTGCAAATTTTACATGTAAATATAGATATAATAACTGGCATAAGGAGGTCAAAGAAAGAATTTGTTTGCACGAGCCTTGGTTTATTAGCCAAACTGAGAACATAGCCCGAATTAAAAAAGATATCCTGATGGACTTACCAATATCTGAAGAATTCTGATCATTTCAAATTATGTTCGTTTAATAGAGATGCTTTAGAATGCCAATCACATAAAATGATGCCTGTAAAAATATCATACTTCGATAGTTAAATTTCTTTTCTTTCAAATGAAAAACATTTCAATGGAAAGAAAGTAGAGATCTTCAATGCAACAGGGGCTAAATTAAGCTTAATGTGAGTTTAATTAATTTTTGAAATTGAATGAATATAGAGCAAGGAGATAGCAGAAAGGGAAAAAGTCTCTCTGTTACAGGAGATGAAAAACTGATGTCAGTCAAGGGATGCATTGTTTACTGCAATTGCAAATTCATAGAATATTAATATAGAATATAGAAATCCTTGCTCTCTAGCCTATCTGTTTCAGCCCTTGTTGTTGTAGCCTGTACAATGCTCTACAAATATTGGCCTATAAGCATGTTATTTCATTGATTGATATTGCATACGAAAAGAATTTCTTAATTTTAATGATTTGCTTAAAAGTACATCGGGTTGCTGCAGAATAGCTTGGCTTTTTTTCCAATGAAACACTCCAATGCTAAGAAATCAGGGGCCATGACGAGTGAGAACAAGGTAATGAGGTGTCAGTAGAAACAGGAAACACTAGCAAAAACAGTCAGCACTGTCTAAAAACAGTCTGTAGTTTTTGTGAGGACTGGCAGGAGGTGAGCTACTTCCATGGAACTTATTGAGCAGACCTCCTTAAAGGAGATTCTGCAGCAAAGTAAACTTCTATCTTACATTGGATACAAACGATGAATTAAAACTATATAAAATTTGCTCAATCAAAAGATCTGGTGTGAAAGATCTGAAATAGATCAAGAGATTTTTCTAGTGTGTAGAGGACTTACAATAGGGAGGAGCGATGAAGCAGTTTGTAATTGAATATGATATTGGTCAGGTCTATGTATCAGATTTAATTTACCTTTTCGTCAATATGGCTTAATAAATAGATAAACTATTTTTTAGCGGCACAAAAAGACACAAGAGAGAACTGCAATAAGGGACGGAAACACGGATTGGAATCAATGTAAGTTACACATTTTACCCCCTTGTTTGAATCAGTTGTGACAGACGGCAAGGGGACGGTTTTGGGGGTAAGGTGGGGGCAGATTCTATGTCATTTTAAATCTGATACTCTGGAACATTGCTAAGAAAAGTTATTAAATGAAGAGCCCCCCTCCCCCTTCCTCGAAAGGATTTGCAATAATACAAAGGGTATTAGATTGTTAGCAATAAATGTCGAAATGTTTCGTCAAAAATTGCACTAACATTTTGGCTTACTTGTATTATTGGGCTTAAACAAAGAAAGTTTTATTCGGAGCATTTTATTCAGAGGTTAAGGATCGTTCTTGAAATATAGATCTTAATGTGCACACAGCTTTATATTAACCAGAAGTAAAAAAATGTTGACTGAGAGAAATATGAATTTTGCTGTTCATATGAATCTTGCATTGCTGAAATAGATTCCAAATGATGGAAATTTCTGCAATCGACAAAGAATTGAAAAATCAATTTTTAAGCAACAGGAATCCAATTATGTTGATAAACAACATAAAAATAATGTTGGTTGAAGTTGGTTATAGTTGGGTATTTGATGTTAAGGTTTAGGTGGTGGATGTGCTGGATGTTGGATAAGATGTGGATTGTAGTTGATGTGATTAAGTGGTAGAAGGTTAGAGATAGGGCAGAATTCAACTTATGTTAATCAACTTACTTTGGAATGATGCAACGGAAAAACAAAAAGCCTCTTACCATCCCCCCTCCCATAAAATCTTGGAAACCAGATAACACAAATCAATAATATCTTTTTCATTCCCTTCAATGCTATTCATCACAAAAAGTTTACTTGAGAATTTAATGCGCTTTAAAAATCTCAGGATTGGCTGGGAAAGGAACCAAGGAGCATCATTTCTTCAAAGACATTTAATTCATAGCCACGGGTACAAAAATATTGTTAAAAAGATCCTAAAACCCCAACAGCCTCTCTCATTCCCTCCATAAAAATTACAGACTTCAGACGTAAAAGTTATTTGGTACTGGTGAGACTTTTGGAATAATGATTTTTACATCAAATTAAAACTGAGAAGTTGACAATTTTTCAAAATAAAGGACACTATTTCTCAGGTTTAGGTTTATGCTAATGAATTGGAATAATGCAATGGAAGGAGCAAAAGTTCCTTACAATACCCATATATAAACCAGAGAAAACAAAATATACTTTAGTTCTTACATTCAAAACATTAGTGTATAAGTATTGTGAACTTCTTGGTGCTATATGCTTCAAAAATGCTGTGAAAAACTTGGATTTGCTAAATCAGAACAGATTACAGTAGATATCTTACATGTAAAGGAGAACTTAAAATTTGGAGGCACAATGTTTAAAACAGAATTGTCATTAAATCATTGAATCAGAATTCATATATTTATATGATTGATTGATATAATATATTTCGATAAATAAGAACCTAAATAGCTGATAATCTTTTTGAGGGTCGCAAAAAGAGTCAAGAAAACTGGCAACTCTGGGCATGGACAGAGAGAAGTTTCAACGTAAGTCAACTTTTAACTATCATTTTTTAATCAATAATGCCAGAATGCGAGAGACAGGATAAGGGCAGATAACAGCAGCTGGGTGGCTCTATTTCCGGTATAAGAGCTATGTAAAGACCCCACTTTCAAATGTTTTAGAATGACGCATTATTCTGACTGTGCACTTAATGTTGGCAGAAATGTCTGAATCTATTTTCAAAATCTGCTCTTCCACTTTTGCAAAAGTTCTACTGGACTGTCAAAAACGTTCTTGTAAACTATAAGTGTTCTTGACGATTTTGAATAGCGTTTAGGGCCATGTTGGGCAAATAAACGTCTGTATATGAAAAGTGTTGCATAAACCTCTATCTACTTTTTGAAACCAAATAGAGTTTTCTATTCATCAAAATGAAAACAAAAATCAAGGACAAAAATCATTGTTTGTGTTACCTGCTTTTCATTGAAATAGATGTTATATGGTGAAAATCTCTACAATTGCAAAGTTTTTTTATAAGAAACAGGAATCCAAGAATGTTGATTAACAAAAGATGAATAATGTTGGTAGTAGTTGGTTAAAGTTTGGTATGTGATGAGTTGGTTCAAGTGGTGGATGTGTTGGATGTTGGATAAGATGGGGCTTATGGTGGATGTGGTTAATGGGTAGAAGGTTAGAAATAGAGCAGAATTCAACTTATGCTAATCAACTGCCTTTGGAATGATCTTTTGGCAAAGATAAACAAATTTTCTACAATACTCTACAAAATCAAGAAAAGCAGAGAACACAAATCAGTGATTCATTTTTACTACTTTCAATACGTTTCATTGGAACAGGGTTTATTAAAATGACTTGAGCATTTTTCCATAATACAGGGGCTAGAGAGATTTTCTTCTTTCAATGTTCTTTTATACCCACAAAAAGAAAAACGTCGTAAAACTACCCCAACAGCCTCTATCATTAACCTCGCCTTCTTTTTGTGAAAAGACAAATTTTAAACAAGTTCTTTGGCACCAATGGCACAAAGATTGTTTTTGAAACAGTTAATTTTGCATTAAATAAGAAGGGGATACATTATTTGTTGCCAAAAGAACGTCACAAAATTTTTTAATTAAATTTGTTTAGAATTAGAAATTGATTGGAGTGAACTGAGGACAGAGGCTAACAAGCAAGGCAGCTCACCATATGCCCTGGGGACCTACTGCAGAAGCTATCACTTATGATGCGTGAAATTATAAACAAAAACCCTTTGAAATCAAGCATTGTTTTCATACAGAAAAGATACAACGAAGAAACTGCATTTTGTCTAAATCAAAACACTTCAAAACATGACACTTTTAATGCAACGTGGCCTAACTTTTTTTTGTTTTGATCTTCACAACTTGGCAATTTTGTATGGATCATTTCTGTTCTATTACCCTTTGGTAGTATTTTTGACACGGAATACAGTACATTACGGAATAACATTTTGGAAATGGACCAAACATTACTTACTTTGAACCGTTTGAATTTCTTCGTTCATTGTCATCAAAGTTTGCATCATTTTGCTGGCTTTTAAATTCTGTTTTCAGGTGGAAAAAGTTCGTTGATGCTGAAAGAAGAAGACGAATACATTTTCAAAAAGATTGTGAAGGAAGACACATGAACTATTATATTTAAAAACTGAAGAACTATCTGGTATTTAATAAATATTTTAACTTGTTTCCTTCTTCATTAACATAGCCATTCCCAAGGGTAGAAGCTGGTCACCTGTCTTGTAATTTGCATAAATATTTTCTCAATAAAATCCCCAGTTTTTTAGAACGAATCTTGAGAAAAAGTAGGATGTTTGAGCTCACCATTTTGCTTTTTCTCTACGATTCCGCTACGAAAGTTTTCTTAATTCTACGATTTCAGCCTTTCGCCTCGGCAAAGTAGACATATATTCTAGCTCATTTCTTGGATTTATCGAAAGTAAAACATCTTTGATTCAAAAACAGATCAAAACCAGGTTACATTTTGCCCAGCAAAGTTTCGCCCAGATTTGTTGCCTTTGGCTATGTTTATCACTGTTATTTCTTGTAAGAATGTTTGCTATAATTGTAAATTAAATAGCCTTTGAGACTATTTTGATATGTTGTGTTGGGTATCTTAGTTTCGTGTGGTGTTTCTTTCAAAGTCAAGAAGTTTTTCTTGTTGACCTTTGATTAAAACACCACATTAAATTAAGCCACCCTTCACTTTATCAAATAGTCTCTTGGGCTTTTTTGTAATGGCTTAATCGTTGTAAGGGTTGCAAAAATAAGTCTTAACTTATCTTCACAACTCTTACATCGATTAAGCCAAGTAGAGTAAAACCTATAACTAAATTGTAAGTAGTAGAATTAAAAATCATTGAGGATTAGATTTACAACACTGATTTCTTACCCCCGTCTTTCTGCTGGTCTGCAAACGAGGCTGCTTGAACCGAACCAAAAGGAGGCCCAAACGGCTACAAAAGTGGCCACGTTGATTGGCTAGAATACAAAAGAAATAACAATAGAATGATTCAAAAAATCAAGCCCTCATTGGGCAAAATTGAAATACCTATTGACAGTACTGCTCACTGATTGGCCTGCATTACAAAAGATCTGTTTGAATTTGATTGGATATAAGACAAAAGAAAAATTCAAATACTTCGACCTGATTGGGTAGAATTTCAATAAACAGTTTGAAAAAAGGCAACTTGATTGGTCAATAAACAATTGATTATTTGAAATCCTGGCCCCTGATTGGACAAATTTACAATAGAGTGAGGCCAAAATACTAAATTCTGATTGGTTTATAGACAATAGGCGGCCAGCGGCTACCAAATTTGCTCAAAATTGTAGGTGACGGCTTCTTGCCGCAGCCGCCAAAGGGCTGAAATGGAGCAATCTGATTGGCTTATAACAATAGGCTTATTGTTCTACGTCAGGGTCAGTAGTTCGGAGCCGCCATTTCCTAGCCGCAAGGCCATTTCAATGGAAAACAATGGGAATTCCAGAGTAAGAGGCAAAGACAAAATGAGTTGATTTTTACATGATTTCAGTGTAATAATTGAAATAAAACGATGAAATTATCAATAAATAGATCGTAAATAGCCTAAGAATGGTGCAGAAAATAATAATCCGATAGCAAAAGTGAAAAGAGAATGCAACTTATGATTAAAAAAAACGAGAGACAAATATCCTGGAAAGATTAAGGGTATAATTTTAAAAATGGGAAAATATGAGCTTTCTAGCGGCTAAAGGAATAAGGCACATTGGTATCTTATTGAAAATTTTATGCAATAGTTCAGCGGAAAATTGAGGGGAAATCATTTTATAGCCGATGTGCCTAATAGTAGGGAACTACGAGGAGACAAATGGCAAAAAATCGCCCAGCTTCAGTGCAAGGGTAAAAAAATTGATAGATTGGCTTGTGTTTGAAGGTAAGGTGTCACGTATTTCGATTCAAACTGCAACAAGATGACGCGAAAAATAAATAAGCCAAAAGTAAGGGACCCTGACTGCAAAATTATGGTGGTTCGGTCATGAATGCTCACTCAACTAACCCTAAAAACAGGTTTTTGATCTATGCCATGGCCAAGAGAAAAGGTCGGGAACAGTTGATTGATCATACAAATGTTAATGATCGGTTGATCGACAATCAACAGCCTCAGTCCTCATCAGCCATAAGTGCGGTGTTTGAAGATTTGTGATCAAAACAATCATATCACAAAACTGATATGAAGTGATCAGTGATTTCTAGAACAACCTTATTTTTAGCTATGGCATAGATCATCAACGTAAAATAGGCAACAATTCTATAAAAGTGTTTTAAATTCACGCAAATAAAACACATTTGTTTGCAGCTCCTAAGAAACTAAAACATGGAAAAGTTCTTTTCAGGGTTAGGACAAAAAATATGGAATAATACCACAACAATTCCAAGACCCTGTGGAGAAGAATTGCTTGCAATTAGCAAAAATGATGAAAACATTCTAGTTACCTGCACAAAATAAAAGGCATCCTAACGACAAAATCCGAAAAATTTCAAGGGAGACACCATCTAAAGTTTAAGCAATTTAATGTCAAGGAAACTGCTAAAAACATTTCAAAACGTGGACTGCGCAATGGACGTGGACTGAGGGTTTTCCAGGAACAATCGCCGTATTCACACGTTTTACAAAGCAAGCCAAGTGGTACAATAGAGAGCTTTTGAATAGAGTTTGCAAATTAAATCAGGCTCATGTAAATTAATGCTATGTTTATAAGAAACTGGCTAATAGACATGAGTACTTGGAAGTATCAAATTTCTACAGTCGCTCTCAAAACTCCAAGAGGTACACCTTGATTATTAGAGACTGCAATACTAATTTTTGAAGCCTTCTTAATTTGATATGTAATCACCAATTTGTAAAGAAAATTCTGTCCGTACCCAGTTGCTTATGGTACGTCAAATCTGGTTTCTTATGAAAATTTATGTCATTAAGCAACGTTGAGTATTGTTAATGACTAAATTGTACAAAGCATTGTAAGCCAAGCCTTCTTTCTTATGCATGTGGGCGGTCTTAATTCTGCACTGAAAAATAATAAAAAATGCCGGTAAAAAGTGCCAAAATGTGTTTTTTAATGTAGAATATAATAGGTGCACTAGTTTCATATTATTAATTATAGGATATGTACACTAAAGATAATAAATAGACGCAGAAAAATTGAAATAGAAACACTCGTACTGAAAACACAGCCTCACAAATTTGGTTTGCTTTAAGAGATCAAAATTGTGCTCTCGAAATGAATACCTATTTATTGGTAAAAGGACCAAACTAATGACCAAAAATAAATGATCTTCATCAAATGGAAGAAGCCCAAATATTGGATATCAAGGAATTGAAAATTGTAGTTATTCCTTGTAATTCATCATTTCATCATCATTCATCATCATTTTATTATCAACTTAGTCCAACAAGATGAAATACATTCAGTTAGCAAAAATAGCGTGTTATACAATGTGCACTGCCTCAAAACAGAGATACATAAATTACATGCTTGGATTACTTGGGAGAAAATTAATCGAAAAAGAAAAAATTAAAATAGACAAATATTAAAAGAAAGAGACTCTGAAAGCAACGTATGTGCTGAATGGTGAGAATATCGATCTCTCTCAGCTTTTATAAACGTTTTTCATCTTTTTTTTAAAAATAGGTTGGGAGGGAGCAGAGATTGTTTCTTGGCTTTAAATGGTTCCTTACTGCAGTGCCTCGATAAGATGGAACCAACATCGACTATCAAATGGGAGAACAAGAAAATATGTGGCACAAACAATTCAAATGTAGGGGAAAAGAGGCGCAAAAAAATTTTAATGTCACACTTAAGTTGCCTTCCATTTGTATGGATGTTTTATGACAGAACCAAAGCCTTCGATGACGCCATGCCCCTTCCCTTAACTTTTTCGCTAAGATTTGTTGAAAAAGCACGAATCGAAAATGGTCAAATAATCGATAAATTGTTGAAGTTTGAAATGGTTTCTTGGGTAGAATTTACACATTCCAAAAATTCAAATTTTAAACTGAATTGAATTGGAGCGTTGACATTGGACTAGTTGTATAATGTCCAAGCTAGTTGGATCATTTTCAAAATTCAAAAGATATGACAATACAAAAAAATGTGAGTCTCTTAACAGTATGGTGCATAAAACATGTACATTACAGAGAATCTGCATGGCATCAAAAGTAATCGGATTTACATTTAGCTCAAAAAGCAAAGTGATAACTACTTAAATTGGCAATCTTAACCATGAAGGGGGGAGGGTTAAAACTAGGGATCCCCGTATCATTCAGGAGTCAAAAAGTTCAATGTAAAAAGTAAAGTAGAGAAAAAAGGGCAGGCTTGCTACCGAATTCTCGAAGAATACTGGCAAAGATGTATAAATAATGGAGACAAGGAAAATAGCAAAGCAGCAGGACCATACAGAAATTTGAGTTTCTAATAATTAGAATATATTCATATATTTTATATTTAAAAATGCTCTAGAAGTTGCATCAAAAGTTTTCTTGGGCTTGCTTAAATCATGGCTAGACAAAGAACTCAAAGTCTGTTTTTATTTCTCTCTCGAGTGAGACTCGCAGCAAATCCTAAATAATTGCAAAAACATATTCTTATTAGGGGAAAAAAGTTTCAACTGATCTTTGCAATGACATAAAGGATCTATTAGATTTTGTTAAAAAGCCTGGGTATCAAAAAAGCAGCTCCATATAAAAACCTCTATGTCTACTGCTAAGTTTTTCTTCAATGACGTCAGACAGCCTTGTTTTGAAGCTTGCGGGTCGTGCGAGAGTCAATTATGATGTAAGCATTCATGATTTACAGAAGGATAATCTCTGCTGCTTTTAGCCCCAACCCCCTCCCACTTCATATGTTTCTATATAAAAGTTCAATGAAAATGGTCGAGAGCATCATTTATCAGCTTTTATGAGACGGACATAATGTATGTTGATGATTCCTTTAATTAAGTTATACGTTGCCATGTCGTTAGTTATCTTAAACTATATATTTTGATAAAGATAAATAATTTAAAGAGCATTACACTTAAATTGTTTCTACGGTCTTATCTGTGATGCAAGAAAGATAGGGCATTGAAGTTACAGTGCCAAAATTTAGAAACACTTTATATTCATTGTGGATGATTCTTGTAATTTATTTACACGGTTGTTATGTTGCTAGTAAACTTGCACTAATTTATTTTTATGGAGGTAAATGCTGCTTGGAATAAGTGGTTGCAAGGTCTTATCAATGATGTAAGAAACCTGAATATGGGGCATTGAGATTATATGCAAAAATTTGGAGACAATTTTATGTATATTGGTGATTCTTATGATCAAGGTTCATTGTGGCTACAAGACTTAATTACCAAAATTGGTTGTAGCGTCTTGTCAATGATGAAAGAAAAGGGAAGACAGAGCGTTGACGTTGCAGCAAAAACATTTGGAAACACTTTTAATTTATATCGATTATTCTCAAACTTAAATTACATTGCTGCTAAAGTCACCAAAACTGGTTTAGAGAGAAAAGATAAAAAAACTGGGTTTGAAAGAGACTTTCACCTTCCTCAATGCTACAAACAAAAATAAGAATTTAAAGAAGTTGGCTCCAGCTAGAGCAAAACTGAAAAGTAATGATATAAAAGAAAATTCATGAATATGTTTGTCCTCTGGCCTTTAAGTTGCAGTTAGAGGTGTTCTAATTGTCACAAAAGCAATGATCTATGGTCATGGATACAGATTGAGATTGCAGCGCCAGTGGAGAATATAGAAGTGATAACAGAAGAAAATTCGAAGTGTCAAAAATCTCACAAGGGCGACAAATGTTGAATGCTTTGCCTAAAATAATAAAACTTGCCGAAATATTCAAACGTTTAAGAGGCTTAAAAACAATTGGACGGGCCAACATGTAGCTGTAATGTACGTAGTTGAAAACTCAAAATGAAGCAGTTGATTTCATGCGTCTATTTGATTTAGATCAGTTTCTTTAGAAGCCAGTAAAAATTTCAGATTAAGAGAGGCAGCAATTGTTAAGCTAGATAATTATCAGGTAGCAGAGAAAATTTTTGCTGTCGTATCTGTGACAGTACCAAACGTTTTATGAAGAATTTTCCATATAACAAGATTTTGAAAAAGGTTTTGCTAGGCAGTGGATGTTTCATGACTGTGATAGGAGGTTGAAAGAGGTGGAATGTGTATGGTCAACTACATTCGCTAGAAGAAGCAAAAATTCAGAAATTGTATCGAAGCATTTCACACAATTCATGCAACACCTCGATTCCACTGTCTTCTTCAATGTAATCAATAAATTCAGGATTCAGGATTCAGGACTGAGTGAATGTAATCAAACACATTAGCCAAATCAGGCAAAAATTCGGAAATAATGTTGAAGCATTTCTTAAAATTTATGCAACATCCCTTGAATAATATTATTATAAATGTCATCAAACACACTAGCCAAACAAATAAAAAAAGTTTAGAAATTATTTTGATACATTTCATACAATTCATGCAATTGGTCGATCAATGCAAACTGGCTTCAGTAAAAGTGTATCTAGAAAAATGCCTTTACCAATGAACAATATTCTATTTTTATATGCAAGATTTATTTTTGAATGGGTTTTGAGAGGAAAATTTTGCTAATTTTCCAGTAGTTTATTTGATGGTACGGTTGTAGACTAAGTATTATCATTCTTTGAAGGAATAATATATTTGCAAAAAAACTTCCTTCAATAATTTTAAATAAATGAAAAATATTTCTTTTTAGACATATTGCAATTAAGCCACGAATATCATAAATTTTATATCTTTATCTTTAGCAACAAATGCGAATCGTTTCTTTATGCGAATCTTTTCTTTTCTTTTCTTCAACACAAACACTACCTCATCCACTTATATCATGTTCTGTTGTAGAACTAAGCATCGAAAAACCCAGAGCAACTTCATTTTAAACTCTTTTCATTCTTTTCTCAGTGTGATCGCTATACACTTGTTATATACTTCTATACAATAAGCACAAACTAGTCAATTACAAGATACCTTTTCTAATTGTGAGATTTTTAATTGTACTTTTGATTGAATATCGATGGAAATTTTCAATTAAACTTCTTTAAAACTCATTCCTTTATCTAACTTGCATTTGAGATGTCCCCTATTTACTTATCATTAACGAATACTTCCATTCCCAACAAAAAATGAAAACATAAAACATTATGAAAAATCACTTACATAATAAAATCAATGTTCAGTTTAAAGATCTTTTTTCTCAATGTTTCTGATTTAAACGGTTTGCTACTTATCCAGAAATGAGAATTCCTCTTGCATCTCCAGACATTTCATCCGTCTTTCATATTGGAGACTATCAAAAACATTTTTGCCACCAAATCTTCACTTATAACATCTAAAATGAAAAGATGAATAATACAAAATATCTTTCAAGCAAACAACACAAAAAATCAATTAAATTTAGGTTTTACATCTGAATTACACTCAAATATTTCTTCTTTTTTCCTTAATAAATTTACTTTCATCTTGGTTTCTTTTTTCAGTACCCATTTTATTCAAATAGGGATAAAGGAAATATCCACCACTTAAATATTTAATTCAACGTTCATGGGGACTCCTTCGAAGGAAATTTCTCTTAAATGTGTTTATTTTGTTGCAATATTCCTGTTGGAATAAAACTGTATTTCCGTTACATAAATAGTAGTTTGTATTGTTCTTTGTTTTTGTTAGCTGCAGGAGAGAAATACTTGATCAAAACAGAAGTGGTTTCTTGTCTTGTAGTGTGGGACAATTAGTTGTCTGGGAATAAATGATTTTAAAAATTTATCCGAATCAATTCTACTGTTGTTGTTATAGATGCTGCAGTTATTCCTTCGTCTAGGAAAAACAGTTTTCTTTAAAATGTTCCTGTGATTTGATTCGAGATACAGTGTCTTTATCTGGATGATACTAACAGGAAGATGACGCATAAAAGGCAAATCGATGTGCATCTACTTGCAAAATTATCCAAGATATCTCTTTGAGTTGGTCTATAGGCTAGTCTAGCTTTCATTAAAACTTTTGATAAGATCCTTGGCAGGGGCGGCGCAGCAAAAATAAAATTCCCTGGAAAGTTCTCCAAAAGGGGCCAGTCAAATATGTTATTAAACGGCGCTTTGAACAACTTGGAATTTTCATCAAAACTAGTTGAAAATTAGGAGCATTCACTTGCACTGCAACTTCCGAAAATTGACTGCAAAACAATAGACCCATTGTTTAAAGAATAATAGCTTATTGTTGAATCTATTGTTTAAAGCAGGTCAACTTTCCGAAAAATGGTAATGGTAAAGCGCGCTGCCCCCCATTGGCTTCGGCCTTGCCTTATATCAAATGTTATGGAGATAATGCTTGGTATTAACATTTTTCGTTTTTTATATATATTGCTCATTATCATCAAATTAATTACAAGAAACATGTGCACCAACTATTTCATATTTTGCATGAAAAACAAACCATGGCCTGGCCTATTGATATAACAGACGATCCGTTCAAAATGAATCATTGTTCATTGTCTATATTTTAGTTTTACATTTCTGTAAGCCGGCCATACACAAGGTACCATCTAGTGAGATTTGTATTAGTAAGACTAAATGTTATCTAAAAATGAAATTTGAATTGAATTCTTTAAATACTTTTTTGCATTTGGTTACCATGGCAAAATAATTTGAAAAAATTTTGATAAATGAATTGATGGGAAGTTCATTACAACATTGAAACATCTGAATATGACAATGTTCAAAATAGTCCAGTGGCGGACACTTGAGGGGGGAAGGGAGGGGCGCGAGGGGGGGGGGGCAGTGGCCCCCAATATTTTGGAAGACAATAGTCTTTTGTTCTAAAACAACAGAAATGTGTGATGTCATCTTTTCAAAACAATAGGCTTGGCCCCCCCAATATTTGGCCAAGTGTCCAACACTACAATAGTCCACAGGCTCAATCATGTAAGATAGGCTGAAAAATGATATCAAATTCATCATAATTTTGGCGCTTGTTTGAACCCTTGTAGTGAAAATTAGAAAGCAAAACAGCCAGATCCCCCTGACTTCTGTAGCATATCTGGGTTCGACAGAGTTAACTCGGAGAGACGACAAACGTCATGTCAGCAAAGCGTATTTATATTTCAAAGTAGAAAGTAAAACTAAAACTATTGCCCACGAAACGGTCACGAGGTACAACAATGAATTGCCTACATAAATTATACGTGCAATCCAACATAAAGACATAACTAGAACATTAAACGGAACTGCGACAAAACACGAACACACACATATATAAGCATGAAATGACTATTACGTCATTACTATCATTATACAATTGCTACACTTCCAGTGATGACAAGCCACAAGAAAACGTTGAGATGCCTCAAAACTTAAAACTTATCATTTAAATATATGCTAACTTACTTTCAAAGCAAACTAACTTTCCAATTCTCACGACAATTATTAAAACATCTATGAAATCTGGCATTCTTGTTGAATTCATCAATGCTTTACTTTGATACTTTGATGATAATTAAAATTGTGTAATCTTAATGGTTTACAAAAAGTAACAAAATTAAAAGGGAATGGGCTTAGATGTGTAATGAACACTGGAATGGCATTTATTTTTTCAATTTCTTATTTGCACAAGCCTCATTTGTTTTCACCTTACTTCTGTTTTTTTTTTCCAATTATAATCTTTCCAGACTTCTGTTTACTTACTTCAACCACACAATTACTTTCCATTTGTTCTCCTTTCATTGTATATAACTCCAATTAATCGCACTTAACAACTTTTCAAGTTTGACAACAGCAAATATCTAAGTTGGTTTTGAGTAAGTAGCCAGAATATCAAAGAAGAATCTTTTAGTTTTCTTCCATTCTCAAGTTCTCAAGCCTGAGATCAACAGAACTGAAATTTCTTCCATTTTATTATTATTTTGGATAGTATTTTAAGACTCAGAGAGACAAATTGTTGTATTTCTTGTGTTATAGGAAAGAAAATTGTACGATCCTTAGCCATTTTGAGGCCCCAGAAAATGTGAAATCCCTGAAGCTTCTAGGGGCTCTGCCTCCTGGACCCCCACATGGACCCGGCCTTGGTCCATAGGATGCCCTTAGACCCTCCAGTCCACAACCTTTGATCTTTCCCCAAACTCTTCACCACCCCCCTCTAAATTTCTAGATCCGCTACTGGAAACACACCACAAATGGTACCAATGAGTCAGACAATAACTCATCAAACTTGGTTTTTATTTATGTTCATTATTTTTATAGGTGTTAAATTCATTACTAAGCAATAAATACTATTTAATGTATTTGAAGATCTTTTATCTCATCTCACTCACAAACTTTCATTTTAATACACTGCATCATCACAAACTTATTCTTAAATCCAAATCTAAAAAGGTTCACTACAGATGAAGGCATTGCCTGTCTTTCTTTATTCGGCTATGCCCTTTACAAAATTCCCCTTCCTATGCCAATGGTTTCTCTCTTCCTTCATTGGCATTTTCATGTTGCTGTTTATACTATTCATACTAAGACATTATATTGAACATGTTTTTCTCCAAATTCTATCTATTTGTTAAAAGTTGACATTCTATTTATTTTTAATTTTTGTGGAATAATCATAGTGTTGTACCGTACTGTCATGAATCTTTTCTGGCCCAGGCCTGGCTGGGTAATTTTTATGAAAGCGAGTATTTCAAATGCTTCAACAGAACTTAAAGCTCCTTGCCTGTTCAGGATTTAAATCAAGTCCAGTCAATTCTGGTAAGCATAGTCTTCTTCATTCAGTAAATTTTTCTTAATTTAAAAGTAAATAAAGATTCATACCTTTATTGTGACATCCTCCACAGCATTGCCGCCATTTTTTTAAAACAGATCTCCGAGCATAAATTATTGTCAATTCAGCACAATCCTGCACAAATTATTGTCAACGCCCCATTAGGACCCAGACCAGACTAGTCATCAACTGACTTCATTGATTTTAGTAATCGGCGTGAAGTTTTGATATTTCAACAGGGTTGATTCACAGAAGATGTGATTTTAATAAATTGGTCCAAGTTCAATAATCCTACAAAGCCTCTTCTGCGCACTGTTTGTCCCCCTAGAATCTCTTTCCCCCGAAAATCCTTTACAGGGAAATGGGCCCCTCGCTCCTCACCCTGCCCTTACACCTATGTCTAAACTCTAGAGGTTACGGCTATGCACATGAATCATGGTTGGTGCATTTCACCGCTAGTGACAACAGACAAAAATTATTTACATGCGGGAGCATATCCGTACTTTACACATTTAAGCCAATAAAAATTCCCTTTTGGATCATGTATTTAGGTGTATATCCAATAACAAGATTGACATGTGCACCATGAAGATTTTGCATTGTGCATCATTAAAACGGTCCAAATGTTCCTCTTTCGTTTACAGCTTCCTTTGTCGCTAGCGATAAAAATTTCCTTTCTGAAACTGACACGTCTTCAGCAATGGCTCCAAGGTAACAAATGTTCTCGAAACGTAATTAAAATTCAAGCGATGGTCGTAGGCCAAAAACGAACAGAAGTTGTCCAGCCATTTGCAGATCAAAATACACGTTAAATGGCAAGAAGCGCTTGTTCTTGACCAATCGGTAATCACTAACTGTTCTGTTTAAAGGAAGTAGAGAACGTTCTTTTTGCTTAAAGTGCTTTGAGTGTAGAATGTGCTCTCAGAAGAGGCCTTTTCCTACGTTCAAAAAGGCAAATTCATCTCTATAGAAATAATACTATGAATGAAGTCTGATTGCAAAATATAATTGATTCTACAAAGTGACCAAACTGTTCAACGGATATTTCATGAAACATTGTTGCAAACAAAATGAATTTATGCAAAACTCAGAAATGGACTAGTCATTGTTTATTTAATAGCTCAAAGCATAATGATTTACTTTCACGGATCAACAGAAGCTTGTCTAAAAGGGCTTCACATTTAAATGTAATTTCAATCTCTTTTTCTTTCAGACTACAGCACTTTCCTTTTCCAACACATCTTATAGTATCATATTATGGCCAAACCTTTACAATATTATTAGTTTAGAGAGACCAAATTCTCAAATTAGAGAGAGCCTTTCTCATATAATGCTTGCTGCAGCGCAATTAAAAAAGGTTCAATTAGACGTCAGATGATGGCCTATTTAGCTCCATAATCAATAGTGTGCATCATATGAACAGAATTATAACTCATTTGACGTAAGAATTCTTTTGATTGATAAAGTAACTGATATCAGATCAGTTCAAAAGGCCTACATCATCTGATCTTTGCAGATCGATTTTATCTACTCTCGGAAAATAACAAACTCAACCAAACTTTTCAAAATGGGAAACATTATTTCTTTACAAAGACGACGTAGAGGTTAGTAAAATCATTTCATTCTATTTTTCTAATCATTTATTTTCCAATTTTGGTGATTGCGTTCTTTTTTCGTTTCCTGTGTTCTATTTTCCCTTCACCAAGACCACCTCCTCCTTTCTTCCTTTATCTTTTATTCACTTTGCTTTTCACTGTTACTTACTTTTAGATTTGACTGTATCTTTACCCTTAATTTTACTCGTTATTTACTTTAGGGTCACGTCGCCCTAAGTGGAACGATTTTAAGGACTCGGTTCTCATTTGCACAATTGAACATAGTAATAAAAACAACAAGCCTTCAAAATATTTCTTATTCTATGGTCATAATATTTGCATAGAGGCAGACTTATCAGTTCGATCTTCTTTCTGTGAGAACAAAATTACTATGCCCTCCTATTCCTTTTCGAAATGATAGGCCGTCGCCCTACTTGGGACGGTATTAAAAGAAGGAGAAAGTTTCGTAAATCAAAAGGATTCACAAGAATCCTTTTGCAAAAACGGAGAATTACACCTGCCAGAGACTTTTCTAATTCTGGAAACTTTTTGAAACATTGCTGCTGGACCTGACTGCTATGTTTGCTGAACGCGCCGGAGGATAAATTTTTCTTCTCATACAATGGTCTCAAGCCGGTGCTACTGAGTTTCGAACAAAGTGCATGGACTTTCCGCAACCGTTCCACTTAGGGCGACACGAGGCTACTCATATCGGTCTTGAGAAAAGGCCTCCAAGGAACAAGGCAGGGCACAAAATCAATCGACTTTTTTTGACTTTTATTTACCTGAGGGTCGAAGAATATGCTGCCGTTGTTATTTTTAATGTACTCAAAGCGACTCGCAAAAAAATGAAAAAGAAAGTTGAGGTGCGGTGGAAAGAACGGAGAGGAAAACACAAGCTCTTACCACTCTATAATGCTTCTAACATTTAAATTCCGTTTACAACCAACACTTGTCTTGGTAAAGCAATAAAAATTAACCAACACACAAAATATGGCGTCAGCAACACATTTTCGCGCGTTTTCAACAAATTAAGGTGACTCTGAATCCTTAAAATAGTCATTACAATAAGCGCGTAAGATTTTCTTGCAATGAGACGCCGTCCCACTTAGGGCGACGTGACCCTACCTGAGGGTCAAAGAATATGCTGCCGTTGTTATTTTTAATGTACCCAAAGCGAATCGCAAAAAAATGAAAAAGAAAGTTGAGGTGCGGTGGAAAGAACGGAGAGGAAAACACAAGCTCTTACCACTCTATAATGCTTCTAACATTTAAATTCCGTTTACAACCAACACTTGTCTTGGTAAAGCAATAAAAATTAACCAACACACAAAATATGGCGTCAGCAACACATTTTCGCGCGTTTTCAAAAAATTAAGGTGACTCTGAATCCTTAAAATAGTCATTACAATAAGCGCGTAGGATTTTGTTGCAATGAGACGCCGTCCCACTTAGGGCGACGTGACCCTACTTTACTTTACTTTACTTTACTTTACTTTACTTTACTTTACTTTACTTTACTTTACTTTACTTTACTTTACTTTACTTTACTTTACTTTACTTTACTTTACTTTACTTTACTTTACTTTACTTTACTTTACTTTACTTTACTTTACTTTACTTTACTTTACTTTACTTTACTTTACTTTACTTTACTTTACTTTACTTTACTTTACTTTACTTTACTTTATTTCAGCTGAAAAACACCGCATGAGAGAACAAATCAACGAACTATCTGTTTTGCTGTACGCTTTACAGCAAGAATTGGCTTGCCAAAAAACCAAATCGGATGAGAAAGACAAGCAAATAGAAGAAGCTGCAAAAGAACATCACAAGGAGATCCGAACATGCAACGAAAGGATAGCAGTGATTCGAGAAATAATGGACAGGACATTTGGCAAACTCGATAATGATCTTCAAAATTATAAAGCAAGGGTAGAACAGCTGAGGGTTAGCTTTGAGGAAGATAAAAGGCACTTTCACAAACTTGTTGACGCTCAGGTATTACCTTTCTATTGCATTTAAAGATGGATAATTGACATTATTGAGACGACACGTTAACTAAATTAAGATTTGTGACAAACTGATTAATTTATTTGACAAGAAAGGGTATGTAAATTGAACTAAATAGTTCATGCTCTCTTCACCTTAACAAAGCAACAAAGGAAATTGTGTACAAATTACAGATCGGTCTTGCGCAACTTAATAGCTTTAGCAGATGCCAATTGTGTGCCAGTCAATTCTGGATAAAAGTGGGGGCCATTGACCCTATGGCCACCCTAAAATCGGAAACCCTGCTTTCAGCTGGCAATAAGGGAATAGACACCACTAGAAAAATACAGAACCCAAAGAAAGTTAACAAGGATTAGCGTTCTAGATTAGTGGACTTTTCTTTCTTTCTCCACTTTAAATCAGCGCCTTGTACCGGGTAGTTAAGTTAAGCTGAACTAATTTAGAATTGATTAGGAGTCAGGTCTAACCAATAATTAAAAAAGGTTATGATCCATATTGACTAGGCTTTTGTATAATTCCTTCATTTTCACGATAGGAGAATTGCAGCAAGGAGTTGGAAAAGACTTTGAAGAGTCTTCAAGAAGAGACAGTTTCTTACGACCAGTTTAAATCCCTGATGACATCATTCGAAAGACTGAAGAACAGCGTTGATAATGAAAAGGAAGCAGTACCATTATCTGTGAGGAAGTTTTTGAAAGACCGAGCAACAGATTGGGAGAAGGAAATTCTGGAGATGGCAGAAAAATTCCAAGAAACTCGTGGTTTTATGATGGAGCTCATAACACTTGACTTGGGTCATGAGGTAATTTGTTGCATATACTTTTTCTAATACACGAACACTTTTGTAAGAGAACGAGCCTCAAAATCAAGGCCGTAGTGGGGTGAGGGGCTGTGACACCCCCAGGTAAAAATTTGTTGTTTAAGAACAAGGCATTTTTGGCAATGGAGGAGTATTCTGTTGGCAAATTTGGCTAACTTGTCGGATTATACACCAATTTTGTCGGCAGATTGCCCGGATCCAAATTGATTGAAATTAGAAAAAATTAAGAACAAGCTGGAGCTGAAGCACTGTTGACAAAAATGCATACGCTTTCAGACAATATATTGACATAGACTGTAATTTCCTTGTTAGCACGAGAAGAATTGACACATTTGCCATTTTCCCTCTTCGAATTTCGGTACTAAAACTATTTAATGTGTTTATTCTTGTAGTATTTATAATAGTTTATGAATTTTTTCTTCAAAAAAGTAATTGAGCTTCACTTAAATGATTTATGAACAAATTAAGAACAATTTAGACTCAAAATTCTGGGGAAATTAGGAACAGACAGACAGAATCTAAATTTTACCACTTTTTTTCTATGAAGTCAATACAAAAATTTACAATTTACGAAATTACCTACGACTACGAACAAGCTACCTTACAATACTAGGAAAAGATACCAAGGGAAGCAAAATATCATGACTACTTCAAGGCCATTCACATAAAGAATATTCATCTAAAATACGACTTAAGATACAATACGAAAAGCCACATATGGTCAAAGGAACAGAGAAAACGACGAGACTCAACAACATGGGACTTCACTTTCGAAAATGAGCTTGGCTTGGATTACTACTTCATATATAAAAAGGAGTATATTTGAACCAAATTCTTTCGACCAAGATTTTTCAACTGAAATATAGGGCATTTACATTGTAAACAGACTGCTTAAGCTACTTACAAGCCTAAACAATTCTTAGATGTGCCAGTTGACTTTCATCTTCATCGCAGCTTCAATCACCCTAAACGTTCTGATTACCGTATGTATCTATAGGTTTCACGTGAATTTCGATCCCTTGCTACTCTTTTACACTGAGGCTTGCGCTGTTCTCTTAGCGCTGATTGAGACTATAACCCAATAAGATAAGCTACTCTTTATAGTAACGTTTATAGTATCCACTGTCTATAGTTACCGATTATGGTAACTTGCAATGGCGCATCTAGAAACTTAGAGGGGGGGTTTCCAGATTTAGATATTCTTCAATAGTCTGGTGAAGAGTTTGGGGAAAGACCGTAGGTTATGGACTGTGGGGTCTAAGGGACTCTAAGGTCCAAGTTGGGGTCCTGGTGGGGGTCTAGGGGGCAGAGCCCCCGGAAGCTTCAGAGATTTCACATTTTTTGGAGCCTGAAAATGGCTATGGATCGAACAATTTTTTTTCCGTATTGCATTAAAACACAAAAAATACAACAGTTTGTCTCTCTGAGTCTTAAAATACTACCCAAAATAATAGTAAAATGGCAAAGGGGGGTTCTGGAAACCAGGAACTCCACCCTGAATCCGCCCCTGACTTGATAAGTATCCTTTAAAGTCATTGCCTTTAGCTATTGTTCATAGTTCTTGTTTATAGTGGCCTGGTGATAGTCACCGTTGCAGTATGGTTGATAATACCAAAGCCAATGTCTCTATTCCACGATATTCTCAAATTTTGATTTAGTTCTTATGTTTGCCACTGCATGTTTCCATTTTAATGCACAAAGAGACTCAGTAAGAATGTTAAATTGTTCTAGATACAAGACAGAGCTTATAAGAAAGGCCTTTTGCTATACAGCTCTCAGTATGATAAGCCCACAGAAATATTTAGGCTAAAAACAAATCGACTCAAAATACAATTAATACGTAGCTATCGAACTAAAGAATGGCTTGCTAAAAAACAGCCTTAATAGGAAAGTGTTCTTTATACCTATAGAAGTTCAATATGTATTTTAGTTTAGATTTAAATCTCAATATGTAAATTATTTGATACTTTATGCATATCAATATTCAAAGACACGAAAAAAAAATCGTTTAAATTAAAAGTGTATGATGTATATAAAAAAGTATTTTTACAGATAAGGTGTGTATTAAATTCTTTTTCTAGCGTGATATCGTTGGAATGAAATATCGCCTAGAAAAGCTAGAAGAGTGTGCTAGTCGCACAAGCGGAAGCCAAAGATCTTCTGGAGAATTCCTCCCTAACCCATCTTTGCCAGAAATCGAGCGTCTAAAATCAGTCACTTCTGAGGCACCGAGCATTAAAAGTAAAGAATCCAAGGCAGAAACACCAGAGATTGAAAACTATCAATTAAAGATGTCAAAAATTAGTGCTGTCATGAAAAGGATGAAAGATGAACTACATAAGGCTTAATATTTTAATGTCTGAAACGTTTTAAAACTATCATGGCTTTGCATTTGAGTAATATTATTGACAAAAAAAGTTGAATGGATGTAAAGATGAGTTTAAGGTTAACATGATCACATTGTGTAAATAAAAATTAAATTTTTAAAAAATGAAATAAAATATATATTGTGTGGATGATAATCAAAAATATACATTAACTCTTGTCTCTTCGTTGCTGCATATTCTTAAAAAGCAAGGCCAAGCCTTCAATATTTAATTGTCCTAATAGGAGAAGGTGCAGAATACAAGGCCAAAGTAGACGTCTGCTGGTTCCTGTGATCTACAATTCTACATGTATCAAATAAACGGATGGCTTATCGTGTAATTGGGGCATCATCATTTAATAAGAGCATTTGGTTACTATATCTGCTACACGTTCTTTTTATAAGGTACCTAGGTCAAGGCTAAATTCTTTTAGTTCCTTATTTTTAGATCTTTTATTACTACATTTTGGTACCAAACGTAGGTGTCACTCCATGGCCCGTGTTGAAGGGTGATGGCACGTTTACCCTGCAAAAATCGCTTTTTGCCCTTCACAATTGCAATAAATGCCAATTTTTGTAGCTCAAACCTGTTCTGCAGTGCCTTATTTTGCCCTGCAAGACGACGAAGTTGGGGGGGCTGAGCCACCCCCTGCCATCTCAAGTGACGCCCCCTGGTACCAAAGGTTTCTTCATTGTTCCTCAATTTCATCTCAAATAGCACAGGCGCAAGAGAACAGTTAAATTAGCTATTTTGTACTATGAATTTTGGCTTAAGATGGCAAAAACACAAAGAATGTAAGAGAAATGTTTTAAACGTGCAAAAGTACAATGACAGTCGAGAAGTAACATGTCTACACCTTCGTATAGGGCTTTAAATTCCCAAAGCCTGCTGCTGAACCACATCACGTGTCTAGTATGCCATTCATCCAGGGTGCCAATAGTAGGGTATAGAAAAAGCTTAGTTACCTCGAGTATTGCAGCAATTGCACAGCATAGCACTAGCCTCAATGCTTAAAAGATATTGAAGAATTCATTCTAAAAAGATGCAGTCAATTGTTCAGAATATCGATATGATTCAAATGCTCTTGCTAGTACAAGTGCAGTAAAACATCTATTACTTTGGTCCATTTCATTTTTAGCTTTTTCATTCCATCTACACAGTATATACTTAAATATCATATACTTAAATTGTTTCCCAAACTGCCTTGTGCAAAGAAAAAGATAACGCCTAAAATAAACAATCTAGAAATAACAATTATAAAGAATTATTGCAACAATCGGCAGGAATAATAATGTTTTCCAAGGTCTGGAGTTTTCTAGACAGGATTTGATTTGTTTGAAATTTTTCGTTAATTTTGAGCACATTTACGTAGAAACGGGACACGTAGATCGGTTTAGGGGCCCGGAAGCACAATCATATCATTGACCAATCAGAATACAGTATAAACGTGCGTCATTGGATTGGGGTTTTACAGTAACAGGAAATTGTATCTATAGGCTACTATAATTATTCAATACCTTTAAGGCAATGTAAAGTCCTGGAGTTCTAAGGCATATCCGGATCTTGTATTAGATACGAGGCTTAAAAGCTGCACGGCTAAGATGACAAACTCATAAGAAAGCAGTTGACGTATTTAGAGCTACCGACAAAAAGAACAGGAAATGAACATTTATATTCAACTCCTTTAAACAATAAATGCTATCCATGCTGGCTCCGCGTAGTTGCTGGTCTCGACAAAATTCGACACTTAAAGCATTAGATCTTAATTTTCGTCAAAATAACCAAAAAATTTTAAGAATCTTCCAAAAATGTGATGGAATGTTGCGTGTGACTGTGTCAATAAACTAAAAGAGTGTCCCGAATAAATACAAATAAATACATGAGGTCTGGCAGATCTGTACCATCTACTACAACTGATTTCTTCATAGGTAGAAAATAACCTTTCATTTATTGTTCTATGTTTTCAGCCGAACAATTTCAAACCAATGTCACTTTCTCTCCCTCCCAAACCAAAGTTGGTTTGAAAGGGTAATACCTTGCTTATAATTTGCAACTGATTTTGGCTATAGAAAGGCCATGAAATTCGTTTTAAACAGCATTGTTTTTAGGGGAAAAGAGAGGATAGCTGCAGATACAATTCCGACATTTTTGTCGGTATCCCAAGTCAGGGATTGTATTGTAGTTAAATGCAACCTTAAGTTAGTCATTGGCAGGGGTGGCCTCAAGATTCGCCCGAGGGGAGCTAGGTTTCCCAAGAGGGGGCTATATAACCCACTACATAAGAATACAATTTTCTGTTAAAAGTTCCCAGGCAGGCATAAAATTCTCTCCTGACAGGTGATAACAGCCCCCTCTGCCCCCCCCCCCCCCAGAATTGCTCAACGGCCTTGGATAACTTATTTGGGTGTGGCTTGAAGTTAGGGCGTTGTCACAAGGATTACCAAGCTTCCTAATTCATTTACCATAGTAGGTTAACAAAATAACAAACTAATCTTGCATTTACTTCGCAATTTAGATGTAACTATTTGTACAAACCTGTCCCACGATAACCTTTCCAATTTCTATTACTTGCAAGAATGTTTTATTTATTTTCTCCGAATGTGGAAAGCGATTTCCAGGGGCCCTATTTCGTCAAAAATTGGCCCTTTTGGACGAATTTTCAAGGGGCCCACCGGCCGATGGACCGGTGGGTCAGTCCGTCACTGAATTTGATAATCACTCAATTTGATTGTGATGTGATTTGATTCAAATTGTGCCATATAAAATGCTATAAAAGGCAACTAGCCTACATTACAAAGAAGTAAAAACGGAAATCCTGAATGATTGCTTTACCTTAGTTTTTCTGTTGCGTCGAATTAATGAGACCCATTCGGCAATTCCTTCATTGATACAAAAGAAATCTGCCATTTTTACAGACCAATGCTCATCAAAGCGGTACCCCAAACATCCAATACTAAAGATGCCCAGCAGAAAGTCGAACACGGCACACATTTCATTTGTCGACTATTTCTAAATAAGTTTTTCTAAATAGTTTCCGGGCAATAAGTTTTTGATTTATCTTCCTTGTAGATGGCAGCTAAAAGCAGAGGTTTGTATCTTCAAGGGGATTATGGGGGCGTGACACCCTTTCCCTCCAACCTTTGTATAAGCCGTTGCGTTGGTGAAAATAAAATAGGTCGGAAAAATGATCATTTGTTTCGACAAAAACACGTTGGCTGATTGCAATATAAATTGTTCGGTAACAAGTAAAAAGGTTCGCCAAAGATATTTTGGTCAGTGAATTTCAAGTTATCATTCTTAGTTTGAATGAACACACTTTGGTCGTTAAAATGCAACGACTTGCATATTTGTAGCTAAATTCGAAGCTACACTCCCACTCAAAAAGGTCAAGGCCCTAAAAATAAAGAAAAATGCGGCAAAATGGGAATTCGACTTTTGATAGAAGAGACCTTTCACTCATATTGATGAGACATAGAAATAAGAAATTTGAAGCGTATGAACTCTATGTCTACAAATGTTATGTACATTATAATTGTTGCTTGTAATAGCTTGTCTAACAACTGGAGTCAGGTATTACACAAAAAGGGGTTTTTAAGTATAAAATACAATAAAAAATTTCATAATGTTCCTATCCGTGTGTTCACGAAAACTTAAAATGAGTTTAATCATTTGTTTCACAGAATGAATTTGCATAATGCACTTCTTATACATAAATGCAATAGTTTGTTTATCAATATGCTTTCTGAACAGCTGTTAATGCTTTAGCACAAAGAGGGTCTAATTTACCATCACCACCTTGAAAATACAAACAGGAAATTAATAACTAGCATAACAGCTGCTATGAAGTTAATATCATGGTGCATAATTTCAATATCAACTCAAGAATGGTCATACTTCCTATATGGTAATATCTGTAAACCTCAAATAACAAAATTCTCATGCAATGGCACCTTCAAGGCACAAGAAGTATGTCAAAGCTGGAGGCAGGGGAGGGATGGGTGCTTATACCAGGAGGGACAATTGCCCTTGCTTTCATCTGAAAAAAGCAAACTCTTTTTATTGTGCTATTTTGGCCCTTGTTTTTGCAGTCTTACCCCAATGCAACGGGCACCCCTCAAGCAGGGGAAAAAGAGAAGGTAATGATTTCTCTAGGAGGGGACCAGTTTCCTAAGTTCTAACAAGTGTGCTTCAAAGACAAGCTGTGCATCTCAGTATAAAAGAAGTGATGAATCAGTTAAAGCAGTTTATTCTTAACTTTAAAAAATTAGCAAAATTCAAATATAGTTATCATTACATCATGGTAAACAGCCATCAAATGATTATAAGATTTACTTTTCCACTTTGTTTATTTATCAAAAATTTAAGTTGTTTCATTTTCAATAGAGGCCCTTGAAAATCAGCATTTCAGCTGAGTAAAAAAATGAATTAATGTTGTTTAGAATAAATAAGTGGAAACATGAGACTGAAATGCAATTACTTCAATGAATAAACAGTTGTTATAAGGAAGTAAAATGTTAAGCCACAAGGTTAACAATATTAACTTACCAAAATCCAAATCCTGTATTTTACACCTGAAAACCACTTCCTCATGGACAATTAATTCAACAAAATTTCTTTCCTCTGATTTTTGAAGAGATACTGTATGTCCATCTTCTTTTAGGACGTCTATGGAAAAAATGAGTCTATGATTATTGTTACTAACAGGTTATGCTAAAAGAACATGATGTTGGTATAAATTATTTGGGAGATGATGCTGAGCCTTAGTCCATAAATTATTCAGTAAAAATATGATAATAAAAAATTGAACGAGCTCCTCACTTCTCAGTTTCCTGTTTCTGCAGTCTTGCTACCAAAGTTGGCCTTTTTAAGAATGAAATGCCTGGGACCATTTAATATGAGATGAAGAAAAAGTAGAGATAAATGAAAGGACACTTATTTTGGTGCTTCATGTATTGTGTAAAATCTTCATTGACCAGGAAATAACAAAATAGTTTTGAGAAAATTGCTAAGGCATTCGATTAATTATTGATAAATTTTAAGTTGCTTTTCTATTTACAAATGATCAAATTTAGGCCTAGGCATCTCATCTCACTTACATTGCAAGCCATCAAGACGATTCACTGTGTGCTGGACCGTGTGGCACGATTCATATGGGCCGTAGCTGATGATTACTGAGTGTTTCATCATATCTAGATTTTTGTTTGTGTCAGGTAAGCCACAAATAATCATGTGGCAGTGGAAGGTTGGTCAGCCATTTTCGACATCAACATTTGTTGCCATTGGATATGCGAATAAGAGGTTTTTTGCAAACGAGATTTGGTAACAACGCCCATTGGCGCGTTTTCAACACAGTTTTCAAGTGTTCTGTTAGGCCAAGATTTTTAGGCTAGGGATAAAAGTTTAGGGGAAAACATTTGTAAGGTTTCTATGCTCAAACACCATCATTGTCAGTATCCCCTTGAAAACTTGCGAAATTTTTAAGATGTCACTGCAAAGTTGTATTAACACCGGGTTTGAGAAAACAAGGCAGACAGCTCATAACTTGAAAATCTATGCTTTAGTAGGCCATCACCAATAGACCTCCATTCCGCAACAACAGTCGAAACCTCTCTTTGTGTTAAGCAACCCAAGCGCTCCATCTTTCCGGAGGTTGGTTGAAAAGTGGTTATCAGTTACAGCTCTCATCAAATAGATCACTGCCACATCGCAGAACCTCAGTCTGCATTGATAAAAAGAATTAAAAAGAACGATTTAAAGCAAGATGCTCTTTGTTGCAGTCTCATTACGGTAATATATGCCAAAAATGAATATAAAAACAAATAAATAAATGAATAAATAAATGAATAAGTAAATAAATAGTTTAAGAAATTGATAAATAGGTTAATAACTTTATAGATAAATAGATCAATAAATAAATAAATAAGTAAAAAAGTATTATTAAAATTTAAAGATAGATGAATAAATAAAAATTCAACTGTTCTGTGTACATAAAGGGACTCAACGTCAAAATGCATGGGCAACAATGAAAGGGCAAGGTGTGGGTAAATTTAAAAAGAAAATTTTACTCGATATTAGGTCTAGAATTCAGGTATTCGTACATGTATAAGCAATGCCAGGGCCACATTTATGAATGCAATATAGATTCTTCTCAATACACGGAATCTTTTTTGCATTTTCAAACGATTTGTCTGCAAATTTCATAAAAGGACAAAATACACACTGCGAATGAAAATGGCAATGTTGTAAAATGATAAATACGTGGAAAATATTGTACTCAGAAAAATACTTCACAATCACAAAACGGTCTTTGAACAATCAATGATATTGGAGCTGTGTGTTTGAAAGAAACTCCCATTAATATCACCATTTGCTACCATTTATTGACGGAATCTAAGATCTCTATAATTCTGAGAAACATATGTTTAAGTGCATGCTTAAGCTATTAAGATATAGAAACTCCAAATAATGTGAGCAACTAAAAGGGTGATCTTCTCTTGATTTGTTTAACTACGGGATGAGCTTCTTTCTTAAATTATTCCTACATACAAGTTCTCTATAGGTATAACTATTTCACATTTGTTTAATGATTGAAGTTAGATTTGTGGTATATTTTAGTTTACTATTTTTGTTAGTTGAATTGTGTGTTGAAAATTTAAAATTTGATATAAACTGAACTGAACTGGCCTCAGGGAATTTCGAAATCGTTGAACAGCACAGAGAGTTTGAAAGAGATTCAAATATATTATCATCATGCATATGGCTAACTTACTTTCTATGCATCTAGCGAATTATTTTTACATGTACAGCTATATCAAAATACCAGTCAATAACTCTATACCAGGTTGTATCTGTCCAATGCCCTGTCCTCATATGTATCCATGAATCTGTCGATCCAACCATCTTTTCATACAGCTATCCAGGGGCGGATTACTACGGGGAGGGAGTAGAGAGGGATACACAAACGAGTCAGATAATCGTGAGCTTGTTTCTACCAAGCATGCATCAAATATCTGCGAAAAAGAGGCAAGAAAAAAATTTAGACACGTTGGCCTATAGAAAGATTTCGGTGTATTTTTACTGTTGCTGTTGTTCATCCAGAAAAATTTCCTTTAATCGCTGTATCCGTCCATTCATCTATCCATTCCACTGCCAAAGCAGCCGACTCCGCCCAAAGGGCTGCCCAAGGAGAAGTTCATCTCCCCTACCATCTTTCCAGGAGTTTGTCCTTACAACTGTCTATGCATCTATTGGTCGAAATTTGCCTGCATGTTTAAAGGCACCAGTTCTGAATCGGTCCCAAAGCCTTTTCACATATTTTGCTAGCCACTTGGAACGCCAGGAATGTAAAAGGTGCTGTACTGAAAGGCTACTGTGCAAAAGATCAACATATGTTGAATTTTTCCTTTTATAAATAACTCAAAATCTAGTTAGAAATCAAGTGACCATAATTAAGCGAGCGATAACGTTAAAGACCTAACTGACTGCTGTGGGCAAGTGAGTTATACTGCAAAGGAAAGCGGGCTTTGTGAGCGCAGAGGCTGACGGGATGAGGACTGGGTCAAAACTAATGCCCAGGACTTTTAAAAATTACATCAAAAGGGGGAGCCCTTGAAAGGTGCCAAAACCTGCGTTGAATATATATATACATGCTAGCTGAAGGAACCTGCTTTTTGAAATAAAACTGCAGCACAGAATTATTGTCCTAGGATCATATCAATAAATCCATGAAAGCAATAACACCACTAACATTTGCTATACGCACAGTGTTATTCCATTTTTTCATTTTCAGCTTAAACTTGGCTCGTCTAGCGAGCATCTTCAGATAAAAACATGCTTGATAAAGCCCACGAAAATTTCAGAAAGTTTAAGTTTCCCTGCTTCACTGAAAAGGTTTTGGTTATGCCGCCGAGAAGCGATGTATGATTTTCAAAATTCTCCGCAATCCTTACCAATTTTCACCTCTTACCAGTAATTTTTTATAGTATTCTATTTGCTCATACACATAGCAAGGAAATGCATATTCGATTTTGATCTATTTAAATGCGTCAAGGTTGTTAATTTTGCAAAAAAAATGGCTTAGTTAAATTATGAATAAAAGCATATTGGCAAAAAACTTCCTTGTTGTTCCAGAGTGTGATTTTCAATGATGCGCTTCGGCCCATGCGAATTCCGACTGGAATTTTATGATTAAGACGAATTGAATTGCGGTAAACTAAGTTTTATTACGTTTTAATCGTGACCATAACAACAAAATTGCATGGTTATAAACTCTTAAAATGGGAAGATTTTCCTGTTATAAGAATTTTTCCTGAATTAATTTACAATTGCTAAAAAGTCTCAATGAGTTAGGCCCTTCCTTGTGTTCTGTGTTTTTGTGAGTCTTTACAAGCAGATGTTAGTCTAAAGATATGCACTGAACGAGCTGTGACTAGGACCAATCTACACATCCAATTGCCCTTTTTTGCTCCTTTACTCTGCCTGTTCAGGGCTCCATAATATTTCCGGAGGTAGTGGCAAACTTTGATGGTAAAAATATACTACGGTATAACATTATGAGCTGCCTTTTTGGGTTGAAAAGTAAGCGTGGCCATGCCCCCCTTCATCGGAGGCCCTTATATAATTTGTGTTGTACGAAACGTGAAAATGATCGCTAGAAAATATTATAACACTGATATCTAAGACTAGTCCGCGCTATCACGCGTTAACCCAATAATTCACGTTTAAACTTCCACCAACAGTTGCAATGAAATGGTGTAACTCTATATAAGTTAGAAGTCAGTTTGGTTTAAGACTGAGGAATTTTCCATGCATAGATTGCAAGGTGTGTGAGTATGCGAAAGTAACCTAAATTCCAACAGATAATGTAATGCTCTTCCTCTTTATCTAAAGTAGCTACTTTAATAAGAGTCCGTAATTCAGGCTGCTTTAGGCTAACTTGGCAAAATGTTTAATAGCGCGTGAGTGGTTGGAAGGATTTTGTACCCAGTCTTAATTACCAAGTAATGTGATATGGTCATACTCTAGCCGGATTTCCACTGGATGAAATCACTCGTGTGAAGCGAAATCTCTCAAAGCTACTCATGTATATTTACATTACCATTCTCGCCGTGATGATTTTGGTATTTCGACTGAATTCAAACTTTTTCATGCGATTGTGATCGCAAACTGATAAGGCTGCAAACAAATTTCACGTAATTTTGCACAGGTGAGGGATCTATTAGATAAAACCTGTTCGTTGTTTATTCGCCAGCTCGCGAGTTTGCAAGTTCGCCTGTTCGCAGTTCACAAATTTACATGTGGAAATTTTTCCAATGTCGAAGCCTAAAAGTAACGTTTGCCCAGGGCCTCCAATAAAAACAGGAAATTGAAAGTGGCAGATATTGGCACAGAAAACACCAGCATAACATCAGTACTACCTGCCTTGCAGAACTAATGTAAAAATCGTAATTTCTTCAACATGTGTACGAGTTCATTATCACTCAATTTAAATGATTATTTTAGCAGATGCAGATGTCTTTTTCATTTAATGCTGAATGAAGAGTGGCAGGCAATGTTCCGGCCACCCCGCATTAGAGGCTCTGTAGCCTTGCTTAGGAACGCCCACAGCAGAGGGAGCGGGGGTAACCCCCTCAAATATTTTCGCCGTCCAGTCTCGGTTGTTGAAGAACAGTGATAGAAATGATCCCCCTTTGAATGTTTTTCTATTTTCAATCGTAGCCAGGGTCACAGGCTTGAGAGGGACAAAAAGCCCAAGTATCAAGATCTTAAAAGGGTCTTGTGGGGTGCAAGGAGGATAATTTTAAGACTTCCTACGCTTCTGCTAAACAGTTTTGATCCCCGTATTGTATCACATTGGGTCATAGTGCACGCTTTTCTTGGCCTTTAATCAAATGAAAAGCTATTTTTCCGCCCTATTTGTACCAAAATCTAACATACAATCAGTTTGAACCCCTAGCGAAAGTATAAGGTTTTCTATCCCCTCCCCCGTACCAATGTTGATTCTAAAGAGCTTTACTTATGTCATATCTATCTTGGTAATGGTAAATTTTTGTAAGATTAACATTGACAAGGGGGGGGGGGAATTAATGACCATTTTCTTGGTTTTGAGCTTGGGGTCCAAATATTTTGCAACTGATTTTAGTAATATTTTAAAACTTGTTCATTCAAACACATATTGTTTAGGGCCTACTTTACTGGGGCTGTGTTAATAAACCTAGATGAAAGTCCTTAATAATAAGCTCACGTGAAGCTTAAAAGCTATAGATATTGCTGGCTAGACAACACACTCAGGGCCGATCTTCAAATGCTTTAGATAATAAACCTAAACCCTCACTTAGACAGCTCTCTGCAAGCTTAAAGCTACATACAAACATGTTGCAAATTAATCAAGAAAACCATAGTTAAGAACCTTCTACTTCTTCAATTTCATTTTATCAAAACTAGCATGCTACAGCATTTTAATAAATAGCAGTCTTCCATCACGGGTTCATTCTGCTTTCAATATCAACAAATTTCAAAAACCTTTAAACTTAGTGGAGCCTAGGAACTCCTGGCAAATTACCTTAAAAACACTCGAAGCAAAAACTCCTTTTGAAAATTGATGAAAATCTACCCATTTCATTTTTATCTATCTGCAATATCATACGCAGTAAATACTTGTCGAACTGTGTTCGTTAGTCGAAATTTTATGGAACTTAGGTAGATGTCGAAAAGCCGTTTAAAACATTTCATATCTTACGCTATGTCACACGAAGAATTTTGAAGCATTAACGAAGTGAAATTATTGAAGAGCTTGCACCGAACGGCCGTAGATTTTAACAGAGATATCGCTGGAAAGTTTGCCGTCTTTCTAAGCAATGGTACAGAGAAAAGATAAGAAGATAGTTAGGAAGCACAGTTTTCTTATAATAACGAAGAGCAAGATAATCTTTATAAACGACAGCACAACACATACTGTCAGTTCTGTGAGAATGTGTAACATTCGCCACAAGTTGTATTTGCGGTTTCACTCCCTGTGACACGAAACAAATTCCTTACATGCTATTAAAAACAGGGTTTGACGTTTGTCAATCGTGGTTGGGTTTGTCAAGACATGATGCAAACATGGATTAACACTGGATTCAGATGATTAAACTTAATCGTAATCTTGTTAATCGTTGGAATCGGTCGAGAACCAAGAGCGCGTCCACTTGCACAATAATCTAGCAACAACAACATTAATTGCTATCCCCAGACCCCTAGAGTAACAATCAACGATCATTTTGACGTTGAATGATAAC
The DNA here is from genome assembly GCA_964019065.1 of Catostylus mosaicus. NCBI lineage: Eukaryota > Metazoa > Cnidaria > Scyphozoa > Rhizostomeae > Catostylidae > Catostylus > Catostylus mosaicus. The sequence goes on along the minus strand of OZ025189.1, from coordinate 10,563,547 downwards.
AATCCAGTTCAGTATTCTGGTTGGATTATACATCAACCTACAGTATAGCTTACACTCTTATGTGGACGGTTTCGTAACACGTTGCCTGTTCGTGGAAATCGGGTCCACATTGATCATCTGTGTAATTAAAAAGGGCACTTGTGATAATCGCTGACACCAATCAAGGTTTTAACTTGCTGTTAAAGACATTCTGATAGAGCCGGTCTGTTTCGAGTCTGTTTGAGCAGTTCCGCGGCACATCTTCAACTGGCCTAATCTTGCAACAAGGCTACACGTTGGGTATTTCGTCGGGGTCGATCATCTTGCTCCAATTGATATTTAAATGTCTACTGTTGGATACAGATCGTTTTTGAACTTAAAAAGAACTAATAGTAGTGGTCAACGGACTAATAAACATTTAAGAACGTTTGAGAACTTGAGAGCCAAATCGTGATCATGCAATCAGCGGCGGGAGCATGCAAAAATTTGATACCATCTTTACGTGGATTGTCCCTTCGACGAATCGTAAGCTTTGCCAATTACAAACCAAATGTCGGCCTTAGAAATACTGCTGGAGCAGTATGCACAAGAGCATTATCGTCTACGGTAAATTTGGAGCCCTTTCTAAATGGCAGCAGTGGGGTTTATGTGGAAGAAATGTACGAAGCATGGAGGAATGACCCGAAAAGTGTTCACAAAGTAAGTCGGAAGTGATGTTTAATCAATGTAGTTTTTCTTAATGGAAGATTAATCAGAAAGACACTCATCAGATATGATCTGAAATATGATGGTGCTTCGATTTGTTGTAACACTAACGAACTTATCTGCATCGGTTCAATGCTAAATGCAGATTTGAAATTTTATTTATTCGCATATCGCATAAGATTATCTAAGCAAACCATCTCTCCCGAGGTGAAAGAACCATAAACTTATCCATTTTATAATTTGATGCGATTTCGTCCATTAGGCATAAACGACATTTTAGAGCAATTTCTGTAGTCTAATAGAAACAATGAAGAGGCGACAGGTTCCCAATTCAGGTGTGAGTCTGTTGTACACAAAGAAACAGGTTTTCTTCATCAAGACACAACTAACGCCTTTGAAAACCTGTTTTGGATTGTTATACTGTATATTCGTGGAGGTTCATCGAGATTGTCAGGCATTGCAAGTTTTTCTTAGCAAGTTCAGGAAGACTCTAACTGGGCAATTGCAGGATTCTAGGACTGAGATTGTCTTCTGAAATTGACATTGACTTACAGGATGATTTTTACTGTGACTACCTTGAGTATTTTAGGATACTACACAGCTTTTCGAAGAATGTCATTTTAAAAAAAATGAGCCTCGAATACCACACAAATTAAGCAATTAAATATTCCAATACAACTGTTCAAAAAGGACCAGAAAATGATTTTTAAAGAAGAATATTGATTCATATAGTCTTGAGGTTGATAAACTCAGTATTGAACTTTCTTTACCTTGTGCTGCTTCTTTATAAACTACTTTTTTACAAAAAAATTTTGCAGTTGCCTGCAAAGAATATTCTCTTGAAAAAATTGATTTTATATTTTAACTATATAATTGATTTCATATTTGTCCAATATATGTGATTAAAGGAAAACAAACTTAAAATGACATATAG